>BPTQ01000008.1:248332166-248851656 GCA_019973895.1 Chrysanthemum seticuspe | reverse complement strand
AATACTTCCTTTGTTAAGTTCCCCATGGTCCTTCACGTCACTACAAGGGTCCTCACGCGTGTCCCGCAACTTTCGGCCACTACAAAGAGGACCCAGCTGGTGGTTGTATCGAGAGGTTCGCAGACTTGACTAGGGAAGACTTGTTGGCAAGTAGTTAGTACCACTACTATGCAGAGTGTAGGGAGGAAAGAACTCTTAAGGTCGCGAATCCTAAAGGTTGAAAGTCCGCATATAGGAAGTTAGACATACGGTTAGGTAGGGATTGGTAGAAGTTCCATACTAGGGGCTTAAACACCTCGAGTGATGTGCGGTAATTTGTCAAAGACGCTTCAAGTGACGCCATTTGTTACGGCTTTCCAAACGACTACTCGCATTCAACAAACTCGACCAACTACAGTCCTTCTAGTTCGACACCACCTCACTTCAAATGCATCAACCAGCTCAAACAACTTACGCTCATCAGCAAACCTTTCGGCATTGTTTACCGCAGTGAACTTCGCAGAAACTGTTTAATGGCGTGTAGTGAGCTCCACAAATTCGGGGATCATACCTTGAAGATGGTTAGGGATGGATTGGCATACAGATTGAAGGATATACGCCTGAAAGTTGGAAATCCTAAGCGCTGGAATTCTCAAGAAAGGAGGGATGTGAGACGTATCATCACCATGATTGATGAACGGTTGTTCAGAAGGGATCAGTTCAGACGCTTGGAGAGCTATGTTGGTGGTCGACCCAGGAGAAACATCACCGGCTTTCAACGCCCTGTGCGCACTCCTGGGAACATCACTGCACTTCCTGGTACCCCTTGAATTGTTTCCTTCATAATATTTTGGATGCATGATTTTATATGTGAATGGCTTGTGCACACATAACAGTGTACAACCCGTAATGGTCAAGAAAGGACCCTGTGGTACGCCTCAGTGCCACAATCCTTATAAAAGGAGCGAAAGCTTCTTATTTTTTGAGAAAAACCTATCAAACCTTTCATTTTTCAAGGTTTTGCTCAAAAAGACAAGTACTTCCCCATATGATTTCAAAACCTCAACCGTTTATATCACTAGTTGAGGGGGAGTATTTGATGAAAACTTTGTTCTTGTTCACAGTGGTCACTCTTCCCGCAACACTCAAAATGGTCATATTTATTCTCAAAATGTTTCAAAAATAACATCTTATATGCCATTTTTGAGGGGGAGAAAATTATGTGATAAGAAATATGTTGTACAAAATGCAAATGAATCTGTGTACCTCAGACTTAACCTACGAATTGACGGTACTAAACTGTTAGTAACTCGAAAAGACTTGTCCTGGACGGGTAATAATTTCAAGCTAGTTCGCTAGTGATGTAAACGTGTCTCGCAAAGGACTTGTCCAAGTAGAAAGTACCATTCGAGAAACTCTGGATAGACATGAACTCTGACGGGTATGACAACCTTTCGAGGTTTGTCTACACCTTCAAGATAGTTATTAGAGCTAGTTGTCACCTAAAAGCTGACAATGTATCTCTTTAACTATTCAACGTAACCGTGTCTCGCGGGAGATTGTCTATCTTCAGTGAATCAATTCAAAAAGTGCGCGCTCTTTCCTCACTGTGCATTTAACCTTTAAAACTATTAAGCACATGTGGAGGGGGAGTATTTATGCAAAAACTTATCTCTCACTGTGGTTCAAACATGTTTTTCATTTACAAACCCTTTGAGAGATATATTAACTTACAGTGGTTATAATGGCAAACATAGGATAGTCATGGAGTTATAAGGTGACTAAGGTTAGGAATAACCGTCCTATGATCCGCCAGAGCCGGAGGGATCTACCCAAGGACACTACCATTAGTTAGTGTTAGAAGTCCTTAGGAATGATTATAAAAAAGGAGAAAATGAGAATCGGAGAAAGAAGGAGTTGAAGAATCAAAAAGAAATGTAAAGTAAAGGGTGAAAAGAAATAGCCCTCCAGATTATTCAACTTAGGGCAGACACCGGGTTCAATTCATATGCTACTGGTTGTCACTTAGTGACACTGGTATTGAAGATTAAAAGTCGTCATGGACCCAGTGACGCATGCACTAAACCTTCTTAGCCACTCAAGTTTCTCTCAACAGAAGCTTGTTTCATTCTCACAGGGAACCCTACATAATCTATTGGCTTTCTCCTAGAGATCGCTGGTATTGAAGAAGGAGACCCTCTCCCTAGTCTCCACTCAGGAAAACCAAAACGCACTATTGAGTCTAGAGCCACGAGATTCATCAAAAGATCTCTTAGGAACACTTGACATTTAATCACTTGTTGATCAACAAATAAAATCTTCAGTGATTCAGTGGTTCATATCGAGTCCTTCACAGATCTTAGCAATCTGTCGAGAACATTTATGAGAGGTTCACATCTGTGCTCCTTAGTGATTGAATGGAAACTCCTGCCAGGGTCAACATCAAACAGCCCTGACAGCAGGTCACTTTGGTAACTCCCCGTGGATTACGCGGAGTGTGTCTCAAACGGTCTACAGTCGTGAGGTGATGCTTCGGTGTACCTCAGCGACTCATCTGAACTGTAGATGTATTTCGGTACATCGCGTTATCTCACTTGTGGGACTCCAGTTCAGGAACGGCCTTTGTAAGAATTAGAGTTGTGTTTTCACACTATGCTGTTAACACTCTCGAAGTTCAAACTTGTAAGTGCCGGGAACCGCTTATTACTAACCGTTTGCAATGTTTTCTTCTTATGGAAGCTCCGGAGCGGGATGATCGTGCTGATTCTTCTCATGCTCACGCCAACATCAACACTAATGGAAGTTCTATTCAAAAGCAACACAACCGTCAGAATGATTCTTCGTCAAACCAAAGAATCTACAATGATAAAGATTTAAAGAACTTCATCAGTATTGAATTCCAACGTCATAGAGCGTGTGAGCATGTTGAAGAATGACGTGGAGACACTGAAGCAGCGAAGCAGACCTGAGGCAGACTGATGCAGACAACAACATACTATCACTTTCACCACAAAGAACAATGATCAAAGAACAAAGTTAAAGATGACGTCGAAGCATAACTGCTCAAAGATAACGATCTCTCTACACTGGGGAGATTGTTCGAATCAAGACAATTCCTCTCACAAGAAAGAAGAATGTCAGAAGACGTCACAGCTACTATTACATCAACGCCTTCACCGTTTACATTCATATATACTTGAGGGGGAGATTGTTGGAATCACTCCTAAACAGTATTTCAAGTATTTATATTTCATATGTAATAGGTAGCTTTATTATGGCCTTTATGTTTGTTTAAGGTCCAGCTTATGTAGAAGGCCCATAAGCTGAGGCCCAAGCCCAATAAGGAATAGGGAAGGAGAGGGAGTGTTGCCCTAGCTCCTTGCCTATATAAACTATTGTAAACCCTCATTTGAGGGTTGGTTGTTCAAGTTATTCTCTTTCACTCACTCTCTTCCTTAACCGTTTCATACTATACGTGTGTGTGTGTGTGTTTAGCTTGTTCATCCGCCTTATCTCTTTCTCTATAAGCTTGTGTTGTAAAACTAGTGACCTAACAAGTTGTGTTCTCATCCAAATGACTTGAGCACAGCACGCCGCCATGGCTACATATTCTGCTTCGGTTGAGGACAGCGATGTGCAATCCTGATTCTTCGATTGCCATGACACCAGTTTATCACCAAGAAATTGTAATGCTCCTAAAGTACTTTTTCGTGAATCTAAGCATCCTGCGTGATCAGCGTCTGAAAAAGCTATTAGTTCAAAACCAGAATCCTTCGGATACCAGATCCCCAAGTTAATGGTTCCCTTGATGTATCGGAGGATTCTTTTAGCCTCGGAGAGGTGGGTTTCAATTGGTCTTGACTAATAACGGGAGCAAAGATATACGGCAAAAACAATATCAGGCCTGCTAGCTGTTAGATACATGAGAGACCCAATGATACTACGATATTTAGTAGGGTCCACCAATTTCCCATGTAAATCAGCGTCTAGTTTCTTGGTATGTGCCATTGGTGTGGCATAGGTGTCACAGTTTTGCATTCCAAATTTGTTTAAAAGTTCAAGGGCATATTTGGACTGACTCAAGAAAATACCACGGGGAGATTGATGAACTTGCAGTCCTAGAAAAAACGTAAGTTCACCCATCATGGACATTTCAAAATGTTTTTTCATTAGTTTTGCAAAAGCGATTGAGTACTTTTTATGTGTTGACCCAAAAATGATGTCATCCACGTAAATTTGAACAATTAAAATGTATGCCCAGTGATATTGTATGAAAAGAGTTAGGTCGACCGAACCTTTGGTGAAATTATTGGCAATGAGGAAGGATGATAACTTATCGTACCACGCCCGAGGAGCTTGTTTGAGTCTGTACAGAGCTT
This sequence comes from Chrysanthemum seticuspe, assembly GCA_019973895.1. Lineage (NCBI taxonomy): Eukaryota > Viridiplantae > Streptophyta > Magnoliopsida > Asterales > Asteraceae > Chrysanthemum > Chrysanthemum seticuspe. The sequence continues at coordinate 248,847,298 of BPTQ01000008.1, read as the reverse complement.
TGTTTAGTTTGTAGACATGGTTCGAGAACTCGGGATCAACGAATCCTTCTGGCTGGCTGACATACACCGTTTCTTTTAGTTGCCCATTCAAAAAAGCAGTTTTGACGTCCATCTGAAAGACCGTGATGTTCATGTGTGCCGCGAACGCTAGAAATATCCGAAAATCCTCAAGACGAGCAACCGGAGCGAATGATTCTTCAAAGTCAATACCCTCTTCCTATCTATAACCCTTAGCCACCAGACGTGACTTATTCCTGATTACGTTCCCTTCAGCATCCAATTTGTTTTTCCAAATCCATTTGAGACCAATGACATAGACCCCTGTTGGTCTTTCAACCAGTTCCCATACTTCAAGACGTTTGAACTGATTGAGTTCTTCTTGCATGGATTCAATCCAGTTTTCTTTGGTCATTGCGTCTTTAATGTTTTTAGGCTCAGATTGGTAGACAGTGAGTGCATAAATGCAATGTTCACCATCTGTGTGAAGACATTGTCTCGTTACGACTGGTTGATTCGGGTTACCAATGATGTTCTCAAGAGGATGGTCTTTTGTCCAACGATGTGTAGAGGGTTGATGTTCGTATACATTGTGCAGATTTGGAGGATTCAAATGGCTTGTAGATGATTCCGCGACATCAGATGTGGCAGTTTCATTAGCAAACGGGTTAAAGAACGCATTTGGATCAAAATCTGTAGGTGGGGGTACTTCATTGTTCAGAACATCATCAACTGGTTCAGCGTCGTCGGAAGCAGTTTGTTCAACTGTTGTTGTAGAGTCAACTGGTGGTGCTTCTTCAACAGTAGTTGTTGTAGCAGGTGTATCAGGTATTGGAATATGATCAGGTTGAGCAGCGGAAACATTGGATACACCTGGAGCACGTTCATTAATATCATCACTAAACAGAGGAGCAAATAGTTTTTCCATTTGTTGACGAGTAAGCTGGGGGCTTTGTTCAGCTGATGATGGGGTTTGAGGGAATTTTAAACGGTTGTGACCGGGTTCCAAGTTGTTATGCTCAGAAGCCATTTCTGTAAGCTCATCGAAATTTGCATGAATCGTTTCCATAACCTGCTTTGTACGACGATTCCAGATCCGGTAACCTTTAGAATTCTCACAGTATCCAATAAAGACTCCAATGTCAGCTTTGGCTTTGAGCTTTCCAAAGTCATCACGATCATTATTTGGGTAGCAAAGGGATCCAAATACATGAAAGTGTTTGAGATTCAGTTTTCTATTGTGGATAAGCTCAAAAGGTGTTTTGTTGTGGCTTTTTGTAATCATTGATCGATTTTGAGTATAGCATGCAGTTGATACATCTTCTGCCCACAAGTAATCTGGAAGTTTAGCATTGATTAACATTGTTCTTGTAGCTTCCACTAACGTACGGTTTCGTCTTTCAACAACTCCATTTTGTTCTGGTGTACGTGCAATAGATGTTTGATGCTCAATTCCCACTTTCTCATAAAATTCTCGAAGAGTTTGATTCACAAATTCAGTTCCTTTGTCTGTTCTGATTTGTCGGACAGTGTTCCGGAGCTGAACTTGAATTTTCGTGAGAAAGGTGATGATCATCTGTGGAGCTTGATCTTTACTTCAAAGAAAGTAGACCCAAGTCCATCTTGAGTAGTCATCAACAATTACCAAGATGTAGCGTTTGCCATTAATTGTTTGCACGCGCATCGGGCCACACGAATCCATGTAAAGAAGATGAAGCACATGCTGAGAGCTGTGTTCCACCTTTGAAGGAAAGTGAGCACGAGTGTTTTTCCCTTGTTCACATGCTGAGCATAGGTGATCTTTAGAATATCGGAATCTCGGGAGACCTTCAACTAGTTTGTATCTAGCAAGGTTGGTTAAGGTTTGAAAGTTTAAATGTGAGAGACGACGGTGCCATAGCCAAGATTTTGTTGATGTTGCCTTTGAAAGTAGACAGATGGGAGATGAAGCAATCATGTCTTGCATGGAGATAGTGTAGAGACTTGAATTGCGAGTGCCAGACATAAGATCGTTTCCTTGTAGATCACGAATGAAACAAGTTTTTTCCCGAAAAGCAACTTCCAAATCTCCATCACAGAATTGACCGACTGAGAAGAGATTGTGACCGAGACCTTCCACATAAAAACCATGCTAATTTCGATGTTGCCATTGATGTAATCTCCGTAGCCCATGATAGCTGCGAAGTGATCATTCCCGAATCTGACAGTGCCAATGAACTTTGCAATAAAGTTTGATAACAATTTGAGATTGCCTGTCATGTGTCGGGAACATCCGCTATCAACAATCCAAAGGATGATCTGTATCACCTGCGTTACACATCGACGACACAGATGGAATAGAAGTAGATGTGGAACCCGAAGAGTTAGAGGGTTCCAAAGCAGTTATAGTAGAAATACACACATCAACGATTTAAGGTATCCATTTAAATCCTAGTGTATTATGTATCCATTTCTGCCATCTCCAACTAGTTTTTGCTTTAGTCTTAGTGAATGCACTAGGTGGTACTATGGTCCTTGGAGGTGATAATGAAGCTACAGGGACATCAATGCGGTTCTTAGAATCTAAAGAGGGCGGTTTACCAAGCACAGACTTAGAAGCGGTAGTGGGCCTAGAGGTATTCCGTTTCTTAGGATTCCGTAAACGAGACAAGATAGCTTTAGCAACACATTTATCATGACAATCAGAAAGCATACTTTTACGACATATAACACAAGAAGCTTCAGACTTAATATCAAAAGTACTTAAAGGTTCAACATTCGTTACATCACTTTTTCCATTACATTTGTCAGACGCAATATCTAAAGTGGGTGCAACTTGGGTCTTATTCAAAGTCCTATGGTGTTCTTCTACATCAGCATTCTTTATTGTTCTTTTCTTAGGTCGCAACTTCCTATTCTTCCTTGTATTGCTCCTAGGCTATGAATGGCAGACTTTTGGAAAAGAGGCAACTATTCCTATTTCAGTAGAGGGAAGCACATTAGTATCTTGTGGTTTGTCATGAGGCATTCTAGTGTCACTTTTTCTAAGTGTTACAGGTGCAATTTTCTTGATGTTACTAAGCTTAACTTGTTCATACTTTCCTAACTTCTCTTTTAACTCAATGATAATGTGCAGCAAATCTTGATTTTCAGAACGAAGATTTCCAGAGAAATTCATGACTTCTTTAGTGTGTGCCAGATAATGATCAAGTTCGTTTGATGCTTCATCACGATTCTGTTTGAGTAAATCAAATATTACACCATATTCCTTTTTACTTTTGCAAGTTCTTGTTCATATTTTGAGATTTGACACTTCAAAGACGCGTTTTGATCATCCAGTTGCTCAAGTTTTGGATTAAGAGTTTTGGAATGCAACTGGTTGATTTTGTTTTGCAAAGCAAGTTCACGAGTTTGACAATCTTTTTGACACCATTGAAGACGACGTTTTTCATTTGAAAGTTCGTTTAACAATCGTTCATTTTCAACTTTTAAAGACTCGATCTGAGGCACATTATTAGTATTCTCAGCAATTTCAACAGAATCAACAGAATCAGTAGAGATGTAATCAAATGCATATGACAAAGAATGCAATAACACAACATTATGGATATCAGCACAGATAACATCTTCCAAGAGTCGATCAACATATTTTCGTAACATTTTCTTTTTTCGTTTTGTATTTGAAATCGATGTTTCTGTTTTCTCAAAAACGATTTTCATCAATCCAAGTTCCTTATGAAATTCCCTTTCCCAATACAATGCACAACTTTTCAAATTTTTAACATGGGGTAAAATTCTTTTCTGAAAAACATCTCTTTGTTCTCGCGCCTAGGGCGATTGAAAATGTTCAACTTTTATTTCAGAATGAAATTCAATCTCACATTCTAAAAGTTTGAGGTCAGAAGTGAAAATGTCAAAATATCTAAGAATTTGACGATTTTCGGGTTTTGAATTTACTTCACTGAGTGAAGGTAAAGGACCATAAATTTGTGCATAGTTTGGTTGGGGAGCAACATTAGAAGACTCAGACAGAGGTGTGATAACCCGAGGTGTGTTAGAAGAATCCTTTTGTGTGACGAAAGTGACGGCTTTTGAATAGTTAAAAGGTTTGTTATAAACAACTTTTTCTAATTTTGATCGACTCTCGTCTTCTGCATCTAATTCCTCTTGACGATGATATTCAACAACACTCATAACAGAGTCATCAATTTTGTATTCTGCACTGGAAACTTCAGGATTTGGTTTGAATGCTTTGGTTGAAAGCTTTGGTTTATAATCAGCAAGATTCGGTCCATATCCATTTGGATTTGGTTTTAAAGTAAACTTTTGAATAGTTGTGATTGACTCACCATGTTTATAAACAACATTTCGAAACTCTTGATTTTGTTTTTTAAGCCGAAAATTTCTTCAAGATAGTCATCTATCCGTTTCGTTGAATGCTTTTTGTACGCAGAGAACTATTTTTGACAAGTTAACAACTCAGCCTTGGCTTTTTGATTTTCCAAAGTAAGAGCGTTAAGTTGTTTTTTATGTTCATGTTTCAGTTGTTCTATTTGAGACAACAAAGCATTCTTGGATGCGGCTAGATCACGTATCTGTCATTCTAAAGATTTTTTGTTTTGGTGTGATTTAGCAAAAGCGACTTCAAAACCTTGTTCACGTTTTTCTTGAGTTTTGAAAAAATTGAGTTGCCTTTTTAAGCATTCAATATCCCTGGTTAACAGTGCATTTTTACTGTGTAATTGCTGATTTAGTGCACAACATTCTTCCATTCGGGATTGTTGGTCTTTAAGTAAGAGATCAACATCTGGATTAGGCAAAGGTTCAGCGTGTTCAACGTGAGTCACAACATGATCACTATTCAGATCCTCAAGTATAACCACGGAGTCAATTTGAGTATCAAAAGTAACCATAAGGTCATCTTGATCATCAAATGTAACTACGGGGTCTAGTTGAGACTCGTCAGAATGAGATGTGGACGGCTCATGTTGAACATTCTGAGCCTCGTCGGATTCAGATGTTGGCTGAGATACTAGATCAGTGATGAATATGGTTTGTTCGGGTACCTGAGACAAGCCATCAGTGTCATACACTATGCCTGTGTCACTAATGTGGAGTTTGTGCATATTAGCCATCAACATAACTGTTGCATTAGCCTGCAAGTCCTCCATATCATCATCTGAGTCTGCATCTGCCATAAAGCTCTGTTCTTTGTTTATGAGGGTTCCACCAGCTCCATCCTTAAGAGCCAAAAGTAAAGCCTCCTTGTGATAAGCACTGCCTCTAGTCCTTGGTTTTGGGCATGCATTAGCCAGGTGACCCTTCTCATTACAGTTATAGCAACGAAGACCATTCATCCCATTCTGAGCATTACCATGTTCAACCACTTGAGCTCTCTGTTGTTGTGGAGCACCCATGTTATTCCTTCCCATAGCATTAAACCCTTGACCACCGCCCATCTGATGAACATAACCACGATTCTAAACTTCAACACATCCATTGTTCACAACAGCCTGATTCCTTGTGTTTGATGAGGAACGAATGCGATTGTTGGATTTGTTTGTATAACGGCCGAAGGCTTTAGCAATCATAACAAATCCTTGTTGCAATGCATCGAAAGCATCGGAGTCCTCATTAGCTTCACTGTAAAGTGCTTGATCATTGTTGTTGTTGTATGGAACCATTTAAGTTTGTTGAGATTGTTGATGTGACGGATCATATGGTGTAATTGTTGCAGATGGTTGAGGAGTGGGTTGAGGAAGATAACTAGTTTGAGCCCACAAAGCAAGTTTTTGATTATTCGGAAGTGAAGGTGAAATAGTTTGTCCACGGATAACCCTTTCCTTATCAACTTCTTTTTTATGGGGCTTCAAATAGTCGTACAACAATCCGTATGTAGCATGATGAAGATTCTTCGCTTGACGGATGAAAATGACATACTTTTCCCAATCAGGACCAAGACTACTTAGGAACTTAGTGTTGACTGCAATTCTTGGCATATTGATGTTATGTTTTTCCAAGTCATTGATGATGTCTGAGAATCGATGATGATAAGACTCTAATGTCTCTCCTGGTTCAATCATGAAGTGTTCATAAGCCAAGTAAATTTTTGATTCCATATCCTCTTGATTGAGTTCAGTGCCTTCCATGAGAAGATGAGTATGTTCCCACATTGCTTTTGTAGTCTTTTGAGCATCAACACTTCGAAGGATTGGATTGGGTAATCCTAAAAGGATATATTGCATTGCTAGCTCATCAGCTTCGAAATGTAGAAGTTCATCACCAGAAAGGTCAGTAACAGTTGCAATGTTTGTGAGATCATCTCTTGGTGGAATAGCATTTGGATCTCCGGGTGTAACGACAATAGGCATCTGAAATGGACCTTCCAATATGACCTTCTTTAAGAACTTTCCATGTGGCTTCTTTAGATCACAAAACCTAAAGAACCGAATTACCCATTGATCATAGTTTCCGGGAGTGAGCATTGGAGGTCTATCAAGTGATCCTGCCTCATGAATGGATTGCTGGCTACTTAAAGCTTCACACATCTTTGCAAACCAAGACGGTTCCTTCATAGTATTCCTGGATGGATGTTGATTGTAAACGTTTGTGTAAGGTTGTACTTGAAGACTAGGTGGTGGTTGAACCATTTGAGGTGGAATTGCTCCTTATTGTGGATAATGTTGTTGGTTAAATTTTTGTTGATAAATTTGTTGTTGTTGATTGAATTGTTGATGTTGTGGATTAAGTTGTTGTTGTTGTTGATTATACGTGTAAGGAAAGTAGTTAGAGTATGGAGGTTGAGACATGTTGAAAACTTGTGTTGTAAAATGGATCTTTGTAGTCGAATGAAACGTTGTTGATGAAGTATCCTTAGGCGTAGAAACCAAGTGTAGGCAAAGTGATGCTTAGGCGTAAAAACACCAAACTTACGTGTAAAAGTAATATTTACGCGTAGGATTAGCTTACGCGTAAGAAATGAGAAACACTAAAATTAGGCGTAAACTGAAAGTTAGACGTAGAAAACTTATGCGTAAGATTAGCTTATGCGTAAGACAAGGCTTAGGCGTAAGAAAATACTTAGGCGTAAAGAGTTCTAAGCGTAAGTTTAAGCTTATGCGTAAAATTAGGGTTTTGCCCAAATAATCCTTTACACTATCACAGTGTAAAAGATATCCAAAGTCGAAGTGTTTTCAGGCTTATCCAAGCAAGAAAACACTGAGTAAACCAATTTCACTGAAGATCAAACCAAGGAAAGCTTATGCGTAACTTTAGGGTATAGTTATGCGTAAAACGTAACCAAAAGTGATTTTTAGCCCAAAGTGTTTCTAAACCATATTTTTGTGATGAAACAGCTTCAATATCACCAAAATAACACAAAAGTGTGAAACTTGATGATCCAGAACTTGTAGACACGTTACGCGTAGAAATGAACATACGTTTAAAATCAAGCTTAAAAACAATGAAAAACACGTAAAGTTCGAAACTTTTTGCCAAAAACTGAAATTTTAACACCTAAAAACCGTGAAAGTACAAGAATCTTGGATTGTAAAGTGTAAAAAATAAGTTTTTATGCGTGATAAAGTTTATGAACCGAGAGTTATGCGTAACACTAAAAACTTCAAAAACAAAACCTTTTCACCCAACTATTTGGCAATTGATACCACTGTTAGGTTCCCATATTTGTAACACAAGCCTCAATAGAAGAAATAGAAAAGAAGTGATCGGATGAACAAACACACACACACACACTTATGAATATTAGAAGAGTTATGCGTAGAGTGCAAGTGAATGAATTGAACAACCAACCCTCAAGTGAGGGTTTACAAGGATTATTTATAGGAAGGAACTAGGGCAACATGCAAGTTCCCTTCCTTTCCTTTATGGGCTTGGGCCAAGGCTCATGGGCTTTCTACATAAGCCTTGGCATGATTACTAACATAAAAGCCATAATTAAGCTAACTATTACATATTAATTACTAACACTTGAAATCTAGTTTAGGAGTGATTCCAACACATCTCTACCTAAGAATAATGGTAAGCGTACGCTACACTCTTCTAATCGTCAACATATCACATCATTATCTGAACCCCATTATAAGTCAGTATGTAAAACTTCACAGTATCACGTTTCTTTCAAACACTAGTAGACATAAACACTATACGATATAGCCTTCATCTCGAAACCATCTAAGACATGATCAACTTTGGAAATGGTTTGGATAACCACTTGCCACTAGCAATACTTTCCTTACAACGACAGTTATCACATCATTACAAACCATTTCACATCAACAATATCTTACACCTTTGATTAACAACAGTTACCCTAACAACAACAAAACTATTCCATTTTGAGGCACTATATAGACGAATGTGTTAGTTAACCATTTGCTGGACTAAGGTGTTCAGAGATCACCCACGAAACAACTAAGGACACCATACAAATACAAATTAGGCTCCATGCCGCACACTATCACCAAAAACTCCATGTTAGAAATTAAAGTTTTATTGATAGCCTCGATACAATAAGATATGATTCATTTTGAGAATCGGGAAAAGCCAAACTTGAGGTATATTGGACTCTATAAGATTTTAACAAAACCCTTTAAGTGATCAACTAAAGCCATCACCAAAAACATAAAATGGTATATAACACATTCTATGACCAAAACTTGAGAACGCTAAGATTAGGATTCGGCGTATACACCCTCATGTTCCTAGACACTTCAACATCGGATAACACACACTGAATTTCGGGACGGAATTCCCATTAAGGTGGTGAGACTGTAACAATTCGCATTTTCAGGATTTCTATCCATTCTCAAATTTTTACTATTCATCTCGAGAAATTATTATTCACTTTTACTATTCACTTTCACTATTCATCCCGTAAAAATTTTTATTTCACATTCTCGTAAGTTAAATTATTTTAGTAATATCCTGAGAGTTTGAAAATCGTTAGATCATCTTCGCAAAAGTTATTAAGAAAACATCGTTTTAAAGTTTCGTTTTGGTCGGAACACCATTTGAACATCACGCGCATAACGAAAACCAACTCTGACAATTTTCCGCACATCAGATTAATTTTTAGATCACTCATAATTAATTTGAGAATTTTTAAGATTTCTTTTAAATGTTACCAAATAAACCCTGAGCCGTACGAGACTAAACTCATGTTTTAAACAAATCTACGTAGACCCAGACTTAACCATTCATGCACTGTATTTTCTAAGATGTTTAGACACTTTTACATTTTTTGTAAAAGTCAAACATATTTCCCTCCTCCTTTGACGATAAAGAAATTAACCTTGTACGTTCTACATTTTTCTTAAATCGCGTAACTTTTAGACTTCACGTATAACTGTTAAGTTATCCCACGTATGACGAAAACCACATTTTGACATCTCATATCACTTATAGACTAATTTTAGTCTACTTTAAATAAATTCACGGTCATTTCCCTGAAATTTCGTTCTTTTCTGAAAAATTGCGAATTACGCGTTTTTGTCCCGTGTTTCCAGCTTTAAGTAGCGTTTTTGCACCCAATGAGACTTATCACCTATTTTATATTTTTAGATGGAGTATAATGATGAGTTTCATTCTACAAGTTTCGTATTTTTACGATACCCGGTTTTACGTTTTATGGCTTAACAACTTATGGTGGGCATTTAACGGGACCAAAACTCACTCCGTAACCAAGATAATACCAAGACTATCCACCTAAGTCACCTTATCTTCATTTGGCTGACCTTAGGGGGGGATTCATCATCTTGGTGGCTTGATCCTAACCATGCTTCATTTAGATCATTACATGTGTCCTAACTTAACCATGGTAAACATTTAACCCAATATATGGTTAACCAAACTTACCCTCCTATAAATAGCAAGTGAAATACATCCTAGACACCCTCATTCACTGATTTGGGTCATTCATATCACAAAACCATCATATCTTCCATAATTTGATCTATAAACTCCAAGTTTATGCAAAGAAGTTTCAAGTAGTAAGTTACTACATCAAATCTCTAGCAAGTTTAAGTGATCTTCTTGAGTTTAGATCCACTCAAGTCACTTCGAACGTCATCACCAATCCTTCAAGATTACAAGGGTGCCAAGGTGTAGAAAGATAGCTTAATCCAAGGTCCTAACTGTTCAATCAAAGTCCGATCCTTACTAGTTACTCCTTTCTTAATTGAAAGCCAAACGTTGTAAGCAACTAATCACCACCATTGTTGATCCCAGTTGAGCAAACGATCTAATATAGAAACTGACTTGAACAAAGAACTTATTAAGTATTACGCGGAATTTAACACTTAATCTTAAGAAGAAGAATAGTAAACATTCAACACCTCAATATTATTGATAATACGAATACTCTTACAGTATTAGGATTTTGCAACCTTGAAGTGTATCGACCTTAGATATAAAACATACGTATATCTAACCTAACCTAGGATCTCCTTTTAGAGGCTAAGGAGTACTATACATTATACAATACGTAACCTACAAGATAAATATCTTTTCCATATTTATCTAATACAATAAACTAAACCGACTATTACAATACTAGCAGCAGTTACATATCATCATCCGTGGTTATACTCTTCTACTAGCCGCGGTTTGTCTTCATCCGTGGTTACATCCTTCTGTCCGTGATTAGATCCAACCTGTCCGTGGTTCCAGTACTTAGAGTAATTCTTGATCCAAGGAACCTAAAACCCAACAATCCTCCCCTAAACTTGATACATTCCAACAGAATTCTCAAGTTTCTTTTAAGCTCAAAACATCTGAATTGGAGGATGTAGCCAAACACTTACTAGCCTTAAGAATATTCTCATACTTCAGCAACAAATTGTAAGCTTGACCATCATAGGGTACTAACATCTTGATACAACCAGGTTTTAACATCTGAGCAATAACTGCTTGATACTTATTCAGTTGAGGATAATCACCTTCTACAAGCATATGAATAATTTCTCCAGAAACAGTTAAAACATGAACTCCACAAGTTTGATATAAAAACCATCTCGTAACTTGACCATTGTAGAGTCCTTTCCATTCAGGTTCATCATGAGTAGGTTCAAATAAAATCTTCAAATGATGATAAACCAGTCTCTCATGATAATCATTTGGATGTACTTCACCAAACATATTCTTGTAAAGTATCCAAAGATTCATCAAATCATCTCTATCAAAATACTGAAGCATCCGTGAAAATTTATTATACTCATAAACTTCATTGTTGAGTCTTTGAATTTTCCAAACTCCTTCACTTCCATTAAGCTCAAACTCATAAGAAATAATTAGATTACCATCTGCAACTAATTTCAATCTTTTAGAATCAGATGTCTCTTGAACCTCAGATTTTCTCTTTCTTTTACTTTGAATCCGTTCATCATCCTTTTTAATCCACTCTTCCTCCTTTTTAGAATTCATTGGACAGAAATCATCATGATTGATTCTCATACATCTCTCATAAATCTCAAAAATTCTTTCAAATGAACACCTACTAAGATTATCATAAACATGTATTCCTGAATTCTTAATAATCTTCATCAATACATTCCTCATCTGAACAATAGAAGGAGGTTTCTTTCTTACAACTTGCTTCTTTTCTTTACTAACTTTCCTAGCCAATATACCCAAAAGTCTAGCTTTTTCCTGATCATCTAACAAAGCCCATTCTTGTGCAGTATACTCATCACTTATTAATTCAGAAGCTTCAAGATAGTTTTGTGATTCATACCATGTAGCTAACCATCTCTGACTAGCTTCTTCTTCATCTTGCTTTCTTTTCACTAAAGCTGCTTGATCCTCAGCTACAAGACTTTTAGCATACTCTGCATCATAAGCTTCTTGTTCTGCTTTATTTTTAAATTTCAGCACAACCTCTTTACCTTTCCCAACATCAGATTGAACCACTTTCTTCTTCAAAGGTTCACCAATAACCAAACTTTTAACTCTGGGTTTAGTTGCAGTAGACTGAATAGAGAGAACAGGTGCAATGATAGGTGTAGAAATAGATGAGGTTTTGCTTAGATTTATCAAGGTACTTGCAGCTTCTTTCTCAACTTCTTTAGACTTAGGTTGTGATTCAGAGAGAGTTGTGACAATAGTGGAAGTGGTTATGATAGCAGTGGGTAGGATAGTAGTGGGTATAATTGTGATATCTGAAACTGCATCAGTGGTTACAAGAGTACTAACCATGGTTTCAGACATACCATCAGTGTTTGTGTCTTTCACTACATTTTCTACAACATTCTTCACAATTTCAAGAACTGCTTCATTCCCATCTTTATCAGATACCAAAAATTCATTATCTCCACTATCAACATTTTCATCCATAGGTACATCAACAGATATATCACCAGCCTCCCCTGAATTCATGCCTTCACTCCTCCCCTGTTTGGATACATCTTCCACATTCAGAGCCGGAGAGGAGTCCACCATCTTTTGCTTTCTGCGCATAGCTTTCAAAACAGCAACCCCAGGTCTCCTTACTTTTTCCAAAACCAACACTCTATGCTTCAATCTCCTAATATCCTTTCCCTGAAACACAGTCAACTTCTGTAGACCTGAAATTGTAGTTTCCATTTTAGCACACTTAGCCGTCAATTCATTGAAACGTTCAAGAATATCCTCCCCACTTCGACCTGTGTTAACTGGTCCGAGAGGTGGTTCATTGGAAAAGTCATCATGTACAAACTCAGTAACCGTCAATTCAATGCCAGGTTCCAATCTATCCTTATCACTTCGAGCTGTGTTAACTGCTCCGAGAGGTGAATCCTTGGATATAGTAGACATAGCACCAGACCTAGCCTGATCATCTATGCACCCTGTAGCAGCCAGTTGGCTAGGGATTCCTCCACCTGTGTTAAGTTCCAAGGAACTCTCCACATTAGGAGTTGCCAATGGTTGGGTCTTATTAATGTTTCCACTATCCTGACCAGCATCAAAGCATGAATCAGTAGTAGAAGCCCTTCTAATCATGTCACCTCCACTCCATGTGACAGCCTCATTAACAACACCACTAACACTAGCCTGAGGTAGCTTAGTGCCCTTCTGTCTCCTAGTCCATACTATAGGTGTAACAGTGGTTTGGTTAAACTATCAGTGGTTTGAGGTGTACTATCAGTGGATACAGCAACAATAGGTTGAGACACAAGACCTTCATCAAACTCAGGATCAACAGGCAAAGTAAGCATGTGAGGAAATAAAGGAACATATCTAATGTGTACATTCTGTGGCTGATTCCTCATATGAGCAAAAACCTTAGGAAGCATATGATGTACTTCATACTCCCTAGTATGTTCAACAGGTTCCTCTATTTGATGTTCCACAATCAGTTGAACAAACCTAGGATACAAATAGTATTTACCCTTCTTCCTAATGTTTTGTACTAACCCCTCATAAATCATCCTAGACCAATTAAACTTCCTTCCATCAGATAAACAAATAATAGCAGTAGCAATTTTTGAAGGAAAGTCATTAAAACCTGTGGTCTTATTACTCATATACATCAACAAGGTATGAATAAGAAACTTCCATTGTGGTGAAAACAAACTCTTAAAAAATTGTACCTTATCACCCCTGTGTGTATATCCTAATCTCTCTAAACCAGCAACAATCTCAACATCTGAAAGATTATCAACACCATCAGCATCATCAAACTTCAAAACTTCCCGAATGATGTCCTCAGTAACAAAAATAGCATGTTCATCCACAGCAGAACGAAACACCTCCACGCCATCAACCTCTTCAAGTGTAGCATTACTCCAGAATTGATGTATGTAGGCTTTAAGAATGGTGGGTTTAACTGTTAAAGCATAGTGAATGGGACTGTGAACTAGGAAATCGATCATTTGATGAAACCCTTCAGATCGAGCATTCTTGGTGAGGATGGCAACTAGGTTATGTGAAGTTGAATACTTTTCAGCCATTGTGATGAATGATGAGTATGAAGTGGGTTTGTAAATTAAGCAAAGAAAGTGATTAGGGTTAAGGTGGAGCGCCAATTGGAGGTGGTTTGAGAATCAAATAAATGATCCGTCCGTGATTTGGGGAGAGTGATATAGGTTTGTCAATGTTACCAAACGACCCCTGTAATATCCAAAACTAAGTACCATGCTATCCGCAGTTCCAGAAATGCTATCCGCGGTTGAAACATACCATCAGCAGATACATTGGATCACTGCTTCCAAATAACCAAGAGATATAGCAAATAATTCTGTGTCACAATAAGGGAGTTCTTACAAAAATATGAAGGATTACACACACATTTTTTTTAACTAACACAAGCAACTTACACAACAGCTCCTTATGCACACAAATCCTTCATACCTGCAAGACACAAACACAACACCAACACAGAGAATAAGATTATTGTTGTCAGTGGTTAGTAAGAATCAAAAGTGGTTCCATAAGACCTATCCGTGGTTTGAACAGGAAGTCAATATGGTCAACTTCTAGAACTAATTCAGTCCAAAGCCCAAGAAACTCATTAACTCTCCAACCACATTTAACCTGCCCCATATTTACTTCCATAGCCCTTATTATTGCTTATAAAAAGAACCCTTAAGCTCATATAACGCACACACCAATCAAAATCAAAACCCTAATTTCTCCAAAAACCCCAATAATGAGCAGCTCCAACCCAATCAGTCTTTCATCAGATGACAACACCTCCTCCAACAGCAGTCTGGAGAGATGGAAAAAGATCTATTTGTCAAGCAATCCAAGCAAAGGAGAAAATAGCTCTTCTTTAAGTTCGTATGTATCACCCTATGAAGATACAGACGAAGAAACATCTTCCAAGGCAGTCAGTGTGCCTCCCGTTCCATGGCGATTTGACATACCTCCACAAGAACCAAGACCATTAAAATCCCCATTTCTTCCATCATCTAAAGATGACAGTGTGGTGAATCCAAGTGAGGCTTCTGAAGACTCTGATGTCTCCTCTAAGAAGAGAACCTCAAACCCCAAACCTTCATCATCCAAACCCCAACCAAAACCACGAGCAAGAAATCCACCACTCCCAAAAGACAAAGAGGTGGTTCTTGGTCTTTCTGCACCAGGTTGTGGTGCTTCTTCACACATCGTAAAGGGGAAGGGAAAAAGGAAAATGGAATGATGCTTTTTGGTGAAACCAGTAGATGTAAGTATAATATGACTATGTCCTTTGTGCTTCATCATCTTCGTTTGCATCAATCCATCCTTCCCATTTTGATCCTTAGCTGCTTTGTCATACTGGTCATGCATATCACAAATGCATATCCAGCAATCATGCATATCCAACAGCTGAGGATAGTATTAGGAAATCATGTATAGAAGTAGTCCTTTAATTAGTACTTGAAGTTTCATTGTAAGCTGTAAGCTGTAAACTGGTTTGATGAATGAATGAACAATTTAACTTCAGTACTTCTTTAGCTTCTATAATGACTTGTCTTTTATCTGCAAAATGGTTAGTAGAAACACAGAACAACCAGCAGTGGATTGAATAAAACTATCAGTGGTTAGAAACAAAAATAGCAATACTAAGATTACATAATAACAGTCCAATACTTATACAAACTGGTACAAAACAATTTGAGAATTTAGAGATTAATCATTCCAATACTAACTACAAGGTACTGAAACCTCCCCACATCAAAAGCTTTAGTAAGAAGATCAGCCACATTGAAATCAGTATGAATTTTTACCATTTGAATCAACCTTTTCTCATTACAATCTCTAATAAAGTGATGCCTTATCTCAATATGTTTAGTTCTAGAATGTAAAACAGGATTTTTAATAATGCAAATTGTACTGTTATTATCAATGTAAATCTTAGTATGCATAAAATTGTACCCAAAATCCAGCAATTGATTCTGAATCCAAAGAACTTGACCACAGCAACTAGCAGCAGCCACATATTCAGCTTCAGTTGTAGAATTTGCCACAATAGTTTGCTTTTTACACTGCCAAGAAATTAATCTGCTTCCCAAAAACTGACATCCTCCAGTAGTAGACTTCCTATCTAAACTAGCACCAGCATAGTCACTATTTGTGTAGGCCACCAAATCAAAAGGGGAATCCTTAGAGTACCAAAGGCCCAATTTAGGATGACCTTTCAAATATCTAAAGATCCTCTTAACAGCATTCATGTGTGAGGTATTTGGTGTGACTTGAAATCTTGCACACACACATACTGAGAACATAATATCTGGCCTAGATGCAGTAAGATACATCAAAGATCCAATCATGGATCTATATAACTTCAAATCAACTGTGGGACTTCCATCATCTGGTAGCAGAGGTTTCTGAGTCTCTATAGGTGTACTTGCACTCTTTACATCTTGACACCCAAACTTCTTTAACACATCTGCTACATACTTGTCTTGACTAATGAAGATTCCATCAGTCCTTTGTTGAACCTGTAGTCCCAAAAATAAAGTGAGTTCTCCCATAGAACTCATCTGAAACTTATCATGCATAAGTTTCTCAAAATCTCTGCATAGCTCCTTGTTTGTAGAGCCAAAGATGATGTCATCTACATAAACCTGAACCAATAAAATATCATCTTTGTGCTTTCTAATGAACAAAGTTTTATCAATCAGTCCTCTTTTAAACCCATTGTCCATCAAATAAGTAGACATGCATTCATACCATGCCCTAGGAGCCTGATGTAGCCCATACATGGCCTTCTTCACCCTGTAGACCTTATCAGGATGATCAGGATCTTCAAAACCAGGAGGTTGACAAACATAAACCTCCTCATCAATAGTGCCATACAAAAATGCACTTTTAACATCCATCTGATACACAACAAAATTCTTGAATGAAGCATAAGCCAAAAATAATCTGATAGCCTCTATCCTTGCAACTGGTGCAAACACTTCATCATAATCCAAACCTTCTGTTTGTGTGTATCCTTGAGCAACTAACCTTGATTTGTTTCTTATAACAATTCCTCTTTCATCCCTCTTGTTTCTGAACACCCATTTAGTCCCAATAGTTCTCTTCCCATTTGGAAGATCAACCAATGTCCAAACCTCTTGAATTTTGAACTGAAGAAGCTCCTCTTGCATTGATTCTACCCAGCCTTCTTCTGATAAAGCTTCTTCCACTCTCTTGGGCTCCTTTTGAGACAGAAAACAAGCAAACAAGCAATTTTGCAGATCTTTATGACTGTTTCTTTTGTGAAGTGATTCTGCAAAGAACCCATGTTCAGGAAAGGGTTCAGTGTTCTTAACCCTGCTTCTTGTTTGAACTGGAGTATTCAAGTTTCCAAGTATTTGTTCCTTGGGATGAATCTTGTGAATCCTTGTAGTGGTGATTGGACTTTCATGAATGACAGTTTCCAAGTTTGACAAATCAGCATTGAAGAAATCATCCATGTCTTCATCATCAGTAGGAGTATCAATTTCAATCAAACCAGGCATATTAGGATCATGTGGATACTCCTCATCACCAAATAGTGGCTTTGGATGTGGTCCAAAGAAAGTACTATCACCAGTACTTTTATCCAGGATTTCACTTGAACTATCAGTGGTAGAAGATGGTTTGTCAGCGGTTACAGTTGGCCTATCAGTGCTTTCAGTAGGCTTAGCAGTGCTTGCAGACTGATTTTTCTTCTTTGCAATTTCTTCTACCGACACTGAGTTATCTTTCAACAACTCATCCTTATCTTGATGATGATTAACATTGCCTCCAGTATTCAGTACATCATGATCAGTGGGACCTTGCTTGTGAATGATGGAAGGAACAGAACCAGCTTTCCACTTTTCAACCAAATAGAACTCCTTTGGAGAATCAGCTTCCTTTGAAGATGTATCTGCCTCAGAATCCTTTTGTGTACCTGCATTAACATTAGTGGAAGTTCCTGCAATGATAGGCTCATAATTCATAGATTTGGTTAGCATATCAATGTTAAACAGCCAGTCTGGTCCTTTGGTCTCAACACTAGGAGTCTCTGATACCACTTGTTGATCCCAGTTGAGCAAACGATCTAATATAGAAACTGACTTGAACAAAGAACTTATTAAGTATTACGCGGAATTTAACACTTAATCTTAAGAAGAAGAATAGTAAACATTCAACACCTCAATATTATTGATAATACGAATACTCTTACAGTATTAGGGTTTTGCAACCTTGAAGTGTATCGACCTTAGATATAAAACATACGTATATCTAACCTAACCTAGGATCTCCTTTTATAGGCTAAGGAGTCCTATACATTATACAATACGTAACCTACAAGATAAATATCTTTTCCATATTTATCTAATACAATAAACTAAACCGACTATTACAATACTAGCAGCAGTTACATATCATCATCCGTGGTTATACTCTTCTACTAGCCGCGGTTTGTCTTCATCCGTGGTTACATCCTTCTGTCCGTGATTATATCCAACATGTCCGTGGTTCCAGTACTGATCCAAGGAACCTAAAACCCAACAACCATCATCTCATCTTTATTATTCATAATCTTAACAATTTCATGCTATATATATAGTTACTATGTTGATCCATGATGTACATATACTCAATCACATGTTTTAATTCACATATTGTCGTAAAAGTAACAAACTAGTAAACTAGTCATATTCTACATATTTGAGACCATTAAAACCAGTCACATATGGACTTTCTAACTTACATACTATGGTAGACAAGATAAAAAGGTAAACATAGCAACTTGAATCACCCGAAACGGATAAACGAGTCAAAAGATACGGCCAAAAGAAGTTAGCAAAACCAAAACGCCGAAACTGCCAAATTGAATCTGTTAAGGGTCTGTCCGTTTTAAAAATGGTACTTCTGTTCCGAATCATCAAAAAGTTAAAACACGAAAGTTGTCCGGAACGACGTTTTCCTTGAGTTGTAAAGAAGCTCGAACCTTGAAAACACTTAAATAGGCCATTATCTTTCTAAAACTGAAACTACCCTATAAAACTATACTTTTTCACAACTAAAGGCAAACCAAGAGGCCTAATGGCCATAAGCCAAGACCACGGCCACGGCTAAGGTCAAAGATGAGTCTCAAGACCATGGTAGTCAAGACCAAAGCCACGGCAAGGCCATGGCTAAAGCCTCAAGGCTTCCTAAGCCGAGACCGTAAACCAAAGGCCTTAGCCTTGAGAAACCTAAACGTATACAATACAATTTGGATCTACTCCCTCGATGAACCATGAAACTATACTTGTAATAAACAACTTTACAATTTAGAAAACTTGTAATCTTTTCTTTAAACACTTATGACATAAATTATAACGATACTTGTGATAACCATTATGATTTCCTAATCATAACCAAACAAACATGTAACTTATGTTTGCAAACCATATGGACATTTTTGACACTTATGAAATATAAACAAAACATATGTCTTATCTATTAAAGTGCTACAATAATAGGGAGCTTCATGTGAGGGGTTTCATTTGGGTAAACGTATCGACGAGTTGCAGGATTTACGATTTAAAGTGTCCTAGCTCCTCGAACATTTGCTACATGACCTCTGAAAACGACATACACAAAAACCATGTACTACATCATGATCAACATAGAGACGTATATAGGTTTGTTATTTCTTTCGCATCATTATTTCAAACCTAAGTCGCAACATCTTATTCTAGGTTGCTCGTAGAAGTTCTCACGGCATATCCATCATTCTCATTATACATTTGATATCATTTACTCAGAGGTGAGTTCATAGCCCCACTTTCTATTACTTATCGTTTTACAAACCCTTGGGGGAGATACATGCTTTATTTTAAACCGAACACATTGCTTTCAAAATGTATGCTTATCTAATTGTTTTATTAGCACTAAGTTACCGCATTTGCCAAACTTAAGTCCCTAAATCATGAATCATTAATCACTAGTGAGAGTGGGCGCGAATGTTGTGAATAGATCTATTGGGATTGACGAATCCCGTTTGTGTTGACCGGGTAGGCAAACAAACGCACTATATTTGAGTAACATTGGTAAAAACGGCAATTTTACCTGATAGGGCACGCACCGACATTTTCTCCAATTAATTTTGGAACACGTTAACGCCTTGATTGCATGATGCTTAGTTTAATAATAAATGTTTTGCTTTCAAACCATTGGTGTGAATTTATAACTCACACTACAAACATAATGTGTTCAACCATCAAACAAACTCTATGAATTTCACTCAACCTTTGTGTTGACAGTTTTAAGCATGTATTTCAGGTCCATATTGTACGAGGCTGGCACAGAGGAGCACGGATACTCAAGAAGGCTATAAATTTTATTATCATTCGAAAACCTATTTAATGTATTTTGTAAACCGTGAAACTACTGGGACCTCATTTTTGTAAACTCTATTATTTATATAAATCGAATGATAAATCTTTTAAAACGACTCCATTAGAGATCGTTTTCTATTGTTATGACTATTGTGCCATGAAGTAACACCCAGTTTGAATTCCGCTGCGTATCACGAAATTGGGGGTGTTACAGTTGGTTGGATGAAAGTATAGAGTACTTAGAGATTCAATGGAGGATGAACTCTCAGCACCGCTCTTTGTTACATGTGTGCAAGTTTAAGTCACAAGTTCAGGTTGTTTTACTTCAAGGTCAAATTCATCATATTGAGTTTTCTCCATCAACTGTCACGACAAAGAGCCTACAGAATGATAATGGGGTGATTACAAGTTTTGCCAAGAGTAGATGAAAAGAGAGAGATTATGACGTTTGAACACTACAGTTCAAGCCTCGTTCTCTAAAGAAAATAAAAGTGTACGTTTCAGTTCGCTTTATCTTCTGAAGAAGAGAAATCTTCTTATGACGTTTGAACACAACAGTTCAAGCCTCGTACCTCAAAGAAAATAAAAGTGTACGTGTCAGTGCGCTTTATCTTCTGAAGAAGAGAAATCTTCTTATTTATGACCATTCTCATCAATATGCTTCATGCTTTTTCCATGCGCGCTAATTCATCAAGTGAACCGAGTTATCGTTGCTAGTAATCTTATTCCACTTGCTCTGTTATAATGGCGATGGCGACATCATATGCAATTTTTGCGGGGGAGAAGTGTGAATAGACTATATTATGAAGATATTCACTTGCTTAATCAAGAATGGCATCTTTGTATACAATTCTTGAGGGGGAGAAGAAGTGTGATAATTCTGCATGTTGAGTCACTTCTGAGAATACAGGGTCATACGGCTCCAAACTCATGTAAGAACCGAGCTTCTTCTTATCGGGTCATCTTTACATGGAGTTTCTTCTAAGAGCCGTTGGTTAACATCTTCTCATGGACTAATGAGTTTATCGACAAAGTGCTTCCAGTTAATGCTTCACGTACACATCGACATGATGATTCCGGGCAACCTTCTGTTCTTGTTTGATGTGATTGTTTATTTGGTGTTACCATTTCAAATGTTCGTTGCGGGGTGATTGTTAATTTCCTTGATGAACATCTTTCTGTTCTTGTTTGATTGGGAGAGAATTTAGTTAAGGGGAATTGCAAGATGTAAGTTAATTGGGATGCTTTTTGGTGAAATGAAGATGTTAACTATCAATTCCCCAACTGGACAATCTTGAAGAAGGTCGAGTCTACAGACTGTTCTACATTATCTGATGCATGTTAGAAGACTAAAGATGAGTTGCATTTAACGATCTAAAGACTTCTTCTTAATCCGGGAATTTATCAAACAGATTGTCGGTTTAGGGGAGAGCACTAATTGGGGGAGAGTGAAATGTCAAATTTAATCCCTAATTAGATTTGCTCACACTGTTCTTTAGCAAGTTGATTCTCACAAAGACTTCAAGCGATCTTCTCAACAGATTTCAAGTATTTGGGCTTATAATGCTTTGCTGATTCTGAAGTATCAAAACCATCAAGGGGGAAGGAGACACACATCTAAAAGCACAACGAGTACACTTGACAAACTTAATTCTTCTAAGTGATTGAAGATTTCCCGGGAAGACAAATGTCATGACCGCAGAGAAACTCAGTGTTTGACTCGTGGCTTCTAGTGTTCTAATTCCAACTATGTGGGGGAAGAGATTGAAGAGTTAGTTTATGGGGATAAAAGAGGTACACAAGTATGACATATTCAGGGAAGATAAATGTGTAACATGAGGGAGGTGTTATCAGTTATTCTCTCTTTGGGAATGTGTGTACTTCGGGTTCATGAGCTTCATACACGATCATCAGGGAAGAAAAATGTGAACATTGGGGAGGTGTTTTCATTCCCCTCATGATGTGTATTAGGGAGAGCTCTTGGGTATTGGTGTACTTCGAGTTCTTGAGCTTCATACACGATCATCAAGGAAGAAAAATGTGAACATGGGGAGGTGTTTTCATTCCCCTCATGATGTGTATTCGGGAGAGTTCTTGAGCATTATACAAAGAGGTTGGCTGCATCAATTCAACTACTTGATGGAATTGTTCTCTTGACACCTTTTGGAATGGATCGTTTCTGACTTCAGTGGAAAAGGAATTTGAGAAGATTATTCAAGTGTGGGATGATTCTTTGCTGTTCTACTTGATGATATAACCCCGAACGGAGACTTACAATGATCATTCTTATATGGAGCAGCAAGAACGATGATATGGTGTGCATCTTTGTGGATCTGGCTAAGGGAAGCTTGAAAGAAAGCTTAGAATCTACTCAATAGGAAGATTTACAGTTTGGGGGGAAGCTACCAAAGTCTCACTTTCAAATGGCTCAATTTCTCTCTTCGATTCAAGAGCCTTGGAAGCTTTGGTGGTGAATGTTTAAGAGATGATGACTTCTATCTTCTACAACGAGGTTGCTCGATATCCCTATCTCGGTACTCGTATCATCATCTTCTTAAACTATATCATCTACTCTATCTGTGTAAATATTTATCAAAACCAAAATAGAAAAATATAAAATCAACAAAAACCCATAAAAAATCAAAAAAATTGAAAAAGACCAAAAATATTGCTTTTATCAAGACATGTCTTCTGGTATCAATAACATTTGCGGTCTTAGAAATGTCATTCAACAATTGCACGGGACCATAGATGAAGTTCGAGCAGAAGGTGTAAATATTTCTTTTCAAAAACATGTCACAAATTATGGCTTGCAGTTATTTCAGACTGTAACCCGGGCTTAAACCATGGCTTGCTATTTTCTCAGATAGCAACCCTTTCTTCAAGGAAGGGAAGTGCTGCGCTAAACCAATTTTCAAAAATTTTGTGCACTTATCCTAAAACAAAAACAAGGAAAGCATGTTGTCAAAAAGACTGATGTTCCTACACAAATGTTTTTCCTTCTTAAAATCTTCAGAAAAATATTTGTTGTTTTCAAAAATGGTGGTAAACTGAGTTGTTTGAAAATCAATCAGAGTCAGAATGTTCCTAAATTTTCAAAACTCAATCAATGACTTTCGCGCTTTTAAAACTTTTCATAGAAAGTGTCATTGGTTGAGGGGGAGAATGTTTTCAAATTTATATCATCTATCGGGTTTTTCTAATTATCCTCATGCTTAACTAAAAATGATATTTGCCTATGTCGAAGGACTAGGAATTTAGGATATGAGTGTTAGAATTAGATGACTATAGTTTGATAAACATGTTATTCCCATGCCTTTATATAAACTGATTGATATGTTGAATTGACTTTTATTAGTCGATTGCTGTTTGGGTATTGTCGACCACCATATATGTCTATCAGTGTTCACTAACGTATGCAGATAAGATGGTTATAAGAATGTTCCCGATCCGAATCCCACAATAGAAGATGATTGGATGCCGAAAGGAAAGGGTAACTATATCTTGGGTTGACAAATGAAGAAACGGAGCTTAATTTGACCTCTATGGAGAGTTGGCATGAAAAAATGCAACGTAAGAGGTCTCACTGCATCAGCAGATTGTTTTCTTCATCATTAAATGAAGAAACGGAGCTTAATTTGACCTCTATGGAGAGTTGGCATAAAAACATGCAACGTAAGAGGTCTCACTGCTTCAGCAGATGGTTTTCTTCCAACCTTACAGCAACAACAGAAGCAGCTTCTACACCACCTAATGTATCTTGTGCAGGAAAAGTAGTGAATGATATCATTTTTTTAAAAACAATTCTGATAATATTGTTTTGAAAATGGAAAATATTGCTTTGAAAATAAATTGGACTTAAATTTTGAAAATCACTGGTGTTCATTTTATCAAAACTTAAGTCACTCAATCATCGACTACGATCATCGATTGAGGGGGAGAGTGATTTAAAATAAAATATTTTCGAACGATATTTCTTCATAAAAGTTCCGTTTTGTACGATAATAAGTGGTGATCTAAAGATTTAATGTTATGTCATGGTATGATTTTGTTTAAAACTCAAAGATCTTTTTAAATAAAATCTTTTCTGTTCTTGTTTGATTGTGAAATTGTTTTATTTTACTTAAAGATCTCTTAAAAACTATCATACCTGACACTAACAATCTTAAATGTCTATAATTGGTCCTCATCAGTCAATTTCAAAAAATTAAATCAAGCCACGTCTTTCCCCAAAATTTTCCAAATGATTTAAATCAATCGGGATCCAAAATCTCAATTGGTTTGAAATTTTTGATCGGGGGAGAGATCGTGATTTAAATCTCAAATCGGTTTTAAAGGGTGATTGTTTCTAAAGCACTCCTTCCTTCATGTGCCAAACGATTTTGAAATACATAATGCACATGATTGTGAAGGAGCATTTAACCAAAAACCAAAAGAGTATTTAAACAATGCCACATATTCTCCCATGTTTTCCAAACCTTATTAAATCACTTGGGATCCAAAATCTCAAAGGGTTTGATATTTTTGATCGGGGGAGAATTTGTGATTTAATATGAAATCTGGTAAATGATGATCGTTTTGATTCAAAGTGCAAGTTCTCTTTAATATGTGCTAAACTCTTTCGTTTATCGATGCACATATTGAGGGGGAGCAAATGGTTTCTTAATGGCTTTTGTGATCGTGGATGTACTTCAAAAGAACTCTTTCCTCTATGTAATAAAATGATTTAAAATATCCTATGCACATATTGAGGGGGAGAATTTACCAAAGAAATTCAAATGGCTTTTTCTAAGGAAATTGTGATCAAGAAATCATTTCAAAGAACTCTTGCCTCCATGTGCTAAACAATTTCAAAATCATATGTACATGTTGAGGGAGAGCATTTCTAAAAGATCAAAAACAATTAAGCTACAAAATGCTTTGATTTTATATCACAAGTACCTTGATTGATTTTCCAAATGATTTTTCAATTGGTTTCGAGAAGGAAAGAACAATACCAAAAGACCGACCAATTTACTTTATGCATGGTGTTATAAGGATGGTTAGGTTAGGTATTCGTTCCCACGATCCCGCCAGAGCCGGAGGGATCCACCCAGGGACAATCCACTATATAATGTAGAAGTCCTTAGGTATGATGAAAAAATGAGAAAAATGAGAATACGGGAAGAGTGCGGACTGAGACAGAGCTAGTACTGGAATAAACCCAACAAGGTTCTAGTTATGAAGTCACGGTAAGCACTGAAGGGGTTGAAGAATGAAAAAGAAATGAATGTGAAAAAGAGTGAAAAGAAATAGCCCTCCATTATTTCAACTTTAGGGCAGAAACCGGGTTCAATACATATGCTACTGGTGTCTACTAAGGTAACACTGGTATTGAAGACAAGACGTCATGGACCCAGTGACGCTCTGCACTAAACTTCCCAAGCTACTCAAGTTCCTCTTAAAAGGGCTTGTTTCATTCTCACGGAGAACCTACATTATCTATCGACATTCTCTTAGAGATTGTTGATATTGAAGAAGGAGACCCTCTCCTTAGTCTCCGGCATAGGAACCAAATGTGCACTATTGAGTCTAGAGCCAAAAGATCATCCCCAACATCGCATTAGGACACAAAATTAATGAAGACTTGTTGTTTCACACAATGTGGAAAGTAAGAATATATTAAGAGTCCTACGCATTATCCTTGTGGTATTGCCAGAACATCCGAGTGATATGTAAAATATTCACGATGAAGATGGAAATCCTTCTAGAGCCAACATCAAACAAGCTCTTGGTAGGTGACATGTGAGATCTTTTCAAAAGATCAAGCTTGTCACAACTGGATAGAAACAATGGGGCGATCCACTCTTGAATCAACCTTGGTCCAGGAAATGAATTGACGAATACTTTTGGAAAAACCGTTCGATGTGCAAATCTTCTTTTCTCTAGCACATCGAATGTGTATTCATATTTCAAACTCAAAAAGTATCTGTGATTGAAAAAATACTTTTGGAAAAACCGTTTGATGTGCAAATTTCTTCTTTTCTCTAGCACATCGAATGTGTATTCTCTTTCAAATACAAAAGGTATTTTTGATTGAAAATTGATCTTTCTCATAAACCTTCGTCGTATTGCAAAACTCTTTCTTCTAAGCAATACGCGATTGTTTTCAAATCAATTTTTCATCAATCAGTGAATCTTAATTCGCTGGTTCACTCACTCCGTGTTGTCTTCTTTGAGACGTTCCGGTTTGAGAACGGCTAGAACAGCTGCGAAACCCTATCAAGGAGATTCTTCGGAATTATACCTGATCACATGCAGTACTTCTATTGATCAACGGGGAACCGTGGTCCATGTACCTCAATTCAACGAAAGTGATCAAAGACACTTTCGTGTGTTTTATTGCTAACTGTTGTTTGCAGGTACATTTGGACGGTTGCAGCTGATCAGAATTGAGAAGTCAATCCAAAGCCGCATGCTCACAACATCCACACTTAATTGAAGAAATCATGACTAGTGCATATCTACATAACCTGGCTCTGATATTTTTATACTATGCTTCTGCTACGCTGCTGCAAATATTATGAACCAATAAAGCTTCCGCTATTCTGATGGAAAGATGTCATGATCCTGAATGTGTGAGCATGTCAGTCCGAAAGTCACAACATCACATGAAGGCAACACAACAAAGGGTGATCCAGAGATTTACTGTGGCTGATGATCTCGAAGAAAGCTCGAAGATCATCAAAGATGTGGATCAGTTAAAGGCCTCCACTAAAAGTACAAATCAATGCGGACTTTGAAGAATCGTTACTAAAGCACAAATATTGCGAAACTTGAAGAATAGAATGCTATGATGCAAAATATAAAACATGGGGTGACCTCCCTTAAGGGGAGATTGTTAGGAATTGGAAATTCTATAAGTGAAGTGTCGGTCACCCCAAATATTATCTAGCATAAGTTAGCTCGTAGACATATCGTTTGTTACGTTATTAGTTAGTTTATTAGTTAGTTATTAGCGTAGTTTAGTTTAGTGCAACACCGTAAAGGAAAGACGGGTCTTTACCCACTGTATGCCTGATCCACAGCCCGTCAAGAGGGCGTTTAGTTTGTAACTATAAATACCCTTCCCACTAAGGGAAGGGTGTTGCTTCTTGGAATCTAACTAAGGGAAGGGTGTTGCTTCTTGGAATCTAACCTTGCATTTGTTGTTTTACAACTCTCTTTCAAGAACATCCTCTCTACTCTCTTCATCTCTCTAACAATGGCTTTCTTGTATCATCATAATCCTAGACCACCCGAATCATCTAAACAACATAAATATACGATCCTAATAGTTTCTGAAACAAAAATTACAGAATTTTGAAAAAGCACCACAGATCTATAATGCCTTTAAAATCACGGATTCCAAACCCCAAATAACTTGTAAGAACATGTATGTGTTTTGCTACTACAAAAAATTGACCAATCAAATGGACTAAGAAACGCAACAAGGTTAAATGTACTCAGAATTGCAGAACACATTATCAAAACTTGAATAATAACAGAGGAACAACATTAGCAACAAAACTTATATTCCAAGAATGCGTCTAGTTTCATAAGATAAAAGAACAACATTCATATTTCGTAGATAAACAAGAGTCAAGAGTGTTGGGCTATACATATGTCGTCATGTTTCATACATGATCAATTATATGTTGTTATTTAAGAGTTAATTCTAAAAGTGGATTGAAGGTCCTGATTTGCGACAAAGATGGAAACATGTCAAGTAGAGCAAATAATGTTCTGTATAAAGATGATCTAAAAAAATACAACTGTAATTTGTTACTTTAGACTTCGTCTAACTATATTGAAAATGATTTATTTAGCTATTTTATGAGATTTGTGTGGTACTTTTCTCTCTTTTCACAGTATATTGATGCATCTTGAACTACTTAGCTAGGCCTTATACTTAGAGCATTGGGTGTGGCTTCATTGTGGCTCGCCTTGGGGTGACTTGGCACCTCGCCGTGCCTCGCCACCACACCGCCCCCTTCATCGTGGCTCGCCATCTTCAACTTCGCCGTCTGCACGACGAGGCGGAAGTTGTCCTTTTTTCTTTTTTTCTCTTTTTTCTTTTTATTTGTTGAGTTTTATTTGTGGAGAGGATAAATATTTTTAAAGGTGAAGTGTTTTTTTATAAAGATTGAAAGGTTCGTAGAGGAAAAAAGAATGCAAAAAATAAACGCATACTGATGAAAAACACAAATTACATTGAACATTTAACTGAAAACATGAAATACATAATACGCTTAAACATTAAAAACTACAACGCATACTGATGAAAATAAAACAAATCATCTGAGTCCCAACCCTCAGAACTTGAAGAGGAATAAAACTCGCTATTAACGAGCCGAGTCTCCATTATGTCAAAGTAGTTATCTTGAAGATACTGAGCTTCCCTTGCTTCTTGTTCACGACGAGCAGCTTCCTCGCGTGCCTGCTCTTCCATAATCTCCCTATAGTTTTCTTCGTCCTGTTCAAGTTGACGAAGGGAAGCCTCACTTAACCCGAATGGGTTGTTTCAAGATCCACTTGTGGACTGTTCACAGGTGGAGTGTTTAAAAATACGTTTTCATAGGTGGACTTGGGAATTGGTGAGAAAAATCTTTGCGAGACATTTTTGTATGTGAGTTGTGTGTGTAACTTGTGACTGGTAGGGTTGTATATATAGGCACATATAATCTCGCTCAAAACTATACCGTTTAAATTTAAAATTTGAATTTGAATTGTATATAATCCCGCTCCTATTTGAATTTGAATTTTTATTTTGAATTTAAATAACCCCGCTCAGAAGTATACCGTTAAATTTGAATTTGAATTTTAAATAATCCCGCTCCTATTTGAATTTTAATTTTGAATTTGAATTTGAATTTTGAATCTGATTTTTGAATTTGAATTTGAAAACCACCCTTTTAAATAACAAACTATAACCACCATTTTTTCACATCTGCATCAATTCAAACTTTCTATCTCTGTAGCTCCAAAAAAAAAACACGATGTCTCAAAATCCGAAGTGGAACAAGTCTGAAGAAATGTTGCTTGCACAAGTTTGGATAGAAATTTCGCAAGCTCTAGATATGGAAAATAACCGTTCCGAATTTTTTTTTGGAACGACGTTATGGAGATGTTCAATGATCAGACTACCGATGACCATCGTACCAAAAATTCAATCACGGGAAAATGGACGAGGATTAACGTTGATTGCAAAAAATTCAACGCGATTTACAAACATTTGCAGCGTCGAAGTGGTCAAAATGACCACACTCATCTCGAGAATGCGAAACTAAACTTTCAGCAACAATTTGGTGGAAAGGAGTTCAAGTATGTTCATGTTCGGGAGATTTTGAAAAATTACCCGAAGTGGGATGTCGAAGATCCGATCCATTAGTATGTGTTGTATTTTTTTTGCCCGTGTCGTTTTTTTTTTTCATATCGTGTTTATTTTTATTATTATTGTGTTATGTTTTGTATTTTTATTTTTAACGAAATGAATTTAGTTTATTTGAAAAATTGAATAAAAAAAATAAAGTGGTAGTGGTGGGCCCAAATGAAGATGTTGGGTTTGTTATGAGGGAGGGGGTTTGTTGTGATTAGTTGTGGATATTTGTTATGCTGATGTGGCGCTGAGATGACGGTAATGAAGAGGTATGATCCACCCACCACACCCAATGCTCTTATGGATCATTGCAAAATACCATAAATAGTCTACCTAAAAAGGATATTTAGGTTAAGCATATGATACAATGATTACTACGCTAAAGTTAGTTTACAAGTATACCCAGTTAAAATTTTGAGATTTGCTAAACACAATGTTTAAGCATTCCTTAATTAAATAAATAACATGTAATGAACACCAAATATTTCATGGTTAACCTCACTTATCACTTTTGAAATGATTAAAAGTATAATTATGAAATATATGACTTCATTAATTGTCAATTTTATAAATTTGAAATGCTTAGACAAAACTCATAAAGTTGTGTTTAGCAACTAAATTTTTTGACTAAATCTAATTATGGGTTATACTCTCCTTATTTGATCCACAAACTAACAAAATTATATAAACAGTTTAAAAAATACACTTATAAATACTTGATGTCAATAAGCGTAAGAAATTAAACAAGTATAAAAAATAAATATCAAAACAATTCCAATTATACTAAAAAAAAAAAAAGATTAACAAACTTGTGTGTGCATTAAGATGACAACGAAATCGGGTTTGCTGGGAATTGGTGTTCTCATCCCGTCCCGGTTCCCATACTAATCCCCATACCCGTTGGAAATATGTTTACATCCACATTTCGGTCCCCTGCGAGGATCAGAGACCTCTTCGGAAAATCGAGTATTTTTCTTTGTCGACAAATTTCATGTTTTTTCATATACATTAATACTTTTTTTATTAAAACTTATAAAGTTACAATGTTATGAGTTTTTGAGCTAATAACCATATTTTTGTATTTGCATCAATTTGGTTATCTTCAAGTTAGGGTGTGTTTGGTAGCGAGCATAAATGGAGCAATTAGCATTTAGTATTTAACGTTTTTGAAAAAAGCTTGTTTGGAATTATTAGCAGTTAGCATTTATAAGCAAAAAAACGCTAAACACTAAATGCCCTTTGAATAAGCATTTAGCATTTAGCATTTAGCATTATGCTATTTTACACAATAAAATTATAGCTACAGCTATTCTACCAAACACTTTTATAAATTAAACTGCTACTGCTAACTGCTTCTGCTAACTGTTTACTGCTAACTGCTTACTGCTAACTGCTACTGCTAACTACTACTACCAGTTTCACCAAACACACCCTTATTATAATTATAGATTTTAATGCCCAAACACAACGAAATGACAACTAAAAGATAATAGCCAAGATTAAAAGAGATTTTAAGTGACTTCTTTAATATATATATTTTTATATCACGTATAGGCTTTAATTTTTTTTTTATTATATTTTTTATTTTTTATTTGAGGTTTTATACTTGGTTACTTATTATCCATAATCATCATATAAAATTCTCATGTCATTTTTACCTACTATATAAGATTATGAACAAGTAACAATAGTGATGTGCATGTTAATCAAAATTAGTTTCATGAAAATAATAATCTTATCATTTAATTACTCAAAAACCTAAATGAATAACACCAACTATCTTACATCATGGTAGAGGTGCAAATATACCGGTTATGTTAGCCTTAATAGTTTTTATTAGAAGTGATGGTCATTCACATTTAGGAACTTTGTAACGTGTGTTAGATATCGTATTAGAATAGTCAACGGACTCGTGGATTGGGCTAAGCTAAATGGTTAATTGTTTAGTTAAGCTAGCCTTGTATAAGCTCATGTAACCCAATCCAATCCAAGTCCATATCCACGGCCCATGCCAAGCCCATTAGGGTATTTCTCTCTTACTATAAATACCCCTCAAATATGTCATTTGAGGGGTGTGCTTGAGTGTGTTTTGTGTGTGTTTTACTTATGAAATAGTGTTTCATCTTCTACTCTTTGTCTCTCTAAAATACACATATCTTCATTCAAGTCACCACATCTTTTCCTCATCTCTCTAGTTATTATTGTGTGAAATGGATTGATAAAAGGGTCCTAACAGGTTAAAACCGGTTTTAGGGTTTTAAAAAACCGGATAGAAAAAATCGGTTTTTTAAATAACCGGTTTTAAAAAATCGAAAGGAGATCGGTTATTAGACAGGTTAAAACCGGTTTTTCTAACCGGTTATTTGAAAAAACCGGTTATATAACCGGTAAATAACCGGTCTCCCCTAAACTGAAAACCGGTCTAACCAGTTCGGTTAAAAAAACCGGTCCAGTTATTATATAACCGTTTTTTTTTTTCAAAATCGGTTTCGGTTATTTGGCCGGTTTAAGAAAACGGTTTAGTTGTTGCATCTTTACATCACGGTATACAATTTGGGGAACTGAGAGGTAATACCATCCCTATCCCCGGTTTTAAATTCGGGGATTCCCCCCCCCCCCCCCCCCCCCCCCCCCCCCCAATATCCCATACTCGGTCAACTCAAGGATTCCTCAATCAGATCTGGGTTGAGTATTAGGTTTTTCATCAAATACGGATTCTTTTGCCATTTTATGCCAGCAACGACATAATTCTTGTTAATTAAAGTAAAGATTATGAAAACTCTGTTGAAATGATATCAAAACCCTTTGGGCCTCTTATATGAATGGCATCCTAGCCATATAGGCCCAAGAGTCTCGTTTGATTCTTTTGAAAAAGAGTTGATACATACATTACTCTTTTTAATGCACACATTACATTTTGTGCATTAAAATATTATATGATGTGCTATATAGCTTGTACAAAATAATGTATTTATTAAATAAAATGATGTGTATATCAACATCGAAACTTTCACTCGTTTTATATTAACTTAAATAAACATTATTCCTTAGCAAATATACTTTTAAAATGATATAGATAACTGAGAATACATAAAATATATTGTTACGACAATGGCAGCATGGTCTTGGAAAAGTACGTAAATGAAGAAAAATAAAAACGTTGAAGTTTCCTTAAAAATATTTATATAAAAAATAAAAAAATAATAAAAAAGTTGAACAATATTCGTCAAATTCTGAAGCAGTACTTTACATATATTATCACAACTCCACATGTATTCTCATTTTTGTATTTTAATTATGTCAATGTCGATATTTGACTACACATTAAATTAAAGCAGCAATGTTTATGCTAAAAAAGAGCTTTTTTATTTCTTAATCCTTAGATATATGCTTAAACACCTTTTATTCCCCAAAAACCAAGAATCTACTTTGTGATTTAAAACTTGCATGTAAAGACCCTTTGGTGACACATCGAGATATATAACGAATATCTAACCTTTAAGCAACCTTTCACCCAAGCGATTCTACAAAACTTGAAATACATATGCTTCTTTGCTTGTCTATCTCATCTTTCACATTATATTACCCATGACACCTTAGGACCTTTCCTTAAAAACACACAAAACATAAACTCACACTAACCTTGACCTTCCTCAATGGCAGTTACACATGCTGATCTTGCCCCGAGTCGTCGAGGGGGGACTAATATTGG
Source organism: Chrysanthemum seticuspe (assembly GCA_019973895.1). Taxonomy (NCBI): domain Eukaryota; kingdom Viridiplantae; phylum Streptophyta; class Magnoliopsida; order Asterales; family Asteraceae; genus Chrysanthemum; species Chrysanthemum seticuspe. The sequence continues at coordinate 248,813,952 of BPTQ01000008.1, read as the reverse complement.
GAGCAAAACGGGCGTGGTGTTGATGGTTTTTTCGATACTCCTTGGCTTGCTTTGCTTCGTACTTTGTCTTATGGCTGAGGCGACACGTTCACAGGTTTTCAGTTTCTTCTTTCTGCATAATGACACATTCGTCCGTTTATTTGTCATATAAATAAGTTAACTGATGCATGCCAAACTTTGAGATTAAACGACTTTCATGTTTACTAAGACATTCAATTGTTTCGATTTAATTTTCAAAATAACAATTTTATTATCTTGTACATGTAAACTATTCTACAATAAAGTAAAATATCTCCAGGGAAGTATTTTACCGGGTTAACCCTTTAGCTAAAAAGTATATATATCTCCACAAGAACATAATCTTACATAAACTAGTTCTTGGGTATATTCGTAAGAAAACTATCACAACATAAATAATCGTGTAAAAAAAGAAGAAAAAAAAAATGTATACATTAAACATAACAAAAGATGGTTATTATGACTTCTTGATAGAATTTGACATTTCGTTAAATATATGCAGATAATACGGGATGTGAGTGATGATGGTGGAGGAGAGACGGATAAGAGCGAATGTAGATATAGCGGCAATGGGAAAACACCTCTGATTTGCGCAGCCGGTGCATTTTTGGCCCTCGCTATTGCTATGATGGTGCTACACACTCATTTGTTAGTATCAGTTAGTAAATCGGACCCCGATCCTAGTCTACTTATGACTTGGGAAATTGCTAATGATCATCTCAGCACTCTCACTTGGCAAGCTGCTTTTTTCTTCATTACCACTTGGTACGTCCATACCCCTCGTTACAATATGTAACTTTATTCGTTTCACATATCTTTTCTTTCTTTCAATAAAACAGTTTATAACTATTTGACCATATGTAAGGCAACTTTTAACCCGTTAACCAGTTTGACCCATTTTATCTAGTTACGTTTTAGGTAGTTTTATACACTTGACCCAATCGATGCATTATCAAATAGACAATCCAAATCGAGTTGTTTACGTATAATAATAAATTATATTGAAAATGTCTTCTCTACTTGACAAGTTTTATTGTATTATTAAGAGGCAAGATGCTTATTCTGAAAATGTTTCTCGCCTCTTATTATTTACAGGATATGCTTTTCAGTCACAGAAATTTTGTTGTTGATTGGACTAAGTGTCGAATCAGGGCATTTAAAAGGGTGGTCAACACTAAGGCCTCGTTGCTTCATTGCTCAAGAGGGTTTATTCTCTTCAGCTGGGGTGTTCGGGATTACAACAGTCTTTCTTGCTACAGGTTTATCTATCACGGCTTTACGTGCCCAATGGCTATTACAAGATCAAGAGAATGTTCGTAGTGAGGTTATGGAAGCCTCGATCCTTTATGCATCACCACCAAGATCATTAGAAGATCGGATCACGACCGTGGGTGGAGAAACTCCAATTATTAGACATGATCTATATCATGAGCCCGGACTAACTGAATATTTAAGAGCTTTTGATAAAATTATTTAACATGTTTTTGTGACTCGAGTGCGGCCAGAAGAAAGGGCACTATACACGTACATACATTTTGTGAACATTGACACTCAAATTGTACATTTTGTGATTTATTGAATTTTTAAAACTATGGACTTATTTCAAGAAATAAATGTTATTAATATAATCACGACATAAGTTGCATGACAAGCTCGTGTAGTAAACAGATGAGGTACAAATGTAATTCTTTTAGTTGATTTTACGGAAAGAAGACGGCGTTGTCAAGGACGGACATACTTGGGAGCCGCACCTCATTTTGGATCACAAAGTGTAATGTGTTTTTAGCAGTGACATTTTGATACTTAATTGCAAGGTTGCAACAAAATAATATTTTCGTGCTGCTTGATAGGGGGTATTCATGGTCGGTTTTATAAGAGTATACAAATGAGATTGATATCTGAATGATATTATTTGATTTGATTTATCTATGATACAAAGATACTTATAAATACAAGTACATATAATCATTTACATAACGGGCTTGAGCCCAATGACTAATACGGCTAATACTTTCTCGCAGTCCAAGCGGCAAAATCGCGAAAGCTCGAACTGGAGTAGTAAACTAGATAATAAAAAAAACAAAACATTAACATAATAATTGTGGATTTGTGACCTTAGTACAAATCACCAACACACAGGCTCATGACCTAAAGCTCGAACAACACAATAATAATGTATGGATTTGTGACCTTAGCACAAATCATCAACACAATAAAACTTCTAAAACTAAAAATTAAAAACATTAACTATACTAAATAAGCATAAACAAACATTAACTAGACTTTAATAACTAATCATTATAACTAACTAAAACTTCTAAAACTGAAACTTAAACTAAATCATTAAACTAATCAAGACATAATTAATTAGAGATTAAATAAAACTAAAGATAATATATCATCAAAAATCTAAAAATAATAAAAACAAACATAGCAAGCAACAAAACTAGCCTAAAAAATTAGAAATAACATGAATTAAGCTAAACACTTAAACACATATCACTAGATTATCAAGAAACTAGAAAAGGAAAAACATAAAAATTTTACGAGAGGTCCAACCGAATCGGTTGCTTGCGCAGCCGATCGGTTGGCCAAAAAAAACAGCTTTTTCTCCTTTTTTTAAAAAAACACTTGAAACTAAACTCAAACACTATCAAAAATACAGAAAATAACAAATCAAAAACAACTCAAATCTCCGGCAGCGGCGCCAAAAACTTGATGTGTCGATCGTGTGCAAGTTTTAAAATTTATAAACACGATTTATCCGGGTAATTACTTTAACACATACGAGCAAGTATACTCGTTCGTGATAGCAAAGGTGGGTAAGTCGAGATCGTCCCAAGGGATTTGCGTTTAATTTATTAAAATGTTTGAGATAAGAAAGCTTGTCAAGGCTTCCTTCAAAGTGATGCTTTTATAAAAATCCAAATTAAAGAAACATATACTTGTGTAAAGTCAATAGTCAATTATAAAGAGTGTTCATGAAAGCTTGGTGTAAACTTGATGCAATGCACAAATCATAAGCAAATGATTTACAATCCATGGTTTATGTTTAGTAAAAATCATTTTAAGAATAAAAACACATTGGTAATCCTTTCGGTCCTTAGCTCAATGATTATTCTTTAGAAAATCCATTTGTTTGTAAAAGATTCTTATTCAACTTGTTCCTACGACTCTTTCGACCTTTTCGTGATGAAATCGTTTCTAGTCTTATTTTAACAAGTAAATATGATGAGTGTCAATCATCATATCCCCATACTAGTTTGTCACTAACGTTTTGGAATAAAACATAAGAGAAATCCTTTCGGTCCTTTATCTTGAAAATGTTTTACCAACAAATCAAACAAGACTAGTAGTTTTTTCAACAAATTCATTAAACAAGATCATTTACATGCATCACATATAAGAACACTCCTACAATGCCTACATCCTTACACACAAGTATATTCAAGAATTACTCCATTAAAACCATAACATAACAAAAGTAGTAACCATGTAATTCATATACTTCAATAGAATAGAGATTCATGACAAAGTTCATAAGAATACCTAAACTTCGGATTACAAAAACTAGAAAATTGTGGAACTATAGCAACCACACGCCTCCAATCGTCTTAGACTATCCGTACCACTCCAAATGACTACCAAATGGTTGAGAATTGTTCTCACCACACTCCTGGACGTTTTACAGAAGAAATATGACTTTTGGGATGAATATAATTGGTTGGTAATAGTCTTGGTGTAAGCCTATTACTCTTTTGGGTGTGTCACACTAAACTACTAGTCTAGGTGCATTATATAGCTAGGAACCCTTTACCAACAAGCCGAAAACGTCCACAATGAGTTAATAACTAGAAATGATCGGACTCCCATGATTAATAGAAGTTATGGCATCAATAAATGAGAGAAAGTGTAACTGCAACATCTCCAGCCGGATCGGTTGCGACGCAACAGATCCGGTTCCGTTTTGACCATTTCCCCAACCGATCCGGTTGCGGGCTCCGACCGATCGGCTGGGAGCCTTCCGTACATCAAATGTTGACTTTCTTTGACTTTTCTCGATTCGTGCCTTTTTCCTTGCTTTCGATGCTGATTTCCAAGATGAAACTTGATATTTATTTGATGTAGATACTTAAAAATCCTAATGCTTCCAATCATCGAGTCCTTGAGCTTCCTCACCTATCTTTCTTCCTCGGGAATTATCCAAATGTGCATGAAATCATCATTTCTTCACCTTTTACGATACCTGGCTACATTCACATACAAATACAATTCTTTTGCACTTTTGCAACAATTATGTGTAAATATAACCGATTATCATACACAAAACTAACAATAACGCTACTAAAAACATGCTCATTTTGAGCGTTATCAAATTCCCCCATACTTAAGTTCTACTCGCCCTCGAGTAGGTCTAGCATTTATGAAAATCAATTTCAATGGTCTCAACACCGTGATTCCAAAAATCTAACAATCACTTCAAGAGAAATAATTGTTAATTTGATTTTAATATGCGAAAATTTCTAAAAATGTACCAAATGACTTTAGATAACATAACTAAACACCTCACAAATGATTTTAGGAATTCACTCAACACTCATATATTGGTGGGTATATGTAAATCACTCAATGCCTAGTCATGATTAATGCTTCTTACCATAAGCTTGTACAAGTATCAAAATAAATAAAATAAATTCATCAAAGAGGGCTTTTATTCGGGTTATAACGTTAAGGCTTTGGGTTTATAAAATGGTATGGATAAGGCATGGGATAATTTATGAAATTGGTTTAAAAGAAAAAATAAAGTCAAGTCTAAACCCCCATGTTGCTAGCCATCAAGCAAACTACAATCCCGAAAAATGATTATAATCTCCTCTTCTTCACATATCGATCGCCAAACAACTTCATCTTTGTTGGAAAATGGTACACGCGAATGACAAAGTGTAGCTTCTTCATAATCATCAAAAACAATCCAACACTCCAAATAACTAGCAACAAACCAATAGACATGGACATAGGTTGGCTAAGGTTTAAGGTGTAAAATATTTTTGTATTTTTCTGGATTTAACAAAAAAAAAACGAAAAGATTGGCTCGAAGGGTGTAACTAAGGGTATCTAGTGCTAAAAATGAGCACTAACAAATGGGTCCATATTAAGTGTTTAACTAACCAATGTGGTTAGCAACAAACATTAGATGTAAAATGGAAGGCCATTTGGGTTAAATCCTACGATTGCCTCTTATCATTTGAACATATCGAGAGTGATTTTAACCATAATGCATAACAAGTACAAGTTCTAGAATCGACATAATCACCGGCACACTCATAGAAAAATATAAAACATAAATATGTGTTTTATACAAAAATAATCCTCACAATTTAGTGGAAAAAGGCTACAATGCGTACTAGTAGATGTTTTCGAATCCAAAATGAATTACTTTTGTAATTTGGTCCAAATCAAAAATTTTCAAAAACCTCTTTTTGCAATTGAAATAACCAAGTTGTTTTTAAATATATATATATATATATATATATATATATATATATATATATATATATATATATATATATATATATATATATATATCTATATTATATATAACAGGAGGCGTTACACGTAGATAATGCCACGTAAACGCCACCTCATTGCCCAGTAATTCATTTTACTGCCATGTCATCACAAATTAATGCCACCTAAGCAATTTTTTTGATTAAAATTCGTTTTTAATTATATATATATTAAAATTCGGAATTAATGACCATTAAAAATGAAGCCGGTAAGAATTGAACTTGAGTGGTTTGTAACATTAACATGCATGATAACCACTAGACCAAGCCATTTTTTGGTTTACATCTTCCATATCTAAATCTATAAACTTAAACAACAAAACCTCATTAGCAAAAAATACCAATATCACGTAACTCAAAATACCAATACCTAAAAACCCTAAATCAAAACAAACTCACACACTAATTCATTCATTGCCATCCTTTTTCTCCGAAACCCTAAATCAAAACATTTGTTTCCTGCATAAATTTAAGGTAGGTGATGACAGTACAAATTTTTTAACCTAACCCTAATGTAAACCTAATCATTATGTTTTTTATTCCACAGGTGATCTTTCGTATGATGTCTTTATCAGGTATGTTTTTGGTTCTACATATATGCATGTTCCTAAATCCTTTAATGATATTATGTTTCATTGCTAGCTGTCAGCTATGAAGTTTGGTTTTTTAGAACGGTTTTGGGTTAAAAACATTGGTCTAATTGACTTAAAAACATTGGTCGAATTGTCTTAAAAACAATTCCGCAAAATCCTACAGCATGTCAGTCGTACCTTTCCAGTTAAAAAAAAAATCCCCCACTTTATGGTCAGGTATTATTTAAATCAAATCCATTACATATTCGTAAAAAAAAATCCCCCACTTTATGGTCATGTATTATTTATTTTTCTCTTCTAGACATCTCTTTCAATTTTTTATGACAGAGATGTCTTCTGAGCAATTATGTTTTTATTTGGAGAATTGTTATTTGAGGACTTGCTTGAAGAATATTACAGTTAGTAGAAGCATATATGATACACCAAAAGAAGTCACTTCAGCACTTTCAAGGTATATATCAATGATTTAAATGGTTTCAGTAAGACTGCTCACATACCTTACCGAGATTGGTTACATAACTCTTACTTTTTATATTTTATAAATACTCCGTAATTAGATTAGGCTTTTGGTGTACCCACTGTCCTCGGGAGATGGAGAGGGACTGCATCATAGCCCATCGTTATACTGTTATTTCTTCGAATATGGTATAACAAGTTATAGTTGGGATAAAGATCCTTTAGTTTATTGCAAAGACTAACAACTCAAGGAGCTAAAATAGACCCGAAAGATGTCGTCATCGCTGGAACACATCATAAAGACCTAAACAACGAATGGTCAGTAATCGACTTACAAGACTCAGGTTCTAAAAACAAGCCGCAAAGTAGCAAAAGTCAGGCGATAAACAAGTCAAAGGAGTTGCATCAGTTCTTGGTCTGTCATCGTCATCATCATCTTTTCAAATTGGAAAAGATAATAGCGTTGGAATGTATCAAGAGAATCCATATTGTAACTGTGAACTGAAAGAATAAGAAAATGAACAGCCGACTATTCTGATGGCTGAAAGTGTGGTAAATGAGGACTCAGCAAAGAAGGCGAAAAAGAGCCCTTTTATTAGATTTATGAAATGGAAAAGAGTGATGATTCTGAGAAAGATATTGTTCTGCTGTTGTTTAATGACTCGGTTAAGGGAACTTATGTAGGTCGCAAGGGGATGATTGTGTGATTACTTTGTTGATAAGGTGATTAAATATGAAATTTTGTAGGTCAATGTAATCTGCATTATTAGTTTTCTTGTGCTGATACTTCTCTTGTCTCAGGTTCTAAGAGATAAAATCGTGAAGGAGCTAAAGAAAAGCAAAGCAGAACTTCAGTTATCGTAAGTAATCTTAAATCTCAAATAAAGTGATAGAGGTAAGGGTATTACGCAAATAAACAGCGCGCAGTTTTAGCGAAAACAGCGCTACAGGACTCTGTTGTATACTCCTTAATAAACACGTTTCCATCTCAAACTTATTAGGGCTGGCCACAAACTCAGGTATGCCCTGAGGAGAGTGCCCGACCACACAAAATGGAAGAAGCTGATGAACGCTTATTGTGACCGACAATTGGTTGAAATCAACTTTATTGCATTATTATTTGATGACAATCGTCTTCAAGCTGAGTAGACACCTGATGAGGTTTGCTGTCTTCTGCATAATCTATACATACACTATAGTAACCAAAACTTGCAACCCATTCACGAAATTTCACTTAATAAAGGCTAATTTGTGTTGCCTTATATATCAGTTGGTTTAACGGTTCAAATAGGCGAAAATGGGCCTAATTTTATCTTTAAAACATACAAGATCTTAAATCGTTTTGTCAAAAAGATATAGATTGTAACTGTGAGCCATCGAGAGTTTCTTTAATTGTCACACACTATAAGTTAATTGCCATCGAGAGTTTCTTCTTGATCCATCCATCCGAACACAAACGCACACACACATGCTTTGATCTCCAAAACGTGATCAGATTCCATAAACATACATGTAAGTGATTCTTCTTAAATCTATAATTAATCTCCAATATCATTTTTTCTATTAGACCAATTTAATGAAGGTTTATTTTGTACGTTTTTAGATTCATGGTGTCAAAATGCAATGACCAGCTAAATAAGCAAAAGGGATCATCAAGAAGATGATTTTTAAAATAATAGTTCTTACAAAGGTACAATCTTTTCTTTATTTTCATTCTATTGATGTTTTTATGTAAAAAAGGTTTTTTTTTTATTTTTATTTTTTATTTTTTTTATTTTTTATTTTTTATTATTATTATTATTATTTTTTTAATTGATTGGATTATATGCTTTTTTATAAGCATTCTGGAGGTTGCTGTGAAAAGGACCTGCAAGCTGCATTAGAAGTTGTGAAAATATTTGTATAGCTGTGAAAATAAGGTATGGTATACTTTTGTTAATATTTGAGTTGTTTATGGGTTTTTAGGATTTGGAGTTGCTTATCTGTATTGAAGTTCTTATTTTTATCTGTTTTTTAGGAGCAAGTGATATAAATGTGCGATATTGTCTGACGGTTTGAGGAAGAGTGGTACAAGGGTCATTGATGACGCTTTCATAAATTCTCTTTTTTATGGAGGAAGGTATGAGAGTTGCATTATGCCGTGAAAGATGAAGAAGGACTCCAAACAGTGCTTTAACGTTTTGTTGGCCTCATGCTTTAACGCACTGCAAATCGATGTTTTATCCATGAAGATGCAAAAATAGCTCCGAAATTGGCATGCTGTCCTTCACCTTCATCCTTATTATCAAAGGTAGACACAAAACCAGATAATAGTACCAATAAGCTTTTTATTATTCTTCAATCCAGTCTTACCTATAACTATATGTTGGGTACTCTTAAGTGTGAATGTATATATGATGGCCATTGTTCAGTGTGAATGTGATGATCTTTCTAGGTATTAATTAGGATAAGTTAGTGTAACAATTCGCATTTTCGGGTCACTATTCATTTTTACTATTCACTGTTACTATTCACTTTTCACTATTCATCCCGTAAAATTTTATTTCACATTCTCGTAGGATAAACTATTTTAGTAATGACCTGAGAGTTCGACAATCGTTAGATCATTTTCGCAAAAGTTATTAAGAAAACACCGTTTTAAAGTTTCGTTTTGGACGGTCCACCGTTTAAACATCCCGCGCATAACAAAAACTGCCTCTGACAATTTTCCCCGCATTAGATTAATTTTTTTATCACTCATGACGAATTTGAGAATTTTTAAGATTTATTTTTATGTTACCAAATAAGCCCAGCGCAGTACGAAACTAAACTTACGTTTTAAACAATTCTACTTACATCCAGACTTAACGATTCCTGCACTGTATTTCCTAAGATTTTTAGAAACTTTTACATTTTTGGAAAAGTCAAACATATTTCCCTCCTCCTTTGACTATAAAGAAATTAACCTTGTACGTTCTACCTTTTTATTAAATCGCGTAATTTTTAAACTTCACGAATAACTGTTAAGTTATCCCGCGTACGAAGAAAACCAAAGTTTGACATCTCATATCACTTTTGGACTAATTTTAGTCTACTTTAAATAAATTCACGGTCGTTTCCCTGAAATTTCGTTCTTTTCTGATAAACTGCGAATTACGCGTTTTGACCCGTATTTCCAGTTTTAAGCAGCGTTTTTGCACCCAATAAGACTTATCACCCATTTTATATTTTTAGATGGAGTATAATGATGAGTTTCATCATTCCTGCAAGTTTCATATTTTTACGATACCCGGTTTTATATTTTATGGCTTCGATTAGCATTTAACGGAACCAAAACTCACTCCGTAACCAAGATAATACCAAAACTATCCACCAAAGTCATCCTATCTTATCATGAACGAAATTTAGGGGGGGAGTCATCACCTTGGTGTCAAAATCCTAAGCATACTTCCTTTAGATCATTTACATGTGTAAATTTAACCATGGTTAGTTTTTAACCCAATATATAGTTAACCAAAACCACTAGCCTATAAATACCAAGCATAATCACTTCATTTATTCTTGCACCACCCTTTCTTATCATCTAAAGTCCTAAACCCTAAGGCATTTCTTATAGATTATGTAAGAACATTCATGTGTTCTTGAAGAAAACTAGCGTTTGATCTTCGTTCTTGGAAGTTTTCAAGAAAGAGTCGTTATAATCTTCAAATATCTTCAAGTCTCCAAAAAGACGTCGTTATAATCTTCTTTTCTTCTTCGGGTTCTCAAGAAGGCATTGTTATAATCTTCTAATAGTCGTGGGTTTTCGAAGACTGCAAATTCTACGTCGATGCTCCGTTAATATTTTATGTTTCCATAATACTCATGCATTCTATTTTAAGGTAAGTATTTATAAAACTCAAACTTATTAAAATACTTATAAACTTTGTTAGTTTATTTATTGTATTTATAAACTCTTAATTTAGCATATAATCAAATAATCAAAATACATGTTTTACGTATTGAGCACTACAACACTAGGGAACTTCATGTGAGGGGTTCATTTGGGTAAACGGATCGACGAGTTGCTGGATTTACGATTTAAAGTGTCCTAGCTCCTCGAACGTTTACTGCATGACCTCTGAATTATGATGGCCCGAACGGTAGTACGAGATATACAAACTAAAACCATTTCTATAAACAAACATACAAATACTACGTCTTGATCAATATAATGGCATATATAAGCTCGTTCATCTTTTCTTAGGCATTATACCGAACCTAAGAGTTGACATCATATTCTAGGTTATACGTAGAGACTTCCAGGCTTATCCATCGATTCCGTTATACGTTGTGATATCATTTTTAAGGTGAGTTCGTAGCCTCACTTTTACTCGTTTAATTGTTTTACAAACTCTTTGGGGGAGATACATGCTCAAATACTTGCTTTTACTTTCATAAGAACTTTAAACTTTTTAGAATTACCGTGAGTCATAGCCCCTACTCTTTTAATACTTGTTTTACAAACTCTTTGGGGGAGATACATGCTCAACTATTTCTTTTACTTTTACAAATACTCAAAACATTATACTTGATTGTATTATACGTGATTGCATTATACTTGATCACATTATACTTGGTTGCATTATACTTGATTACGTTACACTTGATTTCGTTTTACATGCTTGGAAATACTTGCCTAAATACATGAATTGTATTTACAAACGTGCGACAATACTCTATGCTGTCGGAGAGGTATTGATAGTACTATAAGTCGGGTACATGCCCCCGCCCATGGTACCCGATTCATGACCATGGGATTAATATAGTACTATTTGGGAAGGTGCCCCCGCCCATGTGTGCGGATTCTTGGCCATGGGTGAATATAATCCGGTGTATTGTGCAAACTATATTTTGGCAGTGGGTTGTGAACACACAGGTTGCAAGTTCTTTATGGCGGAACTTGGAACTGAGTGGATTTACAATGCCTTTGCTATGTAAACATTCTTTCAATGCTTTTCAACTTATTCAAAATAAACTCTATGAACTCACCAACCATTGTGTTGACACTTTTTAGCATGTTTATCTCAGGTCTATAAGATGATAGCTGTTGCATGGAACATAGAGTCGCACGACATATTTTGAAGACTTATGCTTTTGTCATTTACCATTCGAAACATTTTGTAAACATTATATATTATACTTTGGGACCTCATTGTTTGTAACTCTGATTTTATTAATCGAATGGTAACTTTTCAAAACGTCTCATTTAGAGGTCGTTTTCTATAACTTGTACTTTGTATTATGAAGTAGCACCCCAACGACACAATCTTCCGCTGCGATATTTTGGGGGTGTTACAGTTAGCAAGCTACAACCTATATAAAGATGTGTTGACACTAAAGACAATATAACAAAATATAATTAGCTAAAAAGACGTCAACTATGGTCTATGCCGACTTAAAGAAAGAAGAAAAGCATTTGACATTTGACCACCCCCAAAGATTTCCTTTTACGTGCGCTCCATTATTAGATTTTTAATTTTTTTATCAAACACTTCGTAATTCATAACTTCATGCAAAAGAAATAGTGCGTTAAGCATTACATAGAAGCTTTTTAGTTTTCGAACATTCTACACAGTATAAAACCTTAAAACTTTGTAAGTCTTGATATATATTACGACCAATTTACATGGAAACAATACCAACAACGTTGTAGTATATAAAAAGTTATTGCCATCAGTAGTTATTGAATTCACGTGTCCAATTTACCTGATATCTGATTAGGAGTCCTAAAAAGAACTGCTTACTTTAAAGTATTTCTTTAGGGGTGTTTGTTTAAACTTATTTGGCTGTTGTATAGGCTTACTGAACTTTTTCAAACCACGTAAAGAGTAAGTGGCTTTAAAACCTTATAAAGTGAGGTGTACTAGGTGATGCCCTTTTATGGTTACCTGATATAGTTACCTGATATACTTATTCACTAACTGGCCCATCCAATATTATAAAGAGTAAGTGGCTTTAAAACCTTATAAAGTCAGGTGTACTAGGTGCAAAGTTAATAAGTATATCAGGTTACTACATAAATAAGAATAAGTTGTGTTTGGATCAGGATACAATAGAAATTAAGAAGGTGTGTTTGGATCAAGGTTCTATAGGAATTAAGAAGAAAGTGTGTTTTGGTAACAAAAGGTGTGATTTGGATCAGGTTACGACTTGCTTTTTTGGTTTTTCTAATAACATTTGTACATCAGGTATAACCCGAATTGACCCGTTAACGTGATGATATTTAGACCTATAAAATTGTGTATTTTACCTTGCTCCAGGGACGACAACATTAGCTCTTTGAGATGTAGAAGGAAAACTAATCGACCCGCTCCCATTCCCGGCCACACTTGAGATCATTATCACATCCTCTTCACAGACTTGGAACCTATCACCTAAAAGTGATTTTTATAAAACTGATCTCAAATATAGCAATTTCTAAACTGATTTTCCTCCTGAATTTCCTGTTGGGTTTACTCCAATGTTTACACTATTTTTTTTAAACCAATATTAATACCATGTGATAAATCTCTTCATAGAGGTTGTTATGCTCCAATTGATTATGTGACAGGCTCCGGCTTACATCAACATGACTTAGTTGCGATTTGCTTTACCAGTGTGCAATTGGGATCTTTTTGGCTTGATCTGGCAACTTACTCTTATCTCATGTAGTTATATTGTTTTCATTTTTAGACACATGTTGTCACAGGCTAACTTAATCCGTTGGCAAGCCAACCATTATTAATACACATCTGATAGGTTTTCATTTTTTTCTTTATTTGCAGACAAGAACGGTTCATCAGCGTAATTAAAAAGGTTGTCATAGGTATGTTGCATCATGAAATTTAATTTCAACATCTAATATTCAGAGGGTGTTTGCAATTGCTTATTGGCTTTTGAAATAAGACGTTTGAGTACTAAATGCTTTTAAATACGAATGTGTTGTTATAACTATAGTTACAGGTATAACGTGTTAAGTAATGGGTCAAAACGGGCTGTTACGGTTACATTTAACTTTTTCCACATAAGATAGCTATCGATTGTAATACTGTAATTTTAATTTATTTAAGGAACTGATGTTAACAGGGTCTTTGGTTTAGCTTATTTTACGCTACACTTGATCAGGTGGTGTAACAGGAGATTTACGTGTGTGTTCTTGGAAGACTTGCCAATCATTTATCTAGGCTAAAGGTGAGATCTTTCAACGGTCCCCATTTTATTTCAATTCTTATAAAATGGGTTGAATCGGGTTCTGTATTTGGCTCATACAGAATTGTCGATAACACAAGTCCTGAAGAATAGATAATCAGGTAAAACTACTGATATACCTGCTAACATAATATTTGTTTCTGCTTGGGTTTACATAAACTCACTCTCCATTCATATACGGTTTCACGTCATTGCAAAACATGCGAGCTGGAAATAGTGGTGCACACGTCCATCTCGGTAAGCAATAATGTCACAATGCCATTGTTGGAAAATACTAAAGTATGCGGGTACACCTAAAGTTGGAAAACGGCCTTCGACGTGGTATGCAGTCAAAGCTACACTAATCTAATGAATATTGTTTAAGTATTACATGTTCCTATAAAATTCGTCTGATGTTTCATTTCAGGTGTACACCTAAAGTTGGAAAACGCCCAAGATTTGGTGCGGAGTATGCTCAAAGTTCGTCCAAATGAGCGCCCAACTGCAGCAGCTGTTCTGAGTACGTTTCTAACATCATTTTTTCAGTGTTTTGGGTGATAAACTTACTTTGGGAGTGTTTGACATTGTGTTTTTAGAGTGTGGGATGGTTAATAGCAGGCTTGGTGAGCCACTTTGGATCCCCGTTAATGATGCTGGCAAAGAAGTGCTTAATTTTGAAGAGCATGCTAAGATGTTTCCAAGTCCGCTTACCCAGAAAAGTGATCTTAATGGGTTGAGTTTTGAAGCTTCTCGTGCGAGCACAGTGGTCATTATTAATAGTATCACCTTGGTTGTTGCTTTTCTTGATGCAGTATGTCACATACTTAGGTCTAAACGTTTTCATATTTATGTTGATGTGTTTTTTTACTTTTAGATATTATGCTGGTGCGGCTGATAAAATCCATGGAAAGACAATAAGAACGCAAATGATCAGTTACAAGGATACACGTTACATGAACCTATAGGTGTTGTTGGGTAGACTGTGTTCCAGAGCAAGACCTTGGTAAAAATTTAATCTCTCAAACCTTAAAAAACATGTAAAAGCTGCCCATTTTCAAGATAGTGCAGCTCACAGAAGCAGCTCAGTTAAGGAATTGGTACACTTTCAAGTTTTGAGTTTTGTGTTTCTGGTCCTTTAATCCAAATGTTGCCTTACCTGAAAAGAAGACATGGAAAGAATTTATGTTGAACAAGAAAGTGCAGGTGACAGAAGAAAATCAGTTAAGGAACCAATGCTTTAAAGGTGGCTGGATCAGTTTGGTGAAAGTTACAGTATGGCAGTGATCATACTATTAGTTGTCGTTGCCCTCAATGGCCAAATTTATTTCAAGTGACCATTCTTTAGTACTCGAGGTAATGTTATGTCTTTCTATACACATGTTTCTTGAGCCATTATTTGTTTTTCATTATCATGTTTCTATATACATGTTTAGCTTTGTTACAGGCTGAAATGGTGTTTGCAGTGTCATTAGCTAGCATGGTATCGTCAAAATCTGGTCATGGAAGTTCAACATTTAGTTTTCAACAGGTAGCTATGCAATACACACACAAAGATTAGACATGAAATGATAGATTTGGCTAAATCTATGTAATGATATTCTCTTTTCTGTGTTTTCATAATCTTTTCAGTGTTCATTCCTGAACCTAAGCTACTACCCTCCAACTAAAGCTAATATATCGGCTGGCAAAAAGTTGGTAAGTGAGACGCTTAATATGTTTTGTTAGTCGCAACGAAACTCATTATAGTAGCTATTTAAGAGGTCAAATAATCAGTTTAGTGTTCAGATAACCAGTTGAGAGTAGCTACTTAAGAGGTCAAATAATCATTTTAGTTAGTTGCAATGAAACTCTTTATAATTTTCCAATCATATGTTTTACATGTAAATCCTTAAGAAACGAAATTATAAGAACACAGAAGCAAATTCAGACATTATCTCATGCACATACCTGTTAATCTTATTACCATAACCACTTTTAAAGTGTATTGCAAAACACTTAAAGGTTTGCGAAGGTTTAACAAAGTTCCAAACATGGATGCCTAATCAACCTTAATTAGTGAATTACTAAACATTAAGCACCACTCTTACCTTTTATGTGTCTATTATTAATATTAGTCATTTTAACTTAATCAAGGCCATGGTTCTTCTTTGTTCAAAAAAGGTCATGATTTTTCACTATCTGAATAATATACTGCAGATCTATGTGTCAAGGGATAGAGTAATAATGCATATTATTTTAAAGTTATTCTACAGATAACCATCTCATTGACTTTTAGTTAGGTATAACAATTATGCATTTTTAGTCTATTTGTCTAAGTAAGAAATTATGCAATAGAAACTTATTGTACCTTTATTCAAAATACATGCATTTGAATGATGTTCTTTGATTTGCTGAGATGAACAAACAAAATTAATACTACAAAACAGTTGGCGTGGTTAATATAATTTACATATTATTGGGACGTTTTATTACAGAGATTACGTGCCATCTCGCGTTCCATCGTACTTAAGCTACATGGTACTTATTTCACAACTAATTCTATGATGATCATTTGAAGGACATCGATAATGGATCCTACCTTTTCCATGATTAATATTGTGCTAAGGGATATATCGATTGGGCTTATATGCTTACAACTTGATAGCTTTGGTCATTTGTGTTGATGGTGAAGAGGTGTCAAGTGTTACATAGTGTAGAGCAACCCAAGAGATATATTGAATCTTCATTGAGAAAATAAATAGGTAAGTACAAAAGATTTCATGCTCCTGGTCATTTAATCATGGCACAAACATTGCGGTTATTTCAACATAACAGAATTTAGAGTATGACAAATTCCTTCTTATACATTCACAATTGCAATCTTCATATTTGATCTTAATATTTTATAAAATAAAGGAATGCGTTTTGTTAGTTTAAGGATGCATTTTTGGGTAATTTTTTAGCTACTGAACTGGGTCATCTTTGACTACCAATTTTCGAAATTTAGACTACACATTTTGTAAGAGCTTAACCTTATCACATACAATAGACTAAACAAGAGAAATAAATGCATTTCGTTTTCTGCCTTCAATGTACAATATAATTCTAAAGGACCTAGCAATGTAGGTAAGAGTTTCTTCTTATATAATTCTAAACGACCTGGCAAGGCGATATGGACGTGTTAGGTAACGAACCAAAATGGCCTGGGTTTCTTGACACTTGCAGATTCACCACTTTTACACCATAAAGTTCCAATATAAATATGAGCCAATATATGTTAAATTATTTCTCTTCCAACTTCTACTCAAAGGATTAGGCTCACCACATTTTAGTATTTGTAAGCTGTCCTACTCATACATTATCACTTTCACTCAATGTCCAAATAGTTCCTCCTCTGTCGGTGTTGGTTAATAATTTTTTGACGATTTGTTTTCTACTCATCCAGCAGCCCTTTCTAGCATCAACGAAATTGGTTAAAATTTAATTTGAGATACACAAGAAAAAGTATAATCTGAGATAATATCATGTGTTTAACGCCCCGCCGCGTTATCAACCATTTCTAGGATGTAAAGGAAATACAAGTATTGTATATGTTTATCAACGAAATAATTGTGCCTGCGCAAGCAACGGGTACAAAAAACTTACTTTGTACCTACAAAATAAAGTTTTAGCAATAACATGCTAAAACTTATGCAATTGTGTAAACATATAATTACTACTAAACTTATGTAAATATATAAGTAAAGAAAGGATCAAGGCAATAAGAATTTGAAAAACATTTTAGAAACAAAAATATAAAATGAAAAATATTAGCTCTCGCAATATGACATGAACATAAATAAACTTATTTTATGAAACCCTTTTGCCATGTAACAATAATATCTGTAAAACAAAATAAGTTTGAATATTATTAACCGAATTTTCTTATGAAAATATCGCATATTGATGGAAGCCAACTGAAAGAGAGACACGGAAGCTGCTCAACTACATATTTTTCAAGGTTATCCATTCATTCTATTCCTTTAAAATATTTTGATTATGTGTCTAACTAATTTATATGAATATGATAGGTTCATTTGAGATAAGTGTGCCAAACTCAAGCATTTTTTGTTGTGTCAGAATGCCATTCTTTCTCCAAAGATATTCTAATAGATGAAGGTGATTGTAATCTATCAAAAAAACTACTACAAATGTAGTCTACACAGAAGTTCTTCAAGGTCTTTGACCAAGTTTAAAGAGCTACGTACGAATATACATATGATACCTTTTATACATTTTTTTTATTTACATGTATTATCAATCGCAAACAGTTTTTACTTTTGTTTCAGCACTTTCATACATTTTCATTATCTACAACTTTACAAACATACATAAATGCCATAATGTTGTAAAAATTATATATGTTGTGTTATTAACCATCCACGCAAACCATACAATTATTTATAATTCTTACCAAAATTTTTTTTATAATATTGTTTGACAATTTTAAAAAATGTATTTCAGTTAACAACAAACAACAAACAACAAACAAATAATTATAAGTCATGCCCGCCCAATGGGCGGGCTTCGAAAACTAGTATATATATATATATATATATATATATATATATATATATATATATATATATATATATATATATATATATATATATATATATATATATATATATAACGTGCAAAAACAACTAGATAATCAAAGGCGAACTTCTACTAGTTACTTGAATCCGAAAATTCGACCTAATAATCAAAATAAAACTAAAAATTTAAAATTTAAAAATCGTATCATTTTTCCTATTTTCTTCCCTCCCCCATACTTAAGTTTTGCATTGTCCTCAATATAATAAAATGAACTTCAAAGTAAAGAAAATGGGAAAAATAAATAGTCAAAAAAGATACCACGGGATTAAATACGCAATATGCATATTTGGTCATAAGCACGCATGTGAGTTATCCAACTCCAAATTTTGACCAACAATAAGCTTTGGGCATATCAATCCTGCAAACAAAACTGCAAAATATACTCAACACACAAAATAAACAAACAAAACTAAAAACAATCCAAACGCTACTTAAAAATAAAAATAAACAAAGTATGATAATAATCCTAAAGAAATGGTTAGCGAGAGAGATAGAGAAAATATTGTTCGACACACATAAGCATTGTTTTTAAAATCACAATCCAAATAATGATCCACGATCATTCGTCTTCCTCGCTCATCTCATCACCATCATCATCATCATCTTCCTCATCATCTTCGGTCTCATAATTTTCGTCCTCGTCAAACACCGTGTAAACTTTCCTCTTCTTCTTTTTTTCCAGCTCTAGATGAAGATCCTCCCACATCATAACTAGATCCTCCAACCTCGGGTAATCTACCATACACAGGCACTGGGTCGGGAAATAGTGCATAGCCAAGATACGGGTACGGATATGGTCCAGGATATGAAGTGTACGGGAAAGGATATGGTGGAACATTAGGCGAATTGTAGGGAGGCAACTCATAATTGGCTTCTTGCGCCATGTGTTGAAAGAACAGAATCGAATAATCATTAACGTAATTATTCCTCAACATCATCGAGTCTCTCCAAACATCCCTACGCTCAATATCATTTAAGTGTCGGTTCCAATCACCCCAACCCGAGTCAAAGCTACTAGTCGTACACATTGGCACATTATATGTCGGTTGTTGTGGTGGTGGTGCGTCAATCCATGCTCCCAAAGTCTTTGTTGACCTATTCAAAGCCTTTCCAAAACTCTTTGCATCCCACGTCTCACTAACCTTTGGATCATCACACTTATCCAACTCGTTATCATTAAAGTATCCTAGATTCTTTGCCAACCTCGTCACATAATGACCTCCACATATGTTGCTATTGCCCTTGATACCCGGGGCTCTCCTAAACAAATACTCGGCTATAATCCAAGCCGCATTGCCATCCTTTGACTCCTCCAACAACTTCATTATCCACAAGTCCGGTTTTTGCCATTTGTCCCTGCTTCCAAATCTATGGAACGGCCCCCATACTAGCAACTTATGTAGGATTCTCAACAATGGATTCTTTGGGGTTGAAGAATTCCTACGAGTACAAGAAGGATCTCCCACACGATTCCAATACGCGAGGACACTAGGGTAATCTTTCTCAAACCTCTTAAGCCTCAAGAAATGAGTTTCAAATAATCGATGACTAACCTCATCCGATTCGTACAATCCAAGAGCAACCGCAAACCCTGGCAAAGTGTATGCATGATCCTGTCCACAAAGTCTAAACCAAACACAAATTTCATTCATGATGTTTCGCAAGTTTACCTTTCTTTCAAAGTACATTGTTGAAAAGAACTCCAAACACCATTCACGGTAAACATCTTCATGAATGCTAAAAGCTCTCTCCCAAGAAAAATCCTCGAACGAGTCTCCATCAATCGCATAGACATAAGACATCCGCATCATACCCTTCAACTCAGTTTCATACTCATATTCACTAAACAAGTCCCAATCCACCAACCTCGGAACCAAAATGGTCCTAGTTTGCAACTTTGATAAACATTCCTTAAAAGCTTGTTTTTCCTTATTGGTAAGATCTTTAAACTTCAGGTTCACATTCCCTTCAGCTAGCATGCTATAGGTAACTTTATTCCGTGCATTCATTTGGCAATACTTGGTCACGAGCGGGTTCATTGGAATCCGCGTCGAACTCGAACAACCTACAATATTTCTCTGTAGAAATCATAAATATAAGTTAATATAAGAGTGTTAGAACCAACGATAAAGTTTATAGAAGCCCCTAGGGTCAAGTTCAAAATTCGCATTTTTTTCATCACAGATGGAACCGATTCGGTCGAGGGGCAGCCAATCGGCTACTCCCCTGACCTTGGTCCAACTGATTGGTTGCATTGCGCAGCCGATTCGGTCGTCTCTTCTGCAGTAGGCTACGACCTTCCAATTAACTTCCTAATATATTTTTCCAATTCTAATTCACTCCTAAACTTCTTTTGAACATCACTAATGATTTCTACAACCTCAGTTTGCTTTTAATTCGCTTCCAAAAACATCCTCCTATGACTTGTTCATCATGCTTAGAACTAAAAAAAAACTCAACTTCAATTCATCAATTAGTTGTTCTAACAACGATGTGGCATCTAAAATTCACTGAAAATGCATCATCTAACAACTAGGAATCATCAATTGCAACTTAATTTGATTCAAGGGTACAACCTAATTGAATCCGAAAATTCAATCATCTAATACTCATCCAATGTTGAATCAATCACCATAATTCTTTTTGCAATGCATTCCTACATCAATTACCCACTTAATTCCAAAAGATTACATCTTAATTCGAATCCCATCAAAAAACCCCAATTGGTGACCTAATTTGCAATTCGAATCAAAAACTCAAATTAAACCTTAATTAAGCGAATTGATTGTAGATGCTTACTTGTTTAGGTGCCATGATGAACTTCCAATTCTCCTACAACCTTCAAACAAATACTTGGTGGTCGAATGTTTTGAAAACCAAATGGAGGATTAGTGTGTGTGTTTTTCTGGAAAAGTTGAATTTTTGGCACTTATACTTGCTTCCAACCGATTCAGTCATAAACACAACCGTTTCGGTTTGCATTTTTGCAGAATTTTACCCTTTTAAACTTTACTTGGCCATTTTACCTTCCAAGAAAAAAAATTATTTACTCAAAAAATTCGATTAAAGATGCACACAACATTCATCCAACCATTTGCAAATTCCAACAACATCTAAACTACTAACTCAAAACTAAATCATAAAATCTTATCACCATAAAGCTTAAACTAAAACTCAAAAAGGAATTGATTAAAATGAACTTCAAAACATAATAATAATAAGAAATAAAAAGAAAATGAAATTGAAATCCCTAAGTGCATATAAGTAAATTCATCAAAAGATGAAGCACAAGCAAACAAGTGCTTGTTATTATTGTGGTGTTCTACTCTTCATCACCCCTCAAAATATTCATGTTTCAAGATATCTTCGCTTTGAAATTTCACCGTTAACTCACGATATGTCTCATGGGTCTTGAATTTTATAACAAAGTTCCTTCCACTTGGGCATAATGTGTCAAATTTCACATGCCATTCCCCATCACCTTCTTCTCTTTTGTATACACTTGCTCCTTCGGGTCCCCACTCCAAGTTTTTCAATTGCACGGCAAGGATCCTAAAAAGTCCGTAAGCTTTTTATATACAAGAATGTTCTTAAACGGGTTGTAAAAAGCTTCCATTGCAAGTGCTCTTTCCATTTCGTCTTCTAGATCAAAGTACGGTGGGACAAGTGGTCCATACATAGCATTTCCTTGGGCATCACGCCCCACTTCAAAACAAGTCAAATCATCTTCACCCAAAAATTCCAAGTCCTCCTTGAACTCTAAAACTTTACCCCTTGGTTTGGGATAGTAAGTTTGTTTGGCAATTTCCGTCATCAGTGGTCATAGTCCCCCTTCCCATGTTTAGTATAGCTCCACACGTTCGAAGAAAAGGTCTTCCAAGCAAAAGAGGTAAACTTTTATCTACCGGAATATCCAAAACAAGGAAATCGGCTAAATAAGGTTGATAACCGATTTGTACCCTCACATTTTTAACCTCTCCCATAACCTTAGCTTGAGAGTTATCGGCCATGGTTAGCTTCGATTGATTCGGTTGAGGATTGCTTAGCCCCAAATTCTTAAATAGCGGATATGGCATGACATTGACACTTGATCCGGTGTCCGCTAAAGCAGACCGGAGTGATACCATTAACTTTTATTGGTAGAACAAAGTTACCCGGGTCGCTCTCCTTTCTTGGCATCCCCCCTAAACAAAATTCTATCCCTATCTTCCTCCGTAAGGTCTTTGTCTTCCAAACGTGGTCTAGCCAACATCACCGCATCGAGTTTCTTGCGATAAATAACATAATCTTTTAAAACTTCGATCACGGGTTTCTTTTCATTAAGCTCAAGGAACTTTTGTTATGGGTTCTCTAGAATAGCCTCATTTTGCTCTTGTGTCAAAGGCTTAAAGGTGTTTGGTGAATTTGGTGGTGATGGTGTGTAATCTTGGCTTTTGGTGGTGGTAGTGGTTGGAGTGAGTTTATTCGATGAAGTCTTCTTCCTATTCGCTTTTCCCATCTTCACAACCTCCACATTTTCCTTCTTCCCATACTCCATGTTTTCACACAACTCCGTGAGCATATCATTCACATTCTTCTCCTCCTCTAAATACTTAATATTAATTCTCATTTCACCTAGAGCAAAGTCCAATTGGCACTTAGTCGTCACTAGGAAATCACGTCCAAAACAAACATCCGGTTCATCCGCATTACCTTCTTCTAAAACGACAAAATCAGCCTCAAAGATATGGCCATGGATATTGATGCGTAGATTCTTGACAATTTTCCTTCCATACCCTTCGTAATCTAGCTGAACATGGCCAATTTTGTTAAGTACCTTGTCAACAATGTAGTTATCCCCATATGCCATGTTAAGCTGGGCATCTCAAGCACTTACTCCTTCGATACTACAAGGTGTTCCAAACCGCATGAAAGGTGAGTCATACCCCGTGAGAGGTGCTTGAGTGAATATCACTACCTTATTCTTCTTGGGAACATGAACTTTATTCTCCCCACCTTATTCTAAACATTCCGTTTCAACGGCTAACTCCTTCTTGCTATTCTCCAAGATGTTTTCAATTTTCTTCAAAGAACTACCGGTATCTTTGAACATTTCATCCAAATTGCGAAGATACTCGGAAATACCACTCAAACTATCAATATCAAACTTATCTAAACAAAACAAAACAAAACCAAAAACAAATCATCAAATTATTAGCGTTAAAGTTAGTTATAATCAAAACAAACTATAGAAATACATTCTAAACAAGTAAAGACACTTATTAAAACTAAAAACAAAAGCTAAAACTTGAAATTAAGAAAATAAAAAAAAATGTTAACGAGAGCTCCAACCGGATCGGTTGGTCCTCCAACTGATTCGGTTGGTGGTATGCCTCAGAACCAATTCACCCAGCCGAAATGGTTACGGGTTCCGACCGATCGGCTAGAGTGAATTTCCATTAATTTTTTTTTTTAATATATTTTATAATATTAACTAATAATAATAATTAAAAATTAATAAAAGATAATTAATTAAAATTTTAACTCTAATAAATGTGACTACTCATTTACCTATAATTAAAAACATTAACTATACTAAATAAGCATAAACAAACATTAACTAGACTTTAATAACTAATCATTATAATTATCTAAAACTTCTAAAACTGAAAATTAAAATAAATCATTAAACTAATCAAGACATAATTAATTAGAGATTAAATAAAACTAAAGATAATATACCATCAAAAATCTAAAAATAATAAAAACAAACATAGCAAGCAACAAAACTAGCCTAAAAAATTAGAAATAACAGGAATTAAGCTAAACACTTAAACACATATCACTAGATTATCAAGAAACTAGAAAAAGAAAAACATAAAATTTTTACGAGAGGTCCAACCGAATCGGTTGCTTGCGCAGCCGATCGGTTGGAAAAAAAAAAAACAGTTTTTTCTCCTTTTTTTTTAAAAGAACACTTGAAACTAAACTCAAACACTATCAAAAATACAGAAAATAAAAATTAAAAACAACTCAAATCCCCGGCAGCGGCGCAAAAAACTTGATGTGTCGATCGTGTGCAAGTTTTAAAATTTATAAACACGATTTATCCGGGTAATTACTTTAACACATACGAGCAAGTATACTCGTTCGTGATAGCAAAGGTGGGTAAGTCGAGATCGTCCCAAGGGATTTGCGTTTAATTTATTAAAATGTTTGAGACAAGAAAGCTTGTCAAGGCTTCCTTCAAAGTGATGCTTTTATAAAAATCCAAATTAAATAAACATATACTTGTGTGAAGTCCATAGTCAATTATAAATAGTGTTTATGAAAGCTTGGTGTAAACTTGTTGCAATGCACAAATCATAAGCAAATGATTTCCAATCCATGGTTTATGTTTTGTAAAAATCATTTTAAGAATAAAAACACATAGGTAATCCTTTCGGTCCTTAGCCCAATGATTATTCTTTAGAAAATCCATTTGTTTGTAAAAGATTCTTATTCAACTTGTTCCTACGACTCTTTCGACCTTTTCGTGATGAAATCGTTTCTAGTCTTGTTTTAACGACTCTTTCGACCTTTACTGCTTGAGTTTAAACATTTGGAGTAATATTTTTGATACAATTGTTAGGAATAGGATCCTCTCAAGTTGAGATGTACAACTTGACTCAAGTTGGGGTATTATTAGTCATTGGATTTGATCCAGTGGCTAAAATAAAAAGATTTTTTTTTTATTTGAACCATTAAATCAAATCCAATGACTCACAATCATCCAACTTGAGTTAAGTTGTACCTCTAAACTTGAGAGGATCCCATTCCGAATTGTTAACCAAAGACTAATTGAGAGGATCCCATTAAATCAAATCCAATGACTCACAATCATCCAACTTGACCAGTCAAAGAGATTAGCACTCCACAACACGGATCGCAATCCATGTTTCCACTACACAGTCAAATCCAACCGTCCATTTCTCTTCCAAATAATTTAAGGGCTGAAAAATTCCCCCGCACAACTTTTACCCAAATTTAAAAAATTTCCCACCATTCCAAAATTTTCAATTTCCCCTATAAAACATACACACCAATCTTCATTTCTTACAAACTCAAACACAAACACAAACACAGTTCATTTTCTCAGAAAATAAAAAGAATAAACACAAATGGCGCGAACAAAGCAAACAGCCCGCAAATCAACCGGAGGAAAGGCACCAAGGAAGCAGCTAGCAACAAAAGCCGCCCGAAAGTCAGCTCCAGCAACTGGAGGAGTGAAGAAGCCACACAGATTCAGGCCAGGAACAGTTGCGTTGCGTGAGATCAGGAAGTACCAGAAGAGTACCGAGTTGTTGATCAGGAAGTTGCCCTTTCAGAGACTTGTCAGAGAAATTGCTCAGGATTTCAAGACGGATTTGAGGTTTCAAAGTAGTGCTGTTGCGGCATTGCAGGAGGCGAGTGAGGCGTATTTGGTTGGGTTGTTTGAGGATACTAATTTGTGTGCCATTCATGCCAAGAGAGTTACTATTATGCCCAAAGATATGCAACTTGCTAGGAGGATTAGAGGTGATAGGGCTTAATTAATGTCCTCACAGTTATCGAATAGTTAGTTATGTAATGAGGTGTTTGGTATTATGTTTAAATGTGATGCAGCTGTTTTAACTTCTCAAGAAAATGTTACTCTATTTGTTTGATTAGATAATAAGTACTTAAACCATAATTTACCTATATCTACAAGCAAAGAATAGAAAAATTAAAAAATAAACGATATTCGACAACTAGAAAATACTCTGTAAGAAACATAAATTATGCATAAAATATACAATGAATTATAATCTAACAATTGTTTATACTTATATACATATTCTATTAACAATTTGACGTGTTATTTTTATAAAACTTGAACTCAATAAGTGTCAAATTATTAAAACGTGAATTAAGTTCCAACTCGAATTAAGTGGTATCCCAAACAGTTGGGTCAGTATATCCATGGTGAGTTGGTGACCCATTGCTGGAGCCAACTCTAGACCAGTGACTAGGGGTGTTCATTGGTTCGGTTATCGGGTTAGTCGTTTTATTCGGTTCGGTTAATTTTTTTTCTGGGTGTAACCGAAAACCGAACCGAATAACCCGAATTACATAATTTTAATTATATATATTTTTAGCACAAAATATTTTTTTCAAGCTTAAATCATGTTATATTTATACTAAAAAGAGAGTTTTAGTGATTTTTTTTTTCATATATATACATAGGAAAAATATATATTTTATATGAATTCGGTTTTCGGTTTGATTTTCGGTTTTCATTGCCATAATCGGTTCGGTTCGGTTTTGACCAATTCGGTTCGGTTACAAATTCTGTTCAGTTATTTTCGGTTCGGTTCGGTTTCGGTTTTTGATTACTGTGGATATTACCCAATCCGTGAACACCCCTACCAGTGACACACACATCAAGTTTCTAGCTTTAAATATTTGTAAAAACTACGAGTACAAAGTAAGCATTAATCAATACTACTTATAAAGAATGGATGACCTTCTCTCCTAATTAATATTTTAAAATCATTATTAATACAATTAAGCAAATACAACTCACCAAACATAAATTACAAGCATGTTAAGCATAAATAATTCTCATCTTAAAACACTATTTCTTATTTACAATTAATACACCCTTCACCATTAAATACAAATCACTAAGCAAAATGTACACACAAATGTAGCACAAATAAACTAAAAAAAAATTCTAACACATACAACTATTTAATTCACCTCTTCACTAAAATATGCAACTATTTATCCCCAATGTACAATCAAATCAATCTAATAAGCCAAGCATTAAAAAATAAATCCCTTAGGCTGCCCGTAGTGGTTGATCGATCGGTTTGATCGCCGATGTGCCAACCGAGTCGCCACTATTGCAACATGAATGTCAAACTTGGTCGGTCGGCTCCAAAAATTGACGAAGGGTTCGTCCCCTCGACCGATAACTCCCGAATATTTTTGTGAGACTAACCACTTAAACTCGAGTTACCATAAGATAACCGAACCAAGTGGGTTTAACCAAGACTATCATAAGTAAAAGAAAGTCAAACGAAAAAAAAGAAAAAAAGAAAAAGACAAATCAAACTAATTGTCTACATCCAGCAACAAAATCAAACCAATCCCCACCTCACAATCCCAGCTAAAATAAATAAATAAATAAATAAAAATCTCAGATTGTGTTATCTCTTATACAAATCTTAAAATATTATTCTTAGCTTGAACATCAAACCCATCATTGATCTTAAAAAGAAACAAAACATCTAAGTCACGCCTACCCAAGACTTTTGCCTGTTACAAAGATCTTGATGCCAAAATCTGTGGGACACTACTAACGAGAACAAAAGTCATAGAGTGTGTTTGAGTTCTTGGTTATCTTTTACAGATTGAATTAAAGGTGGTGATTTTTTTATGGGTTGAAGTTCGAACTAAACAGAAAGAGAAGAAGAAAGTTTGTGTTAGGAGGCTCCGGTGTTGGAGTTATAAAGTGGGAGACGTTTGTAATGTATGGAAAAATAAGGATGAAAGTGTTGAGAGATGGGGTCGTGTGATTGTTTAAAAAGTTATTAGGGTTATATGTTTCTTGGTATTAATATACTTATAAAAGTAGGGTTGTTAATTTGGGTTGGTAGCATTTTTTAATCCGAAATTATGGTTACTTTATGATTAGCTAATTTTATTTTATGGTATAGGGTTGTTTTGGGCTATAACTTTTTGACATAAATTTTGGATTTGGACTAAATATTTTTTGCGGGGTTTGACTATCTTTTGGGATACCTTTGTGCTAGGTGTGTTCATCGGTTCGGTTATCGGGTTATTCGGTTTATTCGGTTCGGTTAGTTCGGTTAAAATTTTTTTCTGGGTATAACCGAAAACTGAACCGAACCGAATTCAAATTTGATTTAACCGAACCGAATAACCGAAAACCGAACCAAATAACCCGAATTACATAATTTTAATTATTTTTTATTTAATTATATATATTTTTAGCAAAAAATATTTATTTTAAGCTTAAATCATGTTATATTTATACTAAAAAAGAGGTTTAGTGATTTTTACCCGATCCATGAATACCCCTACTTTGTGCTATTTGATTGGTTCGAGATCACGTTTCGTTACGAGATCCTTATGCTTCATGATATTGAGAAATTTTGGTCACTTGGTTGGTTTGATAAATCACGAAGTCGCGTACTTATTTGACTTCATGAGTCGAGATGGTTGGTTGGTTGCATGATTCGCGAAGTTGTTTTAAATTAAATTATCATTATTTGTACGGTTATTGTTAAAAAAAACATGTAATAGAACAAAATTGTTTGCCGCAAAATATAGTCACAGGGTACCCGTCGCCGCATCGCGCGGGTACCCTGCTAGTAATTTTTAATGCTAAGAATAAAATGAAACAAAGCCTCAGCTGTCAAAAGAATCTGAAGAGGATTCATTCAAATAATAATATACAGTTCAAATCGAATTCATTCAAATGATTGTCATTTTACAGTTGACCCCAATGGGCTGTGCTATTATACAAAACTAACTTATAGAAGAACCGTATTGTGGATTTGCCATCAACACAATTCGCTAACAGGTTCACCATTTGGTTTCCATACAGTGACCACCCCTGCCGCATCACCAGTGAAGAATAGTCCCTCAGGACCTACTTGGATTGCGTGAATGTCCTTTCTTGAAAATATTCTACCCCTTTCAACAAACCTATCGAGAAAGACAAAAACGATCAGTACTGAGTATTCAAGCACCTTATAAAGTTAAGCCAGAGGGATATACACAAAGACTTACGAGGGCAGATCATATATGTGAACACCACTGTCTTTGCATGAACATAGCAGCATTGGCTTATTTTCTGCATCGTGCATCCCACAAAATGCAAGTACACCCTGCAGCAATAAAGAAAAAACCAAATCACTAAATCATATGATTCTCTTAGGACCCACAGATTATAGAAGAATATATGGCATTAACGACTTACATTATCTACATCGTGTTTGTAAACTTGCTCAATATTGCCGTTCTCGGATGCACCCCAAACTTTGATTGTTTTGTCCAGGGAACCAGAAAACAAACATCGATCCCAACATATGACCGCCGTCACATCACCCGTATGTCCATTTAATACATGCCTACACTCTAGCGAATCAAGACTCCATACCTAGTAAACAATTGTACCACAATTAATAAACATGATGAAGTTGAAAACAAGGAATGGCCAAATTATATATAACGTTTAAAACAACATACTCGTATAGAGTGGTCAGAAGAACCAGAGAAGAGCATTCCAGCTCCTACAATGAGCGAAAGCACAGACCCTGTGTGGTCTTTCAAAAATGTTGGTTCTTCACAGAAACTGGTTTCGGATGCAGATTTCCATGACAAAATAGTCCCGTCCTGCACCATTATATAATGTTAGACACAACTTCACATAATATGTTTAGATATCACAAGACTAGATGTTATATTTACCTCCATTCCGGCAAAAAGAGTGTCTTCAGACATAGTAATAGCATTAACTTGTCCACCATTTCCTCTAATAATTACTTCAGTTTGAGTTTCAAAATTCCAAGCCTACAAAAAAGTAAATTCCAAGCCCAATTAGTATCATACACTACACATAATATATGTTCAATAAGCTGATATATACATGAATGTACCTTAATCTCATCTCGCAGCCCAGCAAACATCCATGAACCTTCTTTGACTAAAGTTCCACACTCGTCATCAAAGTTAAGCACATTGTCACACTGCCAACACAAAAATAGTATTAGTATCGTCGATAAGTCATACAATCATCATAAACATGTTTCACAAGGAAAAAGGCTCGACCTTTCCACTATTGCAATCCCAAACTCTCAGTGATTTGTCCATACTGCCGCAGAGAAGCTTGTTGAATTCAGATGGATAAACAATCCCAGTTACACCCTAAATACAAAACTTATATTAATAAACAGGTCTCTATCCAAAACGTAAAAACAAAAATCCACAAAAGTTACCATCAATTTTACCTTTGCATGACCTTCCAACTGTGCCAACATTGAGAGCCCACTACCACAGAACCATGATTGCAAATTCTCGCACTTCTCGTCATTTGTGCAGTTCACCATCTTCTCAATAATCTTACTTTGATCGATAATTTCACTGTTTACGACTTTTGTGCAAACCTTAGTCTCGTCAGTACTTTTACTTTGACTGACATTTAAATTACCGGCCAACACCTTTCGTAGCGTCTTTGTGGCAATCTGATTATGCTGGAAGTTCTCTTTGTTCTTCAAAACCTTTAGTGGCGGCTTCTCAATGGGAGGTGAATTCCTCGACTTAAAGGTATCGGGATTCTTCCAAGAGTGTTTTGACCTAATGGTATCCGGTTTTGGCAGGTCTGGGTGCAAAAATCTGCAGGGATTTCTAACACATCTTCCTTCTAGCCAATACTTGCATACGACAGGTTTCACCGGATTACTTCTTGCGATATTTTGTTGATTTTCACAACCAAGCCGGTTAAAAACCTCTTTAACTTGATTTCTTGCGATGTTGTTTTGACTTCCACATCCGAGCCTCTTGAAAACGGACCCGTCTGACTTGAGTGAGAATCTTTTAGCTGCTATTGTTGCCATTCTAAATTAAAATAGACACGGATGATTAGTTGCTTTCTTCATGAAGATAACCATCAAAGTAACGAATTAACATCAAACTTCCATCTACGAATGATCCGCGAGTATCAAAAGGCCCAACACAACTCATGACCAAAATCCCATAATCAGAAATCCGTTAGATATGCATCCATCAGGTTCCAGATTACCAACAGCAGAGTCTCCATGTGTGGCAGAGATTAATACATATATAAAACCATAAATCTAAACCTAATAATCTAACCCTGATCCTAACCAACCCTAAGCCTAAAAAAAGACAAACAGAATATATATATAAAAACATAAATCTAAACCTAAACCTAAACCTATGAATCCACCGAGTAAAATCAATCATCATCAACATGTGTAGCGATCGAGAGAACACCGACGATTCGATTTGTAATAAAGTAGATGAAGAAGAGAAGAAGAATCACGAGAAACAATCAAACCTGTCTGTAATTATGGCTTCCAACTGATGAATAACAAGATTTTGATTATTAAAATTAGGGTTAGGGTGAATTTTGGAAGAGTGATATGAGGTGATGTGATTTTAACTGTTTCGTTTTGTTTATATAGGTTTTCTACTTTTGCTTTGACGCTAAGCTAATTATTTTTTCAGGTAATTCCTTAATTGACCCAAAACTAAGGGCCGTTTGGCATATAGGTGGCTTTTGGATTTGGATTTAGATTTAGTTTAAGTTTTGAAGGTGCGTTTGGTATCCCACTATAGAAATGAGATTATGATTATTAAAAGTGATTAAAGGTGTTTGTTTAAGATGAGATGGCTCACCACTATGGTAATAAATGATAAATATAATTCATACTCCATATACATCAAAATGGCTAGGTATGGATCTCTCATAGATGAGGGACCCACCACTACTATCAAACTCATACCCATTGTTATTCATGACAGCATACCAAGCGCACCCTGAATCTATGGTCGGTTTTGTAAAAAAATGAAAAAGATAGATTATTTGTTTATAATTTGACTGCAACATGAAAATTAACAAAAAATAAATTTTATAATAAAAAAAATAAAAGATATTAAGAGAGAGAAAGAGAGATAAAAACAAATAGGCTCACAAAAGATGAAAAAGCTGCCAAAAATTAGATAATTCAAAACATGTATGTGGGTTTTGTGGAGACCTTTATATCTCGCATGAGTCCAGATTTCAAAACCCATATGTGGGTACCAAACAATGTATTATACTCTAAGTTCTAATCTCAAAACCTACACCCTCACACCAAAAGAGCCTCAAAAGATTGGTTAAAGGAAACCTAAAGAAAAGTTACTTTCACATTCGTCTAATTAAAAATCATGTGATTTGTGCGACATGTTATTTGTCTTATTATGAATTAAAATACTATTTTTTTATAACCTCTATATCACTACTTTTTCACTTACTCTTTCTCTTTCACTAAACTTAAATACTCCCACTTCTCTCTAAAATTATGATATCACTCTCTCTTTAACCACTCTCGCTCCAACCCAATCACAGCCACCACCAACCCTACCACCAGTCGTCCATCGATATCCGCCTTTTGTAGATCCTACAGCTGCCATTGGTATCCAGTTTGCACGCAGAAATATCCTACTGTTATAACACTCCGGCGACTTTCCCAGATGGTAAATGTTAGCCAGAATCTGCTACTTCTACTTTTAGAACGTCACTACGGAGACCTCCACACCCCATAAAAATCCCACAACCAAGATACACCACCATTACCGTTGCCATCGGTTTTGCGGATCTACCCCACAGTGAAGACTTCCAACTACACTCACGGTTAAGATGCACTATATGACATATGACAATGAGAGACATACAACAAAGAATATGGGAGACGGGCACGACCTAGTATGAGCCAAGGAGAGGATGACACATGTCATTCTTATTTACCCATTAAATAATCAGCACATGGCCCGTCTACAACCGTTGATCACCCACATGGCAAAACCCTACATACCTTGTTATAAATAGAAGGTATCGACACAAACAAGAGGACATTCCCTCTACACATTTTCACACACTGTTTCACACAGTGAACACACATACACATGGTTTGTTTAAGTGTTGCCCAATCCTTTGGGTCCATATCGTTCTACACCAGAAACTGAACAGCACAACCATCTCAATCCATTCTTAATCACGTTTTACATACCATATGTAAACATTTATCTAAACTTTCAAGAGGAAAACAATGAATACTTACTATGAGTTGTTCCATTATAATCTTATATGTATAAAGAGTTTTGGTATTATTTAATCTTATACGTATGAAGAGTTTTTAGTATCACAATCAATATAAGTAAAAAATAAACATCAAATTTTTTTTTAAAATGTTTGAAGTTCAGAATGAAATTGTTAATTTTATAAAGTTTTAAAAATTTATGAGAACTTACAAAAATTTCATACTGAAGTTAAATTTAAGATTAAGTTATTATTAAAATTTGTGAACTTAGATACAAAATATCTAGCAATTGATACATGACTCTATAAAATTAGTTTGATTCAATTTGAGACAAAAGATCAATACGGAACACATCTAATATAAAAAACAAACCGATCAATCTGAGCCATTGCTTTTTTCACATCCAACGGTTAATTAACCGCTCCATCTCCTATCCATTTTCACTTTAGGGGTAGGTTCGTCATTAACAGTTACCTTCAACTGCTTCTTTCGCCTCACACACAATCCTAGCGCCACGTTAACAGATTCATTAGATCTCAAACTCACTGATCTAAAAGACTTGACCTTCAAACCGTTTGTTTCCGGTAGCTTCACGATACTTCGGCTACCGGAGATTCTAGAAGAGCACGCGATCGGAGACAACGCCGATCGGATGTAGAAGAAGCTGTCGGATTATTTTTGAATCGTTGGAGGAGAAGCTGATGAGTAGATCTGACGTCATCAAAGGGAAGTTAAACACGTTGGAAATGGAGACTGATAAGCAGATCTAACGTCTGTTTCGATCGCAATGAGGAAAGATTTTTTGTTATCACATTTTCTGAAACTAGTTTCTAATGATTGTGAAGAAAATTTTTATAATAAGTTGAAATGTTTTTTTAGGGGAGAGAATGAGATGATAAAACTTTGTGTTTGTGGTTCTTTCTTGTTTCTTGACCCCTGGTATAATAATAACGACACTTACCACCCCACATCGAGATCCCCATCCACTTTGAGATAGAAATCATGTACACACTTTTAAATTTCCTAAATACACAAAACTCACGAATAACTATTCAATTCATAATACAAAAATGCTATGTGTACCCTATATTTAATCTATACTACTTATAAAGCATTTAGCACCATCTCTCTTAAATTTTTTTAAGATGTAATTAATGTGTTTTTTAAGCATTACAATTTTTAATGCATAATGTACACAATACATAGCTTTTACTAATTTATCTTCCACAATATTTTAATGCTTCATTTATTATTTCTTTTTGAATTAATATAGTTTTAATGCAAAAATGCACATATAAATAAATATGATTTTAAAATGCATGCAAAACTCTAAAGTTCCAAAACTATTATTATATCGTAAGAGTGTTTCGAGAACCAATCTAAATAAATTTTGAACTATTTTAAATAAAATTAACCACATTAGTAAAAAACGGTTTTTTGTAAAAATCGGGATAATTTTTTGAAGACAAATGATGCAAATGTGCAAAGTGCTAAGTGCTAATTCAATATATTAATTATTCTACTTTTCATGGATAACTCTAAATTATTGCTTAAACATGTATGTTTTCTTTACATTATAAGCATGCTTTTATTTATATCTTATATCTATGTGGGACAAGTGTTATAAACAATATTAATGATACAAAAATTTTCATTAATAAACAATAGCACACTTTTATTTATATCTTTATCTATATGAGACAAGTGTAATAAACAAGATGTATACATTATAAGCACACTTTTATTTATATCTTTATCTATATGGATAAGTGTAATAAACAATATTAATGATACAAACATGTTTAAAAATATATTTTATTTACTTATTACGAGGTGTTGATTATTACATAAATATTTCATAAAAAAATGTTTCTACTTACTTGTGACATTGGACCACTATCAACTAATTTGACCATAACCCCATAACATTATTGACTATCGCGACGCAAAATCACGCCACTTTCAATTATTTTTATATGAATTAGTTTGATATTATCCAACACTTTTTTTTATAAGTTACTCAAACTCATTACGTTTTCGCTATTGGTAAAGTTATTATAAGAGAAAACATAAAATTGAAAACATTTTTTGCCGAAAATTTTATTACTTGATACCTGTCGCCGCAACGCGCGAGTACCTTACTATAGTATTCTAAAGAGTTGAAATATGCGACATGAAACTTTTGGCATTCGCAAATTTATTGTCACATAAAACGTTTCTGATTATAAAGCATGGTTCACTGAAAATTTTTATTTCAGGGTACCCGCCGCCGCATCGCGCGAGTACCCTGCTAGTTTAATTAATACATGACTATTATTATTATTCCTTTAAGACGACTACTCAAATCACATGTGATTTTACCTCAAATCATATGTGATTTTACCTCAAAAACAAATCACATGTGACTTTAACTTTTTTAATATGACCCACCAAAGAATCACATGAGATTTTATGCAAATCATATGCGATTTTACCTTAAATCACATGTGATTTACCACAAATCACATGTGATTTTACCTTAAATTATTTTTTGAAAGTGAATCACATGTAATTTACTCATTTTTAGATTAAAACTGAATCTCACGTAATTTACATTTTTTCATAACATAGCAAAAAAATAAATAACAGAATCACACGTGATTTCAGGAATTTGTTTTATAAAATGAAGGAATAAGTTGATTTGAAACAAAAGATTACATGTGATTTATTACTCTACAGATCGAATGTGACTTGTAAAATCACATGTGATTTTTTTGTTGTTGTGTAAACTGTGTTTCTGACTCGGCTAAAATCACATGTGTTTTTTTTAAAACAGAATCACGTGTGATTTATACACGAATCACAACAAAAAGCAAATCACATGTGATTTTTTTACGAATCACGCGTGATTTTATTGGACGGAAATTTTGAAAACAAAGTTCGTCGAAAGTATATAAAAGTGCATATCTATAGAAAGATGATTTTATTCTCGTCGCGATGATGTATTTTTCGTAGCTTGAAGATTTACCGTTTACAAGATATGTTGTTTTTAAAAAAAGATGAAATTTGGGTTTTAATACAATTACATTTCTACCCTTCCTTTGTTAGTTTTTGCTTTTATCTCATCCATTGGATGAAAAGAAAATGGATGGTTGAGATCTTATGATTTGTTCTTTAGATTACATGTGATTTTTATTGATCTCACCTCTTCAGTTTGATCAAATTGAGCATCAGTTTTGAATTACGTAAGTTAATAAAAACATTTCATATTACCATATTGTTTTATTTGTCAATTTAACTGCGATATTTTTTTTTTTCAGAAATGTGTTTTTCTTTTATTATATAGTCTATCAATACCAAAATTACTGTGAAAAAACAAAGAATCACACAATTTATAATGATAATCATTGAATTTTGCTATCAACAAGAATTAGAGGTGTTCATCGGTTCGGTTATCAGGGTATTTGGTTTATTATGTTCGGTTAGAAAATTTTATGGGTAAAACCGAACTGAACCGAATTCAAATTGGATTAAACCGAACCGAAAACCAAATTTGAATTAGGTTCAGTTTTCAGGTTGACCCGAATTACATAATTTATAAATTTTTTCATTTAGTTATATAGGTTTTTAGTACCTAAAAAATTTCAAGCTTTTATTTTTTAACACCCTCAAAAATTGGGTCCAACGAAAGCATACAAACCTTTAGGGTGCTACCATCTTGGCATCACAACATAAGGTACAAAATGTGGTTTTTATTTTATTCATTTAGAATAAAATTCATTATCGAAAACATTAAGTTTACATTATATGAAAGTAGTGCGGAAATAGGCCCATAAAGAAGTTTAAAGCGGTCTCAATTATTCATCAGAGTCGCCTATGACCATGCCCCTTGCCAAGTGTCTTCCAATAGTGAGCTATCGCCTTAAACCTCAGAACACAAGTTAAAAAGATCAGCTTACGCTGGTGAATTCATAGAGTTTAATCACAAAATTTAGTAGTGGACTGGTATATGTGAAAACATATACCTTTTCTTTATCAAAACTGACCCAAATAAACCGGAAATGAGCCATTAATGCTTAACATTTGTGTATTTCTTGAGTTTATGCATGTGCAGGTATGAATATCAGAAAACAGACAAAAGAAAGACAAAACAGAAGAAAACCGAGCACGAGAAGGAAAAGAGTGCAAAAGTGAAGCCGGAAAATCAATTTTAAAGGTCTTGAATGCTCAAAAGATATGTTTTATGAAGTTTTGGATCATGTTTGGATAATTTACACAACAAACCCTCACCTTTACCTAGTTTACACAAATGACCCTCAACTTTGGTAAAATTACAAAAATTACCCTTTATTTATCAAATTTGCCATTTTCACCCCTCATTTACCCATAATTACCCTTTATGCTCTCACACCCCTCACTAATCCAATTTACCATTTTTACCTTACCTTTTCATAAATTACACCATTAGTCCTTAAAATTTCTAAATTTACAAAAATGGTCCTTGTTACACATCCGGATACAAAATAAACACCAAATCCAAATCTAAAATAATCTATGGAAAACTAGAAGGGGGGTTGAATAGTTTTACCGATTAAAACTTCATTTTAAGCTATTTAGATCAACTTATATCAATCTATTTAAATGTATGTGTTTGATGTTTGATAGATAATCATATAACTAAGTAAAGCAAAGATAAAGAGTAAGAAGCAAAAAACCACAACGCGAGTATTTATAGTGGTTCGGCTACAAGGACACCTTCCTTGCCCTACTCCACTCCCCGAGTCACCTACTCGAGAGTTCGTAATCACTACACAACACAAACTCCTTGTGGCGGAGAAGCCTTCACAACGTCGCCTACTCTTTATCCAGTACAAGGCTAGACACCGGGTTCTTCGACGAGGTAGAACCAAACCTATCACAACGTCGCCTACACTTTATCCAGTACAAGGCTAGATACCGAGTTCCATTACAAAGGAGGAACTACTACCCAACACTACACAACACCTATACCAAAGGAGATCCACTCCTTATTACAACATCAACAAGGATATCAATATCCTTGACCCAAACTAATATATCTTGTACATCGACGCACCATATCGAATGTACACCCTAGGCACCTTTCACTAATGCCTTTGAAACGACTCCTAGGCACCCTTCACTAATTCCTTCAACACGGACATTCGACACCCTTCGCTAATGCCTTTGACACTAATCTTCGACACCTTTCACTAAGGCTTTCGACTTGACCCTTTAGACATCTTTCACCTATGTCTTCGACACAACACTTCTAATGAGAGAGGAAAGACCTATCAACAAGATAACATCAGTAGTCTTGATGATGGCGAAGCTTGGCAACCCATGGACCTGAGCTTGCTCTACTTCAAGAAGTGGTGATCTCGCCTTTAAGAGGAACCTAGAGAATCACACGAACAAAAAAATACATAGAAAGATCCTTTGGATCTGAGGTTAGAGAGTTTACAACACTAAGAGAGAATGTGTGTGAAAGGGGTGAGTTACAATGAAGAAATGGCTCACTATTTATTGAGAAAAAATTACTACTATTCCACGGATCCCACGGATCCCTTGCTTGAGGGATCCGTCCAGTGTATTCCTGGGGATCCGTAGGATGCTCCCCTTAAATGGGTTATGGATCATGGATCATGGGTTATGGGTCATGGACTTTGGATCATGGGTATCAAAATAGATACAATGTATCTAGAAGATGAAATGCATCTAGTCAATGGGTCATGGGTTAGCTCCATGGGTTATGGATAATACCCATTATGACTTCATGTATGATGTCATGCAATGGGTCATGGGTTATGGATCATGCTCCATGGGTATGGTCATGGACTTTGGGTTTTACCCAACTACATTCAATGTATCTAGTTAATGGGTCAAGTACTTAGATTCTTACATATTACAATACATACTAAGTATGTATATATATACCCATTATGTAAACACTAATTGTTATACATATGCATTACTATAATATGAAAACACTATTACTTTTTTAGTGTTTTATATGAAAACGTAAATGTGTTAGTAAACTATTGGCTCAAACCATTTACGTATTTTATTTGTTTCGTTAAAATGATTTTACGTTTGTTATCGACAAAACATTAGAAGATCGTAAAATATAAATAAACGTTTTTACGGCTTATTTGTATTAACAATAAAAACTAAAATTCGTAAAAGTTTGAATTGGAGTTTTTACTCTC
Organism: Chrysanthemum seticuspe; assembly: GCA_019973895.1. NCBI lineage: Eukaryota > Viridiplantae > Streptophyta > Magnoliopsida > Asterales > Asteraceae > Chrysanthemum > Chrysanthemum seticuspe. The sequence continues at coordinate 248,774,473 of BPTQ01000008.1, read as the reverse complement.
TTCTCCCCCTTTTTGTCGAAACAAAAAGAGCGTTGAAAAAAAACTAACACATAGTTTTGAAGAGAAAAAAAACATGTAAAAAGTAAAAATATGAAAAGTAGAGAGTAAGAGATGAGAAGAATTCTCATCTTAGCTCCCCCTTGACGGGTGCTTCCCTTTTTTGAGGGCGTCAAGTAACTAGGAAGGCTAAACTAGTGTTTTGCAATATCGTTTGCAAATGGTTTCGTCTTTTAGACGAACATGCTCCCCCTTGACGAGTGCTCATTTGTGTGGAGGATGTCAAGTAGTAATGTAAACCTATGTGAAAGTATTGCAAATAATTTTTCAATTGTTTTACTTTGACAAGAAACTCCCCCTTGTTGAGAGTGTCAAAGTCTTCAAGTGTATATTGAAAATCTACAAAACAAAGGTTATAAAACAAGTATATGATGCATAATTTCCTGTAAATAAGACTCAAGTTAGTAATAAAAATGTCTTATGTTGCACGGATCCCATGGTTCCTCCCTTGGAGGGATCCGTCTAGGCTAAAATGAGGGATATGTCTGCCTGTATGCTTAAGACAGCAATGGTGATGTAAAATGTGATGTTAACATCAAAATGAGTTATGTATTAAGGCACCAAACATATTCTCAAGATAATATGGCATATAACATGTAATTTCATTCAATAAAAAACACGAGAAATGATCTACATATCTATAAAAATAAGAGAATGACTTAAACATGAAATATGATTCCTAATCAATCTAAGTTAAGCTTAAGACTAGGACACCGCTTGAATCCTTAAGCTCAAGGTTGTTTAGGTTTGTTGACCTCATCGAAACGTTCGAGGAGGTGATAAAACATAAAACATTGCTCTTCACGTAGTTTATGTACCAAGCCTTCAACATGTTGACAATGATAACAATCTTTGTCATGGCTAGGAAATGGTGGAGGTAGAAATGGAATTGCTTGAGATGGAAGGTTGGGTTGAGTTTCCACAAAAGAAGGAAGGGTTTGTGGAGGTACATTTGGAGGTGGTTCAACCAAAGGTGGTGGTGGTGGAATATGTGTCGAGGATGATGGTAGAGAAGTATCTACTTCCATGTGATCGAGTGGTTGACTTTGATGATTCCTCATAATCCAAAAGGGACTATTTGAGGGTGATGGAGAAAAGGATACCGGTGCTAGTGTCGTTTCAACACCTTGGTTTTGTTGTTACGCTATTCTCTCTATTAAGGAGAATGTTGGCAATGGTGGAGGATGTGATGGCCTAGAAGGCAAGTCCTCTAAGTTGTAGAGGTGTGAAGATGAAAGTGGAGTGGTGAATGATAAGGCTCTAGGCACTAAGGGTGATGGTTTAGTGGAAATAGGAGTGTTTGGTTTAGGAGGTATAATGGTGTTTGAGAATGGTAGTTTTGTGGGAACAATCCTTTTGGGGATTGGTTTGATTGGTTGAGTTAGTGGAGGGGAAATCCTAACATTTGTGGATTTAATGGGAGATGATTCGGTTGAAGAAATTTCGTGAACAACACGAGCAAGTTTCTTGGGTGGTCCTTTGGTGGATGAGTTATGTAACACCCCCAAATCTCAGTACAGCGGGAGACTTAATCAAGTTTTCGGGGCGTTACGACTGGATTGGTATCTCACACAAGTATAGCAAACAAGATAGTCATTTAACATTCAAAACCAATCCCAAATTTAAATATTCAAAACATTAATCCCAAAGTGTAAATATTAGGCCCAAAAATGATTTAATAAAAATAGGTCCCCATAAATTATCAGAGTCGATTATGATCCTTGACCATGCCTCCTTGCCAAGCTTCCATAGCACACGTACTCCAAACATCACTTAATTCCCTGAGAAAGCATGCTAAAAGGTCAGCTAACGCTGGTGAGTTCATATGTTTAAATTCAAGTAAAAAGTAGTGGACCTGTAGGAGTTAATTTGCTATGCGAGACCTAAGATAGATACACATCAAACATAAACAAATATCATATCCGATATCACAACGGGCCCCTAGCGACACTAGTCAGCACAGCCGTAGCAAAGTCTAGAACGATTGCTAACCCTAGACAAGGTCGAGGTAGAAGTCTACTCTTAGCTAGGCAACGTGTTATAGCAATTGGATTGCTACCCTAGGCTAAGGCAACAACTACCACATCTATCTAAACAGTCAAGCACATAAGCAAATCAAAATAGTTTTAAAGGTCCAAAAATAGTAGCATGATTCTCACTCCAATATAGTTAAAAACATAGATAAAAGTGGGGCTACGAAACTCACCTCAAGCAAGCAACGCACAAATAAACACTAGCAGAAGATAACAGCTAATCACGGCACAACAACTATCGACTCGGCACAACCTATTAATGTAAACCAATTTTAATATATAATTCCCAAAATCAACGTTATCTACCCCAATGTATTCCTTTTCGTTATTTCCAAAAATGTCTTGTTTCACCGTTTAGTCCTAGTGTTTGGTATCCTCATATGGGTGTATCGACTCAATATGATGCCATGAATGCACTCAAACAACCAATATGTGACTCAATGCAACACGATGAGACATCTAAGCGATAAGCTCCATAGTCAAATAAGTTTCGGAATAAATAGTAGACCTTATCGAATTCGTCAACTCGATAAATTCAATTATTTATTCGTGTCGCTTATTATCCCATAAACCGGTCGCATCTTAACGAGTCATAAGGATAATTCACCCATTAATAACGTTATCCTACGTATCTAGCGGTCTCTTATTAGATTCGTCAATCTAATAAGTCCGCTATCCACATGGATCGAAGCTATTAATGTTAGGTCATCCGTAACCCATGCACACAACGTAAGTAAATAAATACTTGAAACTAGTATTAAATGCCCATAATTGGCATATTTCGATAAACGTGTACTCGAAACATTAAATACTTATTAATTAGAAAACCTTTCCATTTTTAGTCGTTAGTTTCCATTTAAAATAGTAAATAAAAAGGCAAGTCTTGTTATCGATATTTTTGGTATAAAAGCCTTTTTATTATTAATGTTTCATAGTTTATTAGCATTTTCATATATACATTTCGTCAAATTTCAATATTAGTTTCATATCGTTATTTGTTTCGAGTCCACAAGCACGAGTCATGACTTCTCGGCTTTTAATCAATCAATAGTCCAAACTATACTAAAGTCCATGTTACGGCGTTGTCGGGGTTAACTATTGACTAAAAAGTCAAAGTAACACCGACGTTGCTCAAAGTTGACAATTTATATATATCAAGTCCAAATAAAAGTCATAATAGCGCAATTCAATCTCAAATCAACCCAAATCAATCTCGCCAACCAATCAACCAACCAATTATACCCGAAACCAATGTTATAACCCTAATGGTCATGACACGATCACGGTTAAGACACGTGAACCAAACAAGCTCTAGAAGCTTTTCGGCTCTACGCGTCTCATCCAAACACCAACAACATCAACCGACAAGCTACCACAACGACACGACCCGGACCCTTGGTCCATGTGGGTCACGTAAGCCACCCAACCACAACCCATCGTGGGTTTGGTGGCTCGTACGCCCCATTACCACAACCAAACACCACCCAAATCACTTCCACAACATCCAAACACAATCAATCAACCTCCAATCATTAACCAAACATCAAACCCATCAACTATTCCTAATCAAAAACATAAAACTTGACCTAAAATGCAAAAACCCAACAATATGATACACCACGTGATGCCAAATCACTAGCTACATGTTTATTTAAGTGTTAATTAGTTTTAATCCCATGTTTGAACCAAAAGCCCTAAAAATTACACCATGGTCGAGCCTTGTACGAGCCCTAGAGGGTCGTACGTGGCTTTACAAAGCTTAACCAAGCTTGACCCATGTTCCATTTACCTTTTTACAACCCGATCTATAAGTTTTAATGAAAACCCTAGAACCACGAATCTTAATTTCAAGATTTGGAGGTGTTAATGTAGGCTTTTATGAGTGTTTTGTATATGGATGGAAAGAGGAAAGAGAGATCTACAAGATGGTGGTGGAGGTGTAATGTCACTCGCCAGAAGTTGGCCAGAATTTGGCCGGATATGGGTTGCGGTGGTGGTGGTTTTAGGGTTAGGGTTTATTTGGTGGAAGAGAGAGAGAGAGTAGTGTATGCGTGTGTTTTTATTGAGAGAAAGTGGAAGTAACAAATGAGGGTGAGTGGGAATTTATATATTTTGGAGGGAGGGACCAAATAATAATTATTTTGGGGAGGAGGGGCGCCGGCTAGGGAGAAAGAGGAGGGGCCGGGGTCGTCATTTTTCGTAAACTATCCCATTTACCCATTCTCGAGCTCATATATTGTCCTACGAGTGTCCCTCGACATTTATTCGACTTTCTATTATCGTTATTTATGTTTTTCCATGAGTTTTGACTATTTATTTGCCAATTTTCGACTTACGGTCTAAAAGTTACGTTATTTCTCGTTTTAGGCTTTTATAGTGCCGAATCGAATAGTGCCTATCAAAAAGAGTTAAAACTCACACGATAACTCATCCAATAATAAAATAAATCATAAAAACCAATAAACGATATAAAATCAAGTCATGGTCGATGAAAATAGTGGTAAAGGCAAAAGCTCGGTTTAGTTTAACGTAATGCGGTTACCTAAAATAGACTCCCTAAATTGCCAGTTGTCACAGCCTCCCAGCCTCAGAAGAAACCCGTCCCGGGTTTCACTCCGAGTTGCTTGATGTTACGAAGAGTTTAGGGTATTTCCTACGGAAAACGTCCTCACGTTCCCAAGTGAACTCCGGTCCATTTCGGGAGTTCCAACGAACTTTGACAATCGGAATACGACTATGCTTCAGCCGTTTAATATCATGATCCATGATCTCAATCAGTTCCTGACAAAAATTCAATTTCTCATCAATTCGGATATCTCTTAAAGGCACAACTAGGTTTTCCTCCTGAAAGACATTTCTTAAGATTACTAACATGAAAGACATTGTGTACACTGCTCAATTCTGATGGTAGCTTAAGGCGGTAAGCTACTGGTCCGATTCTTTCCAGGATTGGAAAGGGACCAATATATCGGGGATTGAGTTTTCCACGCTTTCCAAAATGAATCACTCCTTTCCAAGTAGAAACCTTTAACATAACATGATCTCCAATCTGAAATTCTAAAGGTTTACGTCTCCTATCGACATAACTCTTTTGTCTATCTCGAGCGGTTTGCAAACGGTTACGAATCTGAACTATCTTCTCAGTGGTTTCTAGGACAAGTTCGGGACCGGTAAGTTGACTATCGCCAACTTCAGCCCAACAAATAGGAGAACGGCATTTTCGGCCATACAGTGCTTCAAATGGAGCGGCCTTAATGCTAGAATGATAACTATTGTTGTAGGAGAATTCAGCCAAAGGGAGATGTCTCTCCCAGCCTTTGCCGATATCAATGACACAGACTCTAAGCATATCCTCTAAGGTCTGAATGGTTCTCTCACTCTGACCATCGGTTTGAGGATGATAAGCAGTGCTCATATCCAGGTTTGTTCCTAAGGCTGACATGTAAGGATCTCCAAAAGTGGGATGTAAAACGGCTATCTCGATCGGAAATGATAGATATCGGTACTCCTATGACGCGATACTATCTCCTTAATGATACAGCCGAGCGAGCTTATCGAGACTATCGACCTCGCTAATGGCTAAGAAGTGAGCAGACTTAGTCAAACTGATCAACGATTACCCATATAGCGTCATTGCCGCTAGCTGTTCTTAGTAATTTGGTGATAAAGTCCATGGTGATTCGCTCCCATTTCCATTCTGGGAGTTCGGGTTGAACTAAGAGTCCTGAGGGTTTGTGGTGTTCGGCCTTTACCTTAGAACAAGTCAAGCACCAACTGACATACTGAGCTATGTCGTCTTTCATGTTAGGCCACCAATAGAGTTTCTTAAGGTCCTGATACATCTTATCGGCTCCGGGATGAATAGAGTATTTTGATTTACGCGGCTCGTGCATAATCAACTCACGGATTCCACCATGAAATGGTCTCCAACTTCTGTCTTTGAAGCATGAGGTTCCGTCGGAACGCTTCAAGAAGCCGTTTTCACTTTCTACCATTCCATGAAGATTCTCGTAAGGACGGTTCTCTTCCGTCAATGCCGCAGCTTGGACGGCTAGGATTTGAGATGGTAGAGGCGAAATAATGGTCATTCCTAGGGATTGAACGAGTAATGGGGAATGTTCTCCTTATGACTAAGTGCATCAGCCACAACGTTAGCCTTACCAGGATGATAACGAATCTCACAATCATAATCATTGAGCAACTCTAACCAACCACGCTGCCTCATATTCAGCTCCTTCTGATCTAAGATATGCTTCAAGCTCTTATGGTCGGTAAACACTACACACTTGGTTCCATACAGATAATGTCTCCAGATTCTAAGAGCAAACACTACAACGCCTAACTCAAGATCATGGGTGGTGTAGTTTTTCTCATGCTTCTTAAGTTGTTGGGATGCATAAGCAATCACCTTCTCCCGTTGCATCAAAACAACACCTAAGCCTTTATGCGAAGCGTCGCAGTACATGACAAAGTCTTCGCTTCCTTCAGGAAAAGTTAGGATGGGCGCACTACACAACTTCTCCTTCAGAAGTTGGAATGATTCTTCTTCCTTTTATCCCCATTCATACTTAACGTCCTTCTGTGTCATTTTGGTCAGCGACTTAGCTATTTTGGAGAATCCCTCAATGAATCTCCGGTAATAGCCTGCTAAACCTAGAAACTGGTGGACTTCTGATGGGTTCTTAGGGGCTGCCCATTCCTTAACGGCCTCAATCTTAGCTGGGTCAACATGAACTCCTCGACTATCTATCACGTGACATAAGAATTGTACGGACGGAATCCAAAATTCACACTTAGAGAATTTGGCATACAACTTCTCTCCTCTCAACAACTCTAAAATGAGCCTCAAATGCTTCTTCGTGCTCCTCTCTACTCCCGAAGTATATCAAGATGTTGTCTATGAATACTATCACAAACTTATCCAGATATGGCTTACATACTCGGTTCATGAGATCCATGAAAACCGCTGGCGCGTTGGTCAAACCAAACGACATCACTTGGAATTCATAGTGCCCATAACGAGTCCTAAACGCCGTCTTAGGGATATCCTCCTCTCAAACTCTAAACTGATGATAACCAGATCGTAAATCAATCTTGGAAAAGACACTAGATCCTTGGAGTTGGTCGAATAGGTCATCTATTCTAGGTAACAGATATCGATTCTTCACCATCAACTTATTCAATTCCCTATAATCGATACACATCCGAAACGATCCATCCTTCTTCTTCACAAACAACACCGGTGCTCTCCACGGTGATGAACTTGGTCGAATGAATCCCTTTTATGAAAACTCTACCAACTGTTTAGACAGTTCCTCCAATTCTCTTGGAGTAAGTCGATAGGGTGCCCGGGCTACGGGTGCAGCACCGGGTATCAACTCGATTTGGAATTCCACTTGTCGGACAGGTGGAATCCCTAGCAAATCGTCGGGAAACACATCTGAAAACTCTCTAATGACGGGTACATCATTAAGGTGTCTTTCACTCTTCTCCTCGCTTTTCTTTTCATAAATTCGAGCCAAGAAAAGACAAGCTTCTCTATCGATGTACTTCTGGGCCTTAATACAAGAGATGATGCTCAACCGGGAAGGACTTCCACAGTCGCTCCGATCTCCTTGTATGCTCAGAACTTTTCCGCCATACGGTACACACACGATCTTCTCATCGCAGATGATGTGTGCACCGTTCTTCGACAACCAATCCATTCCGATGATGACATCAAAACTTCCCAAGGTAACTGGCAATAGGTCTATGCTAAACGGGTGGTCTAGGAAACTTAAGGTACAACCTCGGACTACGGTTTCTATCTTCTCCCTATTTCCATTAGCTAATTCCACATCGTAACTAAACCCTAGAGGTGTTTGGGAGATTCCTAGTAATGGCATAAAGTTAGTGGATACGAAACTCATATCGGCATCAGTATCAAACAGTATAGAAGCATAGCGATTATTGAGAAGCAACATACCCGTAACTACATTAGGGTCCTCACTAGCCTCCTTCCCAATAGCATACACACGCGCTGTTCCCATGTCTCTCTGTTGATTCCTAGCACTCTGATTTCCCTGGTTCTCCACAACCTCACGCTTCACTGGGTTTAAGCCATTACTTCCCACACCTCGGTTAACAAATCCTCCTCCATTACCGGGATTTCCTCTCATCCATGGCTCTCGACACTCATTCCTGTAGTGCCCTTTCTTTCCACATCCAAAACAAGTGACAGTGGCCTTCCAGTCCGCTCCTTGTGCAGTTTGAGCTGCAGCAAGTGGTCGGGACCTATAGTCCTTGGCCATGTGTCCTACCTTAGAGCGCTTTCTACACACAATCGGGCACGGTCCATGGTGGTGTCGATTGCAACGAGCACACAAGGGCTTGCTACCTTCATAACCCTTCTTCTCTCCATTTCCTATGGCGAACACCCTGGCTGTCTCTTGCTGTTTGTTGCCATTCCCTTTAACAACTTCATTCCTCTTCCTCTTATCACTCATATCACCCTCACCCTTGTCCCTACTTCCATTACATAAGAATCCATCAAACGCTGAGCCACGGTAATTGTCTCATGCAAATTAACTGGCTTCACAGCGATGACATCATTTCGAGTAGCTAAAGGCAGTCCATCAGTATACCTCTCAATCTTAAGGGCTTCAGTGCGAACCATATCAGGGCAAAGCAACGACAACTCTTGGAAACGACGATTGTAAGTTGTCTTGTCGGTACCCTTAACCTTATGGTTCCAGAACTCAATCTCTAATTTCTTAACTTCATTCCTAGGACAGTAAGTCTTGATCAGGAGAGCCTTAAACTGGGTCCAAGTCATGCTACAAGCTACATCACTTCCTACAGATCTGTGATAGTTGTTCCACCAGGTCAACGCTTTGTCCTTCAAGGTAAATGTTGCATACTTAACCTTACAATCCTCTTCACAGTTGCTAACGGTAAACACAGACTCAGTTTTCTCCATCCACCTAATTAGGTAAACTACTCCCTCGGTTCCTCCTAACTCGATGGGACCACAGAATCGGAACTCTTTGTAGGTACAACCTTGAGTTCGATTCAGCAGTGCGGTTCCACCAGGAGTGTTAGAGAGATTAGACTCAGCTAGCAGTTCAACGACACGTTGCGTCACAAGCTGGTCAATGTGGGCTGGGTTTAAAGGTGGAGGGTTTTGTGGAACATGACCATTCTCAGCACGGTCGTTCACATTCGGGTTCTCTACAGCTGGGTTATCAGTTTTCAGGTTCTCAACAGGTGGAGTGGTCGGGGTCGGACGACGACCTCGACGGGCAGGGGCAACCACAACAGCAGGGGCTGCTAGGTTGTTCCTAGGCGGGTTTCGTCTTGGTGCCATCATTCTGAAGGCAAGAATACCAGTTTCATAAGTCCACAATTCACGCTTTAAAAGATCGAGTTGGGTTCCAAGGATCACCAATAACGCTTGAATACATAATCAAGGTCAACAAGGATAACGTTATACCATAACAAAACAACTAGAGACCGAATCATAACTAAAGGATGCACGTTCTAATAACCATAACTCAGGTTTCAAGGTGGAATACATGAAAGGATACGGAGAAATAAAAAATGATCCTAACAACGATACTAACTAGAATACTAGGATAGGTCTACATCTCAAACCAAGTACTACTTAGTTTCAAGATGGTACAAAGCCATGAATCTAACGAAAACTAGCCACGATCACGAATACCACTAACTGATCTCCTAACCTCGTCCATCACTCTCCCAAGGTATGAGATCTCAAGACGTTGAGAGCTGCGATCTCTCTTTAGATCCGAAACTTCTCTCTCCAGCGTACCGACCCTGCGCTGAAGCGCCTGGTCTGCCTCTCGGGCTGTCGTGAGCCCTCTCCGCAAGTCTCCTACCTGGTCGAAGAGCTCCAACATACCATCCATCAAGATCATAACCCTCCTAACTACCGCATCCATATCCGCTCTCAAATCCTCTACACTAGCCCTTGATACTCCGACTAATCGGTCCGTCAACTGACTAAGCCTAACACCCTGAGATGTAATCCTCTCTCATATCAAACCCGTCTCCCCATACTCCTTGGGCTCTGAAGCAATCTCCGATCGCATATCGGAACCTAGTGGGCTACCTATATAAGGTGAGTAAGGTGGCGAGTCAATGTCTAATGGCTGCCCAGGAGAATCAGGCTCCGGCAAAGGAGAGCCTGGTCTTGGAGAATGTGCAGGACTCTGCAATGGAGGAGTACCCACATCTGGGATATCCTTATCATCCTCCTCCTGAGGATCCTCATCCTCATCTACATACTGCTCCTCAATCTCATGCTCCTCCTCGATCTTATGCTCCTCCTCGCCCTCATATTCAGAGGGAGAGTCCATGAGTCAGAGTCTCTGTGCGGGTAAATCCTGAGGTGGTACAGTAGGGGATCTAGGTCTTCTAAGACATGGTGATGCTGGTGGTGATGACAGAAGAGAGTAGGCTGCAAGGTGAACATGTGATGATGGTGGTCGCACGGACATGCAGGCAGTACTACGAGCAAGTCTAGGAGACTGGGCTCGTGCTAAGACCTGATGTAAAGTGAGCTGCCTAGATAAGCTAGGGCGATCTGATGATGATGATGAACTAGAGTGACGAGTAATCACATAGGGATCACCCTGCACAACAGTCATGAGAGTCAATGCTGGGGAACTAGCACCAGCAAGGACATCCTCAGACACATCAAAAGCTAGTGAAGGCATAGTCTGTGACAATGGCATAGGGTAGGTATAAGTGTTCGAAAACAACTGGTTCTAATAAGTGCATCAACTCAACCAAAACATACATCACATAATGAAAGCTTTAAAATAGAGGTACCGCATTACTCAAAATATGCCTTTAAATAAAACACGTAAGTTCTGTTCTATCACATAATCCACACATCATATAATCCCAAATCAAATCATAAAATCAAGCTCAAAGTCCCAAAATCATAACATATCAATAATCCAAATGAAATCCATAATATCTCGACAATCGAATCACATATCCCAAAACCCAATAATCATATCGCAAAATATAACATCTCAATAAACAATTCACAATCATAATATCTCATAAATTAAATCGTAGTTCATACCATAATCAAATAAGAAGCTTCGGCTTGGCAGGCGGGCAAGCGTGGGTCAAGGATCAATTTTCTTAAAATGTGGTTATAGTTTAGGGTTTATTAAATACCTAGTTCTCTATAACCTTGAGCTCTGATACCAATCTGTAACACCCCCAAATCTCGTTACAGCGGAAGACTTAATCAAGTTTTCAGGACGTTACGACCGGATTGGTATCTCACACAAGTATAGCAAACAAGATAGTCATTTAACATTCAAAACCAATCCCAAATTTAAATATTCAAAACATTAATCCTAAAGTGTAAATATTAGGCCCAAACATGATTTAATAAAAATAGGTCCTCATAAATTACCAAAGTCGATTATGATCCTTGACCATGCCTCCTTGCCAAGCTTCCACATCACACGTACTCCAAACATCACTTAATTACCTGAGAAAGCATGCTAAAATGTAAGCTAACGCTGGTGAGTTCATAGGTTTAAATTCAAGTAAAAAGTAGTGGAACTATAGGAGTTGATTTGCCATGCGAGACCTAAGATAGATACACATCAAACACAAACAAATATCATATCCGATATCACAACGGGCCCCTAGCGACACTAGCCAGCACAACCGTAGCAAAGTCTAGAACGATTGCTAACCCTGACTAGGTCGAGGTAGAAGTCTACTCTTAGCTAGGCAACGTGTTATAGCAATTGGATTGCTACCCTAGGCTAAGGCAACAGCTACCACATCTATCTAAACAGTCAAGCACATAAGCAAATCAAAATAGTTTTAAAGGTCCAAAAATAGTAGCATGATTCTCACCCCAATATAGTTAAAAACATAGATAAAAGTGGGGCTATGAAACTCACCTCAAGCAAGCAACGCACAAATAAACACTAGCAGAAGATAACAGCTAATCACGGCACAACAACTATCAACTCGGCACAACCTATTAATGTAAACCAATTTTAATATATAATTCCTAAAATCAACGTTATCTACCCCAATGTATTCCTTTTCGTTATTTCCAAAAATGTCTTGTTTCACCGTTTAGTCCTAGTGTTTGGTATCCTCATGTGGGTGTATCGACTCAATATGATGCCATGAATGCACTCAAACAACCAATATGTGACTCAATGCAACACGATGAGACATCTAAGCGATAAGCTTCATAGTCAAATAAGTTTCGGAATAAATAGTAGACCTTATCGAATTCGTCAACTCGATAAATTCAATTATTTATTCATGTCGCTTATTATCCCATAAACCGGTCGCATCCTAACGAGTCATAAGGATAATTCACCCATTAATAACGTTATCCTACGTACCTAGCGGTCTCTTATTAGATTCGTAAATCTAATAAGTCCGCTATCCACGTGGACGCTATTAATGTTAGGTCATCCATAACCCATGCACACAACGTAAGTAAATAAATACTTGAAACTAGTATTAAATGCCCATAATTGGCATATTTCGATAAACGTGTACTCAAAACATTAAATACTTATTAATTAGAAAACCTTTCCATTTTTAGTCGTTAGTTTCCATTTAAAATAGTAAATAACAAGACAAATCTTGTTATCGATATTTTTGGTATAAAAGCCTTTTTATTATTAATGTTTCATAGTTTTAGCATTTTCATATATACATTTCGTCAAATTTCAATATTAGTTTCATATCATTATTTGTTTCGAGTCCACAAGCACGAGTCATGACTTCTCGGCTTTTAGTCAATCAATAGTCCAAACTATACTAAAGTCCATGTTACGGCATTGTCGGGGTCAACTATTGACTAAAAATTCAAAGTAACACCGACGTTGCTCAAAGTTGACAATTTATATATATCAAGTCCAAATAAAAGTCATAATAGCGCAATTCAATCTCAAATCAACCCAAATCAATCTCGCCAACCAATCAACCAACTAAATATACCCGAAACCAATGTTATGACCCTAATGGTCATGACATGGTTACGGTTAAGACCACGTGAACCAAACAAGCTCTAGAAGCTTTTCGGCTCCACGCGTCTCATCCAAAAACCAACAACATCAACCCACAAACTACCACAACGACTCGACCCGGACCCTTGGTCCATGTGGGTCACGTACGCCACCCAATCACAACCCATCGTGGGTTTGGTGGCTCGTACGCCCCATTACCACAACCAAACACCACCCAAATCACTTCCACAACATCCAAACACAATCAATCAACCTCCAATCATTAACCAAACATCAAACTCATCAACTATTCCTAATCAAAAACATAAAACTTGACCTAAAATGCAAAAACCCAACAATATGATACACCACATGATACCAAATCACTAGCTACGTGTTTATTTAAGTGTTAATTAGTTTTAATCCCATGTTTGAACCAAAAGCCCTAAAAATTAAACCATGGTCGATCCTTGTATGAGCCCTAGAGGGTCGTATGTGGCTTTACAAAGCTTAACCAAGCTTGACCCATGTTACATTTACCTTTTTACAACCCGATCTATAAGTTTTAATGAAAACCCTAGAATCACGAATCTTAATTTCAAGATTTGGAGGTGTTAATGTAGGCTTTTGTGAGAGTTTTATATATGGATGGAAAGAGGAAAGAGAGATATACAAGATGGTGGTGGAGGTGTAATGTCACTCGTCGGAAGTTGGCCGAAATTTGGCCGGATATGGGCGGCGGTGGTGGTGGTTTTAGGGTTAGGGTTTATTTGGTGGAAGAGAGAGAGAGTAGAGAGAGAAAGCAGTGTATCTGTGTGTTTTTAGTAAGAGAAAGTGGAAGTAACAAATGAGGGTGAGTGGGGGTTTATATATTTTGGAGGGAGGGACCAAATAATAATTATTTTGGGGAGGAGAGGCGCCGGCTAGGGAGAAAGAGGAGGGGTCGGGGTCGTCATTTTTTGTAAACTATCTCATTTACCAATATTGGAGCTCATATATTGTCCTACGAGTGTCCCTCGATGTTCATTCGACTTTCTATTATCGTTATTTATGTTTTTCCACGAGTTTTGACTATTTATTTGCCAATTTTCGAGTTACGGTCTAAAAGTTACGTTATTTCTCGTTTTAGGCTTTTATAATGCCGAATCGAATAGTGCCTATCAAAAAGAGTTAAAACTCACACGATAACTCATCCAATAATAAAATAAATCATAGAAACCAATAAACGGTATAAAATCAAGTCATGGTCGATGAAAATAGTGGTAAAGGCAAAAGCTCGGTTTAGTTTAACGTAATGCGGTTACCTAAAATAGACTCCCTAAATTGCCATCTGTCACAAGTTAGCACTAGGAGCTTTCCTCATGATGATATGATAAAAGGTTAGTGAGATAGGGGCTTCTAGTTGCTGGGAATTAAGTTGTAGATGGTGACTTAGAAGTCCTATCAAGATGGTTTATAAAGGGAAAGATTTGGTAAGTGCATTCAAGGCTTAAACTACTGAAATCCTTTGAATTGTGATGATTTGCATGCACAAGAGTCAACTTCAGATTTGTACTAATCAAGAAGGTTAATTGAGGTAAGATGGAGTGTTCAAGTTAGCATGGAGAGCTTGAAATAATTGTTTTAGCTAGGATTAGCTGAATCTGTCAGCCGGTTCCCTCCAATGAGGGATCCGTTTAGGCTAATCCTAGGGATCCGGCTCTCAGCAGCCAAGAAAATAGGAAAATGATTTTTATGAGGTCTAGTACCTAGAAATCTTGAGTGTTTCAGTCTTCCTAAGTGTCTTAAATGAAGAGGGTATTAAATGATTAAGAGAAATGATTGATGGTAGCTAATGATTGCCTTTTATGAAAAGAAATGGGACTTTATGACCACCAATAGGTAATCAAAGATGACACTAAGAAATATGAGAATGTTAAGTGGAGTTAAATGATCCTAGATATCAGATGATAGTTTGAAAGAAATTTGAAAAATTCTTTAAAAATCATAATAAATGAAAAACTAGTTTTTGGCCCATTTTGAAGTAAGGATGACTAAAATCAATTTGCTAAAATTGAAAGAATTATAGAACTAGATGTGTTGAGATGTGAGAAATGATGTGTGAGCATTGGAGCGAAAGGATGATGAGTTTTGGTGAAATGATAAATTAAAACCATCTTGAATATGATCTTAAATTAGCTATGAGTAAGTGTGAGACCTACTAAGCTTGAGGAAGACTTAAGTGATCCTAAAGAATCATGTTTAGCTAGTATGATGTGGTCTAGGGGAATGGTTTGATGTATGGAGGTGTGTAACTGCATTTCTGTTTGCCCGGATCCTACGGATCCCTAAATGAATGGATCCGTCTAGTACAAAGTGAGGGATCCGACTCCTGCAAAACAGTTCCTTTACAGAAGGTGTGCAAAACTTGCACAAGGTATCGTATATTAAAGCCAGTGATTTCTAAAGAATTTGAACATATATATAAGCGAGACATCAAACGATAAATGTCTTATTTCATGAGAATGATCATATTACAAAGATAAAAGATGAATCCTAAGGATTGAACCTATTTGGAAAGGAAACTAGGTTTCTTGAGTGTTTTCACTAGATGGATCGTCAAATGAATGATGAGTATTTGCCGATTCAGGGACGAAGAATGACGTGATGTGAGATGTGTTTAGAGATTCCATCATCTTGTTTACAAGTACGTACAACGGACTTTGAAATTGAGGATGAAAGTACGTGATATGATGATAAAGGCGTGTCAGGAACATTCCATATGGGATTAGTTTGTTCTTGTTGCCTTGAAGGTTTACAATTCGCCTTGTGAAGAAATAGGCGATATTGTATGGTTGTTGAGTTAAGAGACAGTACATTATGTGAGCACAACAAGCAGGAAGAATTTCTAGGTTTCCCCTAAGACTCCAAACATTTTCACGTAGAATGACTGCGAGAGGTTTAAGATCATCTCGGATATCACGTGTATAGATTATGTTTGGATCTGAGTAGTTGGATCGAGGTTTGCATAGCATGCAAGTTAATTCTTGAGGGGAAGGTATGTGTGAACAATATGGTCTATTTTCTTTACGGTAGTTGAAGAGAGAATCAAGAGACCAATCTTCAGTGAAGGCACATTGTCCATGATTTGGAATTCGGAGAATGTGAGCAAATTTCCCAAGAGTTAAGACAAACTTTTGGTTTTTGATCCAAAACCATAATGATAGAGATCGATTCTCGTTACGAACGAGTTCAACTTGACGAAAGAATTCCAACACAAACCTTGGACAGATTTTCTCGTTAATTCCGAGAAGGCCTTCTAGTCCTATGGTTCGGAATGAGGTATTGATACCTTCTTGGTATAGTAGAGGTGTGTCAACAATACGTCCTTAATGGAAGTGGCGAGTTTTGAGATTATGGAACCCACAGACATAATTGCCAGGTGTGTTGGGCTCAAGGGAGATATTAGGAATGTAGACATAAGTGAGTTGAAAGTCGAATTCATACTCATAAGTCATGATGAGACCTATGGAAGTAAAGTGATTAATTTATATGATCGAGTTTAAGATATGGTGATATATCAAAAAGAAAAAAAAATCTCCTAATGTTTTTATTTGATTATCCTTATTTTTATTAACAATGACAATTAACTTACTTAGTACTAATATTCTAGTAGGATTTTCCTTTTATGGTAGGTTTTTGTGAAATGGTTTTTATGTTGCATGAGATTCTGTTTCCTAGTTCCACGGTTCTCACGGTTCCCTTTTAAGAGGGATCTGGCTAGTTAAACCTTAGGGATCCATGGATCTGCAGTGACAGAGAAATGATCTTGACGTAAAATAGATTTTTGCAACTTTTAGGGTTATAAAGGAAGTGTGTTTTAGACAATATTTACTACTTAAGCATGCATTGTAGATTTCGAAAGTATGTTAAGGTAAAAGATACGAACGAAAAGAAGAAAGAAAAAAAATTGACAAACACATTATGAGGAATAAATGGGATAAACTAAGACATTAGTAATATTTCATTTCAATGCTAAGTGCGTGATGCAGGTTTTACTGATCAGGTTTTAATATTTATAAGTTCTCGTTATACCTATGGTCTACCCTAATGCACTAACGGGCAATGTACCCGGTCGTGTGTAGTGTAGTATTCGATAAAACCGAGGTCGTCCCAAGAGCTATGTGTGCGGATTTAAACTAAGTCTAGGTGTCACAAATTTTAATAGGATTAAGGGTTGAAATGATTAACTACTAAAACAAGAAAATAAAGAAAGCAAATAGAGGCGAGGGTTGTGATCAATAGGGGAGAAGTGTGCTAACTTAGTTATTCATCCTATCAAGCTAAGTTCATGTTTAATTACTTCCAATTACTTCAAGTGGGGTGAAAGTCGCTAGGACAACATTTGGTCAGTTCGTCCTAACCTATCAACAAAGGGTTCCACTGGAGATGTCATGTGACCCGTCAAAAGTCCAGTTGTTCATAGTCCCCTAAGCCAAGTCATTAAGTACCTCTACATGCAAGATTTGTAACAATGAGTTCCCGGGCGCTAACATCTTAAACACTCATCCCTGACTTCTTAAGTTCATCCAAATGGTAGGTGATCAGTTGGTCAAATCGCACAAGCGAAAAAGGGTCATCAGTTGGTCATATCTTACCCTTCCCACTCAGTCTACCTACTTAGGGTCAGTTGGTCATATCTCCTAAGTAACTAGCCACTACCGCCATTCAAAACTACCGAAACAAGGGTAGCTACCGACAAACTATGCATGCATACACTAGAAATAATTATATGGAAGCAATGTAAACATAAACAAAGCAATTAAGGAATCATAACTAGGCTAGCACCAGAGGTGCTTAGCCGCTCATATTAACTAAAACAATCGATTCAATGTTTAACATTACGAAATACATGAATTGAAAGTAAAGAAAAGATAAAATGCTAATGCTTATCGTAGGGGAGTGATTTCTCTCTTAGAGATGGCTCCGTATGCTCCCTAAGATCTGCCTTCAACCTTCTACCCACATTCACTGATGCTGTGTGTGAAATGGGATGATTAGAAATGTTGGAAATCGAGTGGTATTTATAGGCCAGATATGGTTACGGCGTAACTTGAGTTGAGAGTTACGTCGTAACACCATTATCTTCATAATTTGCACTAAAAATCCTGGTTACGGCGTAAAATCTGGAAGGAGTTACGCTGTATCTCCAATAAATCCTTGTTACGCCGTGTAGGATCGTAATATTATTGTGTTTGATGATTCGGGTGGTCTTGGATGATGAAAATACATGTTTGCCATAGTTAGAGAGAAAGAGATGAGAGGGAGTTTCTTGCTAGAGACTTGGTTCACAAAAAGCAAGGTTAGATTAAAGAAAAGCTCCACCCCTTCTATGGATGGAAGGGGTATTTATAGTTACAAAGCTAACATCCTCCTATCGGACTGTGGATCAGTCATACAGTGGGTAAAGACCCGTCCTTCCTCCACGGTGTTACTCTAAACTATTCTACACTATTGACTAACTAATTAACTACTAAATAACATAAATAACTACAAGTCTACGAGTTAACTTATGCTAGACTATAATTGGGGTGACCGACACTTTAACATGGAATTTCCAATTCCTAACAATCTCCCCCTAAGGGAGGTCACCCCATGAAATACATTTTGCATCCTAGCATTCTATTCATGACTTTGTTCTTGAGCTCGTAGACTTCAATTCTTCAATTCCGCAATCTTTGTGCTTTAGTAGCGATTCTTCAAAGTCCGCATTGATTTGTACTTTTAGTGGAGGCCTTTAACTGATCCACATCTTTGATGATCTTCGAGCTTTCTTTGAGATCATCAGCCACATCAAATCTCTCTGGATCATCCATAGTTGTGTTGCCTTCATGTGATGTTGTGACTTTTGGACCGACATGCTCACACTTTCAGGATCATGACATCTTTCCATCATAGTAGCGGAAGCTTTACTGGTTCATGATATTTGCAGCAGCATAGCAGAAGCATAGTATAGAAATATCAGAACCAAGTTATGTAGATATGCACCAGTCATGATTTCTTCAATTAAGTGTGGATGCTGTGAGCATGCGGCTTTGGATTGACTCCTCAATTCTGATCAGCTGCAACCGTCCAAATGTACCTGCAAACAACAGTTAGCAATAAAACACACGAAAGTGTCTTTGATCACTTTCGTTGAATTGAGGTACACAACCCACGGTTCCCCGTTGATCAGTACAAGTACTGCCTGTGATCAGGTATGATTCCGAAGAATCTCCTTGACAGGGTTTCACAGCTGCTCTAGTCGTTCTCAAACCGGAACGTCTCAAAGAAGACAACACGGAGTGAGTGAACCAGCGAATTGAGATTCACTGATTGATGAAAAATTGATTTGAAAACAATCGCGTATTGCTTAGAAGAAAGAGTTTTGCAATACGACGAAGGTTTTATGAGAAAGATCAATTTTCAATCAAAATACTTTTTGTATTAGAAAATGAGTACACATTCGATGTGCTAGATAAAAGAAGCGATTCACACATCGATCGGTTTTTCCAAAAGTATTTTTCAATCAGATATACTTTTTGTGTTTGAAAACATGAATACACATTCGATGCACTAGAGAAAAGAAGATTTGCACATCGAATGGTTTTTCCAAAAGTATTCGTCAATTCATTTCCTGGACCAAGGTTGATTCACGAGTGAATCGCCCCATCGTTTCTATCCAGTTGTCACAAGTTTGATCTTTAGAAAAGATCTCACACGTCACCCACCAAGAGCATGTTTGATGTTGGCTCTAGAAGGATTTGCATCTTCATCGTGAATACTTTTACATATCACTCGGATGTTCTGGCAATACCACAAAGATAATGCGTAGGACTCTCAATATATACTTACTCTCCACATTGTGTGAAAAAGCAAGTCTTCATTAATTTTTGTCCTAATGAGATTTTGTGGATGATCTCTTGGCTCTAGACTCAATAGTGCATATTTGGTTCCTATGCCGGAGACTAGGGAGAGGGTCTCCTTCTTCAATATCAACAATCTCTAAGAGAAAGTCGATAGATTATGTCGGTTCCCCGTGAGAATGAAACAAGCCCTTTTAAGAGGAACTTGAGTAGTTTGGGAAGTTAGGTGCAGTGCGTCACTGGGTCCATGACGTCTTGTCTTCAATACCAGTGTTACCTTAGTAACCACCAGTAGCATATGTATTGAACCCGGTTTCTGCCCTAAGGTTGAATTATTGGAGGGCTATTTCATTTCACCCTTTTTAATATTCAATTCTTTTTCATTCTTCAACCCCTTCAGTGCTTACCAAGACTTCATTGGGTTTATTCCAGTTCTAGCTCTATCTCAGTCCGCACTCTTCCCATATCTCACTTTTCTCCTTTTTTTTTTATCATACCTAAGGACTCTACACTATCTAGTGGATTGTCCTTGGGTAGATCCCTCCGGCCCTGGCGGGATCGTGGGAACGAATACCTAACATAACCATCCTTATAACACCATGCATAAAGTAAATTGGTCGGTCTTTTGGTATTGTTCTTTCCTTCTCGAAACCAATTGAAAAATTATTTGGAAAAATCAATCAAGGTACTTGTGATACGAGATCAAAGCATTTTGTACCTTAATAGTTTTGATCATTTAGAAATGATCCCCCTCAACATGTGCATATGTTCTTGAAATTGTTTAGCACATGGAGGCAAGAGTTCTTTGAAATAATTTCTTGATCACAATTTTTGTAGAAAAAGCCATTTGATTTTCTTGGTAAATTCTCCCCCTCAATATGTGCGTAGGATATTAGAAATCATTTTATCACATAGAGGAAAGAGTTCTTTTGAAGCACTTCCACGATTACACAAGCCATTAAGAAACCATTCGCTCCCCCTCAATATGTGCATCAATATATGAAAGAGTTTAGCACATATTAGAGGGAGCCAACACATTGAATCAAATGATCACCTTTTATCAAATTTCATATTAAATCACAAATTCTCCCCGATCAAAAATATCAAACCCTTTGAGATTTTAGATCCCAAGTGATTTAATGAGGTTTAGAAAACATGGGAGAAAATGTGCCTGATTTAAAAACTCATCTAGTTTTTGGATAAATGCTCCTTATCAACATGTGCATTATGTATATTGAAATCGTTTGACACATGGAGGCAGGAGTGCCTTTAAAGGACTAAAACCAAATTCCAATTAAACAGATAAGAGATTTAAATCACTATCTCTCCCCCGATCAAAAATTTCTAACCTCTTGAGATTTGTGATCCCAATTGATTTAAATTATTTAGAAAATTTTAGGGGAAAGACATGGCTTGATTTAATTTTTGAAAAATGACTGATAGGAATCAATATAAGACATTAAAGATTGTTAGTGTCAGGTATGATTGTTTTAAGAGATCTTTAAGTAAAATAAAACAATTTCACAATCAAACAAGAATAGAAAAAATTTCATTTTGAAAGACCTTGATTCTAAAGAAAAATCATACCATGACATAACATTAAATCTTTAGATCACCACTTATTATTGTACAACCGGACCTTTTATGAAGAAATATCGATTGAAAATATTTTATTTTAAATCACTCTTCCCCTCAATCGATGACCGTAGTCGATGATTGAGTGACTTAAGTTTTGATAAAATGAAGTCCGGTGATTTTCAAAATTTAGTCCAATTTATTTTCAAAACAATATTTTTCCATTTTCAAAACAATTTTAACAAATATTTTGAAAAATGGTATTATTCACTACTTGTCCTGCACAAAGAAACGTTAGGTGGTTGAGAAGCTTTTGTTGTTTCTGTAGGGCTTGGAAGAAAAACCGTCTGCTGATGCAGTGAGACTTCTTATGTTGCATTTTAATGCCAACTGAGGTCAAATTAAGCTCCGTTTCTTCATTTGCTGATGAAGAAAACCATCTGCTGATGCAGTGAGACCTCTTACGTTGCATTTTTCCATGCCAACTCTCCATAGAAGTCCAATTAAGCTCCGTTTCTTCATTTGTCAACCCAAGATATAGTTACCCTTTCCTTTTGGCAACCAATCATCAATTGTGGGATCCGGATTGGGAACATTCTTATAATCCATGATATCTGATCCTAACAATCATATCCTAGGCACCTAGTCCTTCAACATAGGTTAACATCATTTTTCAGTTAAGCAATTAGGATAATTAGATAAGCCTGATAGATGATATAAATTTGAAAACATTCTCCCCCTCAATCAATGACTCATTTTATGAAAAGTTTAAAAGCGCTGAAGTCATTGATTGAGTTTTCATTTTTTATATATATTTTTTTTTCAAAAACTCTGAAATTGATTGATTTTCAAGCAACTCATTTACCACCACTATTTGAAAACAACAAATATTTTTATGAAGAATTTTAGACGGAAAAAAATTTGTGTAGGAACAGCAGTCCTTCGGCATACTTTCCTTAATTAGTTTTAGGATAAGTGCACGATATTTTTTGAAAATTGGTTTAGCGCAGCACTTTCCTTTCTTGAAAAATGGGTTGCTATCTGAAATAATAGCAAACCATAGTTTAAGCACGGGTTACAATCTGAAGTAACTGTAAGGCATGGTTTTTGACATGTTTAGAAAAAAATATTTACACCTCCTGCTCGAACTTCATCTATGGTTCCGTGCCATTATTGAATGACATTTCTAAGACCGCAGATGTTATCGATACCAGAAGACATGTCTTGAGAAAACATATTTTTGGTATTTTTAAATTTTCTGATTTTTATGGGTTTTTGAAGGTTTTATATTTTTCTATTTTGCTTTTTGATAAATATTTACAAAGATAGAGTAGATGATATAGTATAAGAAGATGATAATACGAGTACCGAGATAAGGATATCGAGCAGCCCCATTGTAGAAGACAGAAGTCATCATCTCTTAAACATTCACCACCAAAGCTTTCGAGGCTCCTGAATTGAGAGAAATTGAACCGTCTGAAAGTGAGACTTTGACAGCTTCCCCCCAAACCGAAAATCCATTAGATGAGCAGATTCGAAGCTCTATTTCAAGCTTGCCTTAGCCAGGTGCACAGAGAAGCACACCATTATCATAAATCCCGCTGCTCCTTTTAAGAACGATAATCGAGATTCTCCATTCGGGGTTATATCATCAAGAAGAAGAACATCAACGTATCATCCCACATTTGAATACCTCTTCTTAAATTCCTTTTACACTGAAGTCTGAAGCGATCCATACCAAAAGTTGTCAAGAGAACACTGCCCCCAAGTAGATGAATTGATGCAGTCAGTATCTTAGACTAGAGCTCACGAACCCGAATACACATATACCCGAAGACAGAGAAACTTATACCATCGAAGTAGCATATTAAGTCCAATAGCCAAAGGATAACCCCGATGTATACTTTTCTCTCCCCCTGAAGAAAGTATATGAAGCTCAAGAACCCGAAGTACCCGAATGCCCAAAGAGAGAATAACCGATAACATTGAAGAAGCAGGCCGAATCTCTGATTATCTCTGCGGAGGACTATCTCTGCGGATTTCAACTCCGGAATAAGTGATTATACCTCTGAATCACTGATTAAGCACTCAAGTGAAACAGCTGAGCGTCCCCAATGTACATAATTCACTCTCCCCTGATGATTGTGATAGCATCGAAATCATCACACACTTGTGTACCTCTTTTATCTTCAGAAACTAACTCTTCCATCTCTTCCCCCATATAGTTGGAATAAACACTAAACGCCATAAGTCAAACCTTGAGTTTCTCTGCGGTCATGACATTTGTCTTCCCGGGATATCTTTAATCACTTAGAAGAATTAAGTTCATCAAGTTTACTCGCTTTGTGTTTAGATGTGTGTCTCCTCCCCCTTGCTGGTTTTGATACTTCAGAATCAGCAACTCATTGTAAGCCCATATACTCGAAATCTTTTGAGAAGAATACCATTAGCACTAATATATCTATGAGAATCAACTTGCTAAAGAACAGTGTGAGCAAATCTAATTAGGGATTAAATCTAACTTATCACACTCCCCCAATTAGTGCTCTCCCCTAAACCGACAATCTTTATGATGAATGCTTGAATTAAAAAGAAGTCTTTTGATCGTTAAATGCAACTCGTCTTTAGTCTTCTAACATGTAGCAGAAAATATAGAACAGACTGTAGACTCGACCTTCTTCAAGATTGTCCAATTGGGGAATAGAAAGTTAACATCTTCATCTCACCAAATGCGTTCCAATTACCTTATATGTAGCAAATCTCCTTAACTAAAATCCCTCCCAATCAAACAAGAACAGAAAGATGTTCATCAAAGAAATCAGCCCAGGAGTTAGAAGCACTTTGTCATTAATCATATCAGCCCGTGTGAAGATGTCAACCAACGGCTCTTAGAAGATAAAACTTCATGTGAAGATGACCCGATAAGAAGAAGCTCGGTTCTTACATGAGTTTGGAGCCGTTTGACCATATATTCTCAGATAACAATTAACCATGCAGTATTTTCACACTTTTTCTCCCCCTCAAGAATTGCATACGGAGTTGCCATTCTTGATTGAATAAGTGAAATCATCCAAATGTATTCTATTCACACTTCTCCCCCGCAAAATTAGCACATGATGTCGCCATCTTCATTATATTGAGCAAGTGGAATAAGAGTAATTATCAGTAGTCTGGTTCACTTAATGACTGAAGCGCATGGAAAAAAGCATGAAGCATGTTGATGAGAATGGTCATAATAAGAAGATTTATCTTCTTCAGAAGATAAAGCGCACTGAAGCGTACACTTTTCTTTTCTTTAGAGTACGAGGCATGAACTGTTGTGTTCATACGTCATAAGAAGATTTCTCTTCTTTCGAAGATAAAGCGCACTGAAACGTACACTTTTCTTTTCTTTAGAGAACGAGGTATGAACTGTTGTGTTCATACGTCATAATCTCTCTCTTTTCATCATCTCTTGCAAAACATGTAATCACCCATTATCATTCAGTAGGCTCTTTGTAGTGAAAGCTGATGGAGAAATCCAATATAATGAATTTGACCCTGAAGTAAACTAACCCGAACTCATGGCTTAAACTTGCACATATGTAACAAAGAGCGGTGCCGAGACTTCATCCTCCATTGAATCTCTACGTACTCTATACTCTTCATCCAACCAACCATCAAGTAATAGACGTACATCACCTCTTGAAAATCCACAATTGAATGTGACACTGAGCACTACAACGTAACTCCTTAAAGTGATAGTTATTTTGTGGTGGTATGAGCCCAATTCCCCCAAGTGGTAAAAGAAAAATAAAAAAGTCACCCAACAATAACTAGATTTCCAAGTCTCCGTTTTTGATAAGAAGTTCGAACAAGGATCATGAAGAATCTTCATCCAACCATCCCCGATACCTTCAGATACTAAGTACACTCGCCCATGATATTTCACTTCAACCTGAAATAAATAATAGTGAATTAACTCCGTTGTCACATCTTCTTGGTTAAAAGCTCAAATCTATCCTTCTTTGACATTTTAAGTGAAATATGATAGTGGTTTTCATCCCGACCATGGTTAGTAGCACATAACCCCGTAAAACCAAGTAATAGCCAAACTGTCATGACGAATATCCAAACACACATCCAATTCATGAAGTACACCCTTTTATCCATTCTTCGAAGTAGAAACCGTAGCACCAGCATCAAATAAGATCCCGAAACACACTTTCCTTTCTCCAGGATGGTTCCATCATTACGGGATTTTACAATTCTATGGTTTAAACCGAGAAATAGTTTCTTTCGCGAGATTTTACAAAAACCAAGAATAAACCGTAATATAGATCCGGAAATGCACCTTACTTTTATTAGGATGTTTCCATTGTTACGGGATTTTACAAGTCTATGATTTAAACCGAGAAATAGGTTCTTTCGCGGGATTTTACAAAATCAAGACAAAACCGTAAACAATGTCAGCTTAACTTTGGTTTCGGTGAATATCTGTTTTAGGAGAACATGCCGCGGTTCATCAGCGGTTCATTATCCAACATCAAATTTTTTTTACCCATATGTAGATAACTTCACAAACCATACTAAGTCGAGTAGTATACACTACTTTTCCCTGAAGGTTGACCGTAAAACATTAAAGTACACGTTTCTCCCCCATGATGGTTTCGAACTTTCGGAAGCATCATAACGTGTACGACCATCTGCACGAGAAGTTCTTGTCATAAGCAAACATCTTGAAAAGTCATGACTGACGCTGAAGAATTTTTGAAAGATTTTGCTTAGACTGTGAAGTATCAATGACATTTTGTGACGTCGAATTTCTCATGGGAATTGCTGATCACATCTCCTCCTTACACATCAAATGTTATCATCAAATTGCTTCAACAAATCTCATCAATCCAAATCACACAAATCCGAACATATATTGAGAAGCCCATCTGACCGTCATCCGAATCCAAGCTTCATGGCCCAATGTACAAACGAACTTGTATATCAATCACATATACACCCGTTATGATAACTTTGAAATTGTAATCAATCTCCAAATTGTATATCAACCTCCAAACGAAAAGTGTGATTTTTCTATTCAAACTCCAAAGCCCAAGTGAGGTCACCAACTTCAATAATCCATATCTTAAATATTAAGCTCAAGCCGTGAATTTGTATCCATCCTAAAATTTATCATACCAAAAATACCATTACGGATTTCTAATAATAAAATCCAAGAACTTGTAACACAAAAAAAAATTGGATAATAAGATTTTCCCATTTAGGTCCATATTTCGGATATGCCAATCACTGCCCCGTAGCACACAAGAAAAATGCAAGTCTAATATCCACACAAGAATTGTGAAGCCCACGATCCAGAGTCTAAGTTCTAAGTTAGAAGCC
The DNA here is from genome assembly GCA_019973895.1 of Chrysanthemum seticuspe. Taxonomy (NCBI): domain Eukaryota; kingdom Viridiplantae; phylum Streptophyta; class Magnoliopsida; order Asterales; family Asteraceae; genus Chrysanthemum; species Chrysanthemum seticuspe. The sequence continues at coordinate 248,747,539 of BPTQ01000008.1, read as the reverse complement.
CACGAGCACAAGTTGGGATACTTGATCCTATAGCCACTCCTTCAAAGCCCAAGTCCAATTTTTTGAGATACCAATCCACGATCCGCTTAAGTTTAGCAACCGGGTATAAGACAATACTTAACCCTAACATTTCTCACATTCCTCAAACCTTAAACACTCTTAACAGATAATACGTCTACCACTCTAATTTTTCTCTCACCAAATGAATCTGAGAAGAAAAAAAACGTATCTCCATCTCATAATCTCTCCGCCTACCATAACAAATCCATCCCCATTTAACATACCAAAGGAAAACGCTCCTCATCTTTACACATAACAAGATTGAATCATCTTTATGACCACCACGAGCTCGCCACAAGGATGGCTTGATGCTCTTGAATCGGCTGTGAGGACATGATGATGATTCTGACTTCAATCTCTCATAAGAATCACGGGTAGGTATTAATTGTAATGAGTTTCTCCTTTGTTGAGTCTTTGAACGAATCAAAGAGATAAAAATAACAACCTTGTTATATTTTATTTATTGAATGATTCGAATATCATTGAAGCTTGACTTCAAAAATTGATCAATGATGATAGTGGTTAAAAAAATCTTTCGAAATATATAACTGGAATCATTTCTGAGATCGTTTTAATTTTTTCTTTTGATACTTGATTGTTTGAGAGTTGAGGAGTGGGTGTGAGGGTCTTGGGTTGAGTCTAGGTCTTAGGATTAGATGTTTGGTTTTGATTGTGTCGAGATATTGGACCATTTTATGCTCGTGTTATGTCTTTGAGTATAGACATGGATCGATGATGGTTGTTAACCTGAGATCTAAGAGTATTGGTATGTTGGTATTTGTGATTTTTTGGTCGAGGTCTTGTGGTCTTTCTTCATATCGTTTATCTGTTAATCTTTAAAAGATAAGTCGCTAATAATTTAGACACAAGTCGCCATTATTTTTGACACAACACCTCAAGACAAGTCGCTAACAATTTTTTTCACAAGTCGCTATATCTTTTTAGTCAAGAGTCAAGTCGCTAGCACTAAGTCGCTAGACCAAGTTGCTACCATGAGTAAAGACTCATGGCAAGTCGCTACCTCATATACAAGTCGCTACAGTAAGGCACAAGTCGCTAGCAAGATTTGACTATTTCCGATGAGTTTTCCGACTAAGATATTCCAACCATCTTCAAAAGTAACCCAGAAATACTTATGCAGAAAAAGTAGTCTTAAAAAAACGCTTCCTTTAGACCCAGTAAGATGCATATGAAATTCATTGTTTTCAGTTTGACCAAGAAAAAGACTGACCACTCAGAAACAGACTTAAGACCACAAATATTACGTGTTTTTGGTACCAAAAAAACGTCATATACAGATAGACCAAACTGTTTGGACACAATTATTAACACAAGACACGCATGTATGGACCATAACATTAATTAGTTGACTAAACAAAAGGATACTGAACACCATGTTATTTAAAAAAACAGTTATACCAAACTAATAAACCAAAACTGTTATACCAAAATAATAAACGGAAAATGATTTTCCGGCCAATAAACGCACAAAAACAGTTATTTCAAGGTACAAAAAACCACAACAAATCAATACAACACAATAACCTTGGCTCTGATACCATTTGTAGGATCGTAATATTATTGTGTTTGATGATTCGGGTGGTCTTAGATGATGAAAATACATGTTTGCCATAGTTAGAGAGAAAGAGATGAGAGGGAGTTTCTTGCTAGAGACTTGATTCACAAAAAGCAAGGTTAGATTAAAGAAAAGCTCCACCCCTTCCATGGATGGAAGGGGTATTTATAGTTACAAAGCTAATGTCCTCCTATCGGACTGTGAATCAGGCATACAGTGGGTAAAGACCCGTCCTTCGTCCACGGTGTTACTCTAAACTATTCTACACTACTGACTAACTAATTAACTACTAAATAACGTAAATAACGACAAGTCTACGAGCTAACTTATGCTAGACTATAATTGGGGTGACCGACACTTTAACATGGAATTTCCAATTCCTAACACGTCGTAGTTGAGACAATAGTTATGGCGTAGCTTGTAGCGGCGCGGAACCTCATTTGACCTAGTTAGGTACGTCGTAATTTTTGGAGGGAGTTACGCCGTAATCTTCAGTTGAGTTGGTTTTCTGAGCCACGCTTCTGTTATGGCGTAATGTGAGAGGGGAGTTACTCCGTAACATCTTCTAAATGAGCATACTATCATATATCTTCAATAAACTCTCCAAATCCGCGTCTCTTTAGCTCCAATGCTCGTAATTTACCTGAAAGTGAAATATAGAGGAAAACAAGCGTAAATCTATATAAATGATGTAAAATACGAGCATTATCGGGGGAAATTGACACTTAATATTCAGAACTTGTTGGGAATTATACGTTTGAGTTGATAAGACAAAAAGAATGAAACAAGGGGGACTTAATACGACAAGAAGGAAACCTACAAAAAGATGGAAGGACTTGCTTGCAAAAGAAGTTTTATTTATTAGTCCTTAGTAGATATTTTTAAACCCTAATCCTCTAGTATATAAAGAGGACATGGGGTGTAGGTTTTATTATTTAAGTCTTCCAAGATGTAGTCGACTTAAAGGTGTGTGTGTGTCCTAGGCGTATTGTCTTGTAAACGCCTAGGTAAGTTAGTTAGTTAGTTTATGGTGATGAAAACCTTGTTCAATAACAAAGTATCGATTAGTTTTTTCCGTTGTGCATGTTATTAGTCTTTGTTATTGATCCCTAGCTGAGCTTATAAACGATCTTAACAAGTGGTATCAGAGCTTGTGTGGAAACTCTGACTAAGAAGAAACCCTAAAACCTAAAGATGTCGACTGATTCTGTTCCACCACCTTCCATCACCTCAATGAGGATTCCTGTCATCAAGAAAGGCGAATACGATCTATGGAGCATGAAGATGAGGCAGTACATTGCAACTATAGACAAACCACTTTGGAATATAATTGTCAATGGTAATGAAGAAGTTCCAGAAACTATTGATGTTCCTAGACAACCCAAAGCACCTAAGGCAGTCTTACCAGTAGCAACATTAAGGAAGCAAGAGAAGGCACTCGACATTCTCTTGTCTGCCATTCCAGATGGTCATATTCTCAAGTTCCATGATGCTAAAGATGCTAAGCAACTCTGGGCTGCTCTCAAACAAGGTTTGGAGGTAATGATACTTCCAAAAAGATGCACAGAAATCTGTTGAAGCAGCAGTTTGAAACATTCACTGTTGGAGAAAGAGAAAACCTTGATACTGCTTATGACAGATTTCAGAACCTTCTCAGCATGTTGGAGCTATACAAAGCACAAGTTTCAGTTGAAGATGTTAATCTCAAGTTCTTAAAGAGTCTGCCATCTACATGGCATGTGATAGCTACAATGATCAGAGGACAACCTGGTTTGGATGTCATGGACTTTGATGATCTCTACAACCATCTGAAGGTGTATGAGCATGAGATGAATGGTCAAACAAGTTCTAAGTCTCACAGTATTGCTTTTCTGTCATCTGAAAAGAGGGGCAGTACTTCCACCAAAAGTACTGCTTCTCCTACTCAAAGTACTGTGGCTCAAAGTACTGTTTCCTACACTGCACCCACCTATGCTCAGCAAGCCCCACCAACTACTACCATGCACTCAGATGAAGTTGTGTGCTCTTTCTTTGCACAACAAGCTTCTTTACCTGTAATTTATGAAGAAGATCTCTCCCAGATTGAAGAGGATGCTTTAGAAGAAATTGATATCAGGTGGCAAGTTGCATTGATCACTGCAAGGATCAAGAAGTATATGAAGAAGACAGGAAAAAGCATTGACTTCAAACCAAAACAGGGAATCACTTTTGACAAATCCAAAATCGAATGCTTCAATTGTCAAAAGACTGTGTTAATACAAATAAGCCGTAAAAACGTTTATTTATATTTTACGATATTCTATTATTTTGTCGATAACAAAAGTAAAATCATATTAACGAAACAAATAAAATACGTAAATGGTTTGAACTAATAGTTTTATAACACACTAATATTTTCACATAAAACACTATAACAAGATTAAGTGATTTTATATTTTAGATACATATGTACAACAACTAGTGTTTACATATTGGCTTAACAAGTTTAAGTAACTCTATGAGTTAGATACATATGTACAACAACTAGTGTTTACATATTGGGTTAATACATACTTATATTAAGTACACTAAAATGGGTAAAAACAAGTATATACTAAAATGGGTAAAAGTAAGTATATACTAAAAAGATAAAAACTAGCAAATGGTTTTTTGACCCATAACCCATGGTTTTATATATACCACTTACACAAGTTCAATGTATCCTTAAGGTACATTGTATCTAGATTGAAAACCATGGATCAACCCATAACCAATGACCCATGACCCATAACCCAAAATACCCATGGGCAAAGAGGAGCGGACCACGGATCCCTAGCTTTGTGCTAGCCGGATCCCAAGTGGAAGGGATCCATGGGATCCGGGGAAACAGTAGGTTTTTCCTCTATAAATAGTGAGCCATTTCTTCATTAGATCTCACCCCTCTCCAACATACTTTCTCCCCTGAGTTAAATCTCACTAACCATAGATCCAAGAGATTTATGTTTGTAGTTTTGTTTTTGTGTGATCTTGTAGGTTCCTCTTAAAGGGAAGATCACCACCTTTGAAGTCGAGCAAGCTCAAGTCCATGAGTTGCCAAGCTTCCTCATCATCAAGGCTATTGAAGTCCTCTTGTTGATGATCCCTTTCTTTCTTCAAAGAAGCGTAGTGTTAAAGACATTAGTGAAAGATGTCTCAAGTGTCAAGACGAAGATATTAGTGAAGGGTATCTATCGTCTATAAGATAAGCACTTGTGGTAGGTGCTTAGAAGTCAAGACAAGAAGCATTAGTGAAAGGTGCTTAGAAGTGAAGACACAAGACATTAGTGAAAGGTGTCTTGTAGATCTAATCAAAGACATTAGTGAAAGGTGTCTTATAGATCTAATCAAAGGCATTAGTGAAAGGTGCCTTAGATGTACATTCGATATGGTGTGTTTCGATGTACTAGATAGACTAGCATTAGATCTAAGGATATTGATGTCCTTGATGATGTTGTAAAGGAGTAGTTCTCCTTTGGGATTAGTCGTTGGTGTAGTGTGGTAGTAGTTCCTCCATTGCAATGGAACTAGGTGCTTAGCCTAGTACCTAATAAAGGGTAGGCGACGTTGTGAAGGTGTAGTTCACCTAAGGTGTGAAAGAACTCGGTGGTTAGCCTAGCACCGTATAAAGGGTAGGCGACGTTGTGTTAGGTGTGGTTCGCCTTGGTGTGAAAGAACTCGGTATTTAGCTTTGTACCGGAAAAAGGTTAAGCGACGTTGTGAAGGCTTCTCCGCCATAAGGAGATTGGTGTAGTGATTACAAACTCTCGAGTAGGTGACTCGGGGAGTGGAGTAGGGCAAGGAAGGTGTCCTTGTAGCCGAACCACTATAAATACTCGCGTTGTGGTTTTGTGCTTCTTACTCTTATCTTTTCATTACATATCTTTATATGCTTGTTTATCAACATCCAACACACACGACCAAATAGATTGACATAAGTCGATCTAAATAGTTTAAAAGGAAGTTTTAATTGGTAAAACTATTCAACCCCCCCTTCTAGTTTTCCACAATTGGCATCAGAGCTTCGTTACCAAGTTTCTTGAAGTATATTGTACTTTAAAAAAACTTGATACGATCCATAGTTAATTGAAAACTACAAAGAAGGTTTTTCATAAAAACAAACACCATGTTTTTCAAAAACTTTATGTTTGGATGTTGAGTTGATAACAACATTTTTTTTATATATATTTTTTAATTGCACTAATCTTCCTTGTGATATTGATTAGTCAAAGCTCATACCCACCAAGCTTTAGGAGTTTCTTGGTAACAAGAATACCTTCCTTAAGAAGGTATCTTAGACGCAAAAGAGCGGGAATCGTCTAAGTGACATTTGTCATTTGTAAAAGACATTCCTAAGTGCATTCGAGGTATGACTTTCTACTTATATCTAAATGATACTTGTTTAGTATATAAGTGTTATTTGCTAGGCTTTTATTTGAGTAGATTTTTGTGTTTACACATGATTTACATGTAGCTTCGTTAGGAAGCTTGTTTCTCACATACGTGTTATTTTTCTCATCTATAGTCATAGTATGTAGAGCTTATGCTTCTTTTCTTCTAATAAAACAAAAACACGAATTTCAAAAATTCCTCCTTCCCTATTAATAAACCCACTCGACGCCCACTTTTTCAACCCTCACCTTTTCAAATTTTCCAATTTCAAAAATCTCCTCTCATTCAAAAACTTCATCTTCTTCCTCATTCCATCTCTTCCTAAACCAAGAAGATCCGTCATCAACATGGTTTACATCGCACTCGTGCTCATCGCCCTAACACTCATCGCACTTGTGTTCCCTATGATGAAGTTCACATACGGAGACATTTACTTTGTGTTGTTAATCTATATTGGGGTCATTTACCCAATCCTTTGTATCATCCTTAGCATTGAAATGCAATATTATTAATTATCTATTTTTTCTAGGATGTTTGTGTTATTATGTGTGTTTCATTTCTTTTGATCTACATGTGTTATATTCTTTCGTGATACATTAGATGTCATGTATGCATGCTAAAAGAAAAGGTAGGATAAAACATACTTCATGGTAAAATAACCGTAAAACCTATGTTTTTATTAAAACTGGTTCTGTTACTACAGATCCACGGATCCCGGAAGTTACATTAGCCGGATCCTTTTTGAAAAGGAACCGTGGGATCCGTCCTACTGGAAAACAGTTTTCATGCAAGATTAAAAATCACTATCTTTCTAAAAAATAATAATCCACTAGAGCTTCAAAACCATGAGTTATCTAAATACTAATTGTTAATAGAATATCTAGTAAAAACGTTAGATTATTATAGGTTGACCATAAACGTCTTCCCTTATTAACCCATCACTCCTATAGGTTCAACTATGACGCATGAATACGAGTTTGATTTTTCACTCACTAGCGTCTACACCCCGAACATTTCCCTTGAGCCCAACACACCTGGCAATCATGTCCGTGGGTTCAATAATCTCGAAAACCGTCACTTCCATGAAGGACGTATTGTAGACACCTCTCTACAATTCGAAGAAGGTATCAATACCTCCTTCCGAGCCATAGGACTAGAATGTCTTCTTGAAATTAACGAGAAGATATGTCCAAGGTTCATAATGGAATTCTTCCGTCAAGTAGAACTCGTTCGTAACGAGGATCGCTCTTTATCTCTTTGGTTTTATATCAAAAACCAAAAATTCACTTTAAGCCTTGGGCATTTTGCTCACATCCTCCGAATTCCAAACCATGGACAATGTGCCTTCACCGAAGATTGGTCTCTTGATTCTCTCTTCAACTTTCGTGAAGAAAATAGCCCATATTGTTCACACATACCCTCTCCGGAAGAATTAACACGCATGATATGCAAACCTCGACCATATTACTCCAATCCAAACATTATCCATACACGGGATATCCGAGAAGAGTATAAGCCTGCTGCTCTTATTCTACGTGAAAATGTTTGGAGTCTTAGGGGAAATCGAGATATTCTTCCTGCTTGTTGTGCTCACATGTTGTACTGTTTGCTAACACAACAACCATACAATCTCGCCTACTTCTTCGCAAGGCGAATTGCAAATCTTCAAGGCTCCAAGAATAAACTCATCCCTTATGGAATGTTCTTGACACGCCTCTATCACAATGTTATGCACTTCCATCCTCAATTTCAAAGTCCGTTGTACGTACTTGTGAACAAGATGATGGAACCGCTAAACATATCTCTCATGAAGACGTTCTTCATTCATGATTCCACCAATACCCATCAATCACATAATGATCCTCCTAGTGAAGACACTCAAGGAACCTAGAATAGTCAAATAGGATCAATTCTACTCTACTCATTAGTTATCAATGTAATCCTATCTCTTTCATGAAATAACACATCTTACATTTGATATCCTAGTTTTAGAACTCCTTTAAACAAAGCTTGGAATATAATGCATTGTCATGATCATTGCATACCTTTAGTAAAGGTTCTGTCTAGCAGATAGACGGATCCTAAATGTTGTACTAAACGGATCCCTACATCTAGGGAACTGTGGGATCCGGCAAAACAGAAAATGCAATTACAAGCATTATATGTCAAACACATCCCTTAGAACACCTCACACTAAGCTAAACATAGTGTCTTAAGATTGATCAAGACTTTATCAAGATAGGTTGACCTTTCCTACTCTTTCCAACTCACATAGATCACATTCTAAGGCTTTGTTAGATCTATCATTTCAAACCCATCACTCTTCCGCTCTCAAAACTCACACTTCATTTTTTACTTGATTCCTCACAACTAAGTTAGAAATCCTTCGATTATGACAATATTGATCATTAATCAACCTCACCTCAAAATTGATCAAAGTTGATCAAATCCTAGTTTTTCCCATCTAAAAACCATTAGGATATTTTCCAAAACACAATCCTAAGACACAACCTGATCTCTAGGATCATTTAGTTTCATTCAACTTCAATTGACATCTTTAATGTCATCCTTGGCCATCCATTGGTATTTTTTCTAGTTCCAAATCCTTCCATAAATAACAATCATTAGCTACACCACTCATTGCCTTCAAACACTTAAGCACCCCTTCATTTAAAACACTTAGGAGAACTGAAACACTCAAGGTGATGTAGGTCTAGGATCTTAGAAACATCATTTCCACTCTTTCATAAACTGCTGAACGCCGGATCCCTAGAACTAGCCTAGACGGATCCCTCTGAGAAGGGAACCGTGGGATCTGGATGACAGTCTATGACAAATCTTGGTAAAACAATCATTTCAACTCATCTTCCTAACTCAAACACTCCATCTCAGCTTAAATGAGTTCCTAGAATAGCACAACCTCTGTAGTTGACTCTTGTGCATGCTAATCATCACATTCCAATGAACCTTAGTGGCTTAATGCTTAAATGCACTTTCCAAATCTCTTGGTTTATAAACCACCTTGTTAGGATCTCCATAGTCACCACTCACATCCTAACCTTCAGCCTTTGCAATCTCTTCAAATCATCTCATCATGAGAAAAACCCCAAGTAACAACCTATCCACCAAAGAACCACCCATCAAAAGGGCTCGTGTTGTACACGAAATCTCTTCAACCGAATCATCTCCGGTCAAACCAATCAAACCAATTCCTAGAAGGTTAGTACCCACAAAATTACCTATGCCAAACACCACCATACCTCCTAGGCCAAACAATATCATTTCCACTAAACCATCTCCATTGGTTCCTAGAGCTATCTCTTTCACATCCCCACAAACATCACCTCACCTCTACAATTTAGAGGACTTACCACCTAGGCCGTCTCATCCGCTTCCGCCGACAACATTCTCCTCATTAGGAGGAACAATGATTCAAAATCAAGGTGTTGAGTCAACACTTGCTCCGGCTTCCTTTTCGCCGTTTCAATCATATAATCCTATTTGGATTATAAGAAATCACCAAAGTCAACCACCCGACCTTATGGAAGTTGACACATCTTTACCACCATCATCATTCTTGATCGAACCATTCCTAAATGGACCTCCACCAATCCCTCCATCATTCGAGGCCCCTCAACCCACTTCAATTGATCCTTTGAATATAGCCACTTCATTTCATCCACCACCACTACCTAGCCATGACAAAGATTGCTATCATTGTCAACATGTTGAAAGTTTGATACATGAAGTACGAGAAGACCAACGTTTCATGTTCTATCATCTCCTCGAACGTTTCAACGAGATTAAACCTAAACATAACTTGAGCTAGAGGATTATAGTGGTGTCTAAGCTTCAAGCGTTAGTTGGTCTAAGAAATTCCTAGTTATGTATTGTCTATTTTCTTATTTTTGAGTCATGTATATCATAAATCTTGTTTTATTAAATGGAATTACATGCTACTTGTTATTTCGTTGAGCATATGATTACTTTGTATTCATATCTCATTTGTGTGATAACATTACTTGTTATATCACCTTTGCTGATTTTAGTCATCAGCCAGACGGATCCCTCAGTAGTGCCTAGACAGATCCCTACTAGAAGGGAACCGTGGGATCCGTGAAGTCAGAATGTTTTTCTTTATCACATTTGCAGGAATTGTGAATTATACTTGTTTTCTAACCTTTGTTTTGTAGTATTTCAATTCACTCATGAAGACCTTGACATCCTAAAGCTAAGGGGAGCTTTATGTCAAAGCAATACTTTGCAAATTACTTGCAATACTAGATTTACTTTTCATAACTTCCCATTGCAAAGTTGCAATCATCTAGGGGGAGCAAACCTAGTTGCAAATGATCTAGATTAGAATTACTTTCTTGACGCCCTTACTTAGGGATGGACTCGTCAAGGGGGAGTAAGACGAGATCTATTCCCGTTACTTACTCTTTATTTTTCTCTTTCACATGTTTTTCTTTAAAAACAATGTGTTGCTTTTCTTCAAACACTTTTTGTTTCGACAAAAAGGGGGAGAAGAAAGTAAAAACTACAAATTCAAACGTTTACGAATTTTAGCTTTTCCTTAAAATAATTTTATGTTTTGTCATCAACAAAAACGGGGAGATTGTTAATACAAATAAGCCGTAAAAACGTTTATTTATATTTTACGATCTTCTATTGTTTTGTCGATAACAAAAGTAAAATCATATTAACGAAACAAATAAAATACGTAAATGGTTTGAACTAATAGTTTTATAACACACTTATATTTTCACATAAAACACTATAACAAGATTAAGTGATTTTATATTTTAGATACACATGTACAACAACTAGTGTTTACATATTGGCTTAACAAGTTTATGTAACTCTATGAGTTAGATACATATGTACAATAACTAGTGTTTACATATTGGGTTAATACATACTTATATTAAGTACACTAAAATGGGTAAAAACAAGTATATACTAAAATGGGTAAAAGTAAGTATATACTAAAAAGATAAAAACTAGCAAATGGTTTTTTGACCCATAACCCATGGTTTTATATATACCACTTACACAAGTTCAATGTATCCTTAAGGTACATTGTATCTAGATTGAAAACCATGGATCAACCCATGACCCATGACCCATAACCCAAAATACCCATGGGCAAAGAGGAGCGGACCACGGATCCCTAGCTTTGTGCTAGCTGGATCCCAAGTGGAAGGGATCCGTGGGATCCGGGGAAACAGTAGGTTTTTCCTCTATAAATAGTGAGCCATTTCTTCATTAGATCTCACCCCTCTCCAACATACTTTCTCCCCTGAGTTAAATCTCACTAACCATAGATCCAAGAGATCTATGTTTGTAGTTTTGTTTTTGTGTGATCTTGTAGGTTCCTCTTAAAGGGAAGATCACCACCTTTGAAGTCGAGCAAGCTCAAGTCCATGAGTTGCCAAGCTTCCTCATCATCAAGGCTATTGAAGTCCTCTTGTTGATGATCCCTTTCTTTCTTCAAAGAAGCGTAGTGTTAAAGACATTAGTGAAAGATGTCTCAAGTGTCAAGACGAAGATATTAGTGAAGGGTATCTATCGTCTATAAGATAAGCACTTGTGGTAGGTGCTTAGAAGTCAAGACAAGAAGCATTAGTGAAAGGTGCTTAGAAGTGAAGATACAAGACATTAGTGAAAGGTGTCTTGTAGATCTAATCAAAGACATTAGTGAAAGGTGTCTTATAGATCTAATCAAAGGCATTAGTGAAAGGTGCCTTAGATGTACATTCGATATGGTGTGTTTCGATGTACTAGATAGACTAGCATTAGATCCAAGGATATTGATGTCCTTGATGATGTTGTAAAGGAGTAGATCTCCTTTGGGATTAGTCGTTGGTGTAGTGTGGTAGTAGCTCCTCCATTGCAATGGAACTAGGTGCTTAGCCTAGTACCTAATAAAGGGTAGGCGACGTTGTGAAGGTGTAGTTCACCTAAGGTGTGAAAGAACTCGGTGGTTAGCCTAGCACCGTATAAAGGGTAGGCGACGTTGTGTTAGGTGTGGTTCGCCTTGGTGTGAAAGAACTCGGTATTTAGCTTTGTACCGGAAAAAGGTTAAGCGACGTTGTGAAGGCTTCTCCGCCATAAGGAGATTGGTGTAGTGATTACAAACTCTCGAGTAGGTGACTCGGGGAGTGGAGTAGGGCAAGGAAGGTGTCCTTGTAGCCGAACCACTATAAATACTCGCGTTGTGGTTTTGTGCTTCTTACTCTTATCTTTTCATTACATATCTTTATATGCTTGTTTATCAACATCCAACACACACGACCAAATAGATTGACATAAGTCGATCTAAATAGTTTAAAAGGAAGTTTTAATTGGTAAAACTATTCAACCCCCCCTTCTAGTTTTCCACAGACTGGACACTTTGTAAGGGAGTGCAGGTTTGCTAAGTATCAAGCAAACAGGATGACTGAGAAACCAAAGTTGGAGCTCAAAGAAATTCCTATTACTGAAACAAAAGCCTTGGTTGCTCAAGAAAATTTATCAAAGGTTGACTGGAGTGAAGAGTTTGATGATGAACCAGTGACCTACTGTATGGTAGCAGTGGAAGAAGCAGTTGAAGATTCAGTAGAAGAATTGGACTGGAGCACTGCCTTTGATGAGGAAGCTGATCATGCTGCTTTGGAATCCAGAGATTGTCTAGGAGGATTTGATTGGAGCTTGGAGAGTGAAGATGATCCTGTTCTACTTGCAATGGTGGCTACTTCATCAAGTTCACCCCTATCTCTGAGGTATGCTCAAATTGTCATGATTTTTATCAAAAACTACTTGGCAGTTATGTGATTGAAAGAGATAATTGTGTTAGGGCTAGGTCTGAGGTAGCTGGTTATCAAATAACCTTAGAGTCAATGGAAGCCAAAATATTAACACATGAGAATAATGAAATGGCTTGGGCTGAAAAGTATGAACAACAGGATTACCAGTTAAAACTAAGTGAATGGAAACTAAATTGTAAAATTGCTGAAATTGAGAAATTGACTAAGGAAAGAGATAATTTGTTAGCAAAGTTTGATGCCTGGAAAGAATCTGGTCTATCACATGTTACTTATGTTCAAAAACAGAGAAGAGCTTACATTAGAACTGGCTTAGGTTTTGGTATGGACTTTGATAACATAGAAGAGAATCAATCTAGTGATGACCTAGAGGATATAACCACTAGTGATGATGAACTCATTAATTATGTAGACACATCTAGTAATGAGGATTCAATTTGTGAACCACCTCCAGAATATAAGAAAGACAAGGGTTATCATGCTGTCCCACATCCCACTGGTAGTCATCAACCCATAAGACCTGATGTTTCTCGTTTTGGAGTAGACAGTGTAGAGTTTAGGAAAAAGCTTATTGGTCAATCTAGGTCTGAAACCCCAAAAGAAACTGTTGAAAACAATGTTCAAAGTCAAGCAGTACCTTCAACTCAAAGTACTACTCCACAAGCAGTACCTTCAGGAAAACCTTTTCAAAACAGTACTGCTAAACCTTTTTGGGATAACTTTGGTCAAAACAGGTTTAATCATTCACCTAGTAGGCAAAATAGTTTTGGTCATAGACATAGAATAAGTCACTTTGGGAGTATGGGTCAAAAACTGTGTTTTGTGTGCTTTAGTCCTACTCATTTAATCAAGGATTGTGAACATCACTCAGAATACCTTAGAAAATTTCCAAAGAACAGGTCTGCAAACCAGAAAACTAGAGAGAACAAACCAGTCTGGAATAACTCAAATAGGGTTAATCACAGCAATTTCTCACCAGACCATAGGTACCCTCACCAGAGAAGACCTTTTTCTAAACCACCAGTATCTTCACAAGCAGTACCTTCCCAAAGTACTGCTCAATTCAAACAAGGTACTACTAACACTGCTTGGAACATGTACCCTAGGAGATCTCATTATTATCAACCTAGAAGGTACTACAATTCACATAAGGGATCTAGATCACAGGAACCAAGTGTTAAAACTGAATGGGTTAAGAGAGAAAGTACTGCTGAGGGACAAACATTACTTTCAACAAAAAGTGAATCAGATGTTTTTGTGATACAAAAAAAAGAGAATGAATTTGCAAAAGAGAGTTCTGTTGAAAATGCAGAAAGTTTTGAAAATCCACATGTTAAAAATCAAAAGATAATTCTGGGTCATGTTTTAAAAAATAGTGGGAATTACATACTCAAAGAATTTGAGTTTGTAACTCCACAAGGGGAACACAAGTCAGTAATGGCTTGAGTTCCTAAAAGAAACTAACTCTCTAAATCTTTGTGCAGGGCAACCCAGAAGAGGAGCTTAAAGATCATTTGATTGTAGATAGTGGTTGCTCTGGAAGTATGACAGGAGACAAGGAGATTATGTCTGATTTTAGATCTATTAGTGGAGGAAGAGTTGCATTTGGGAATGATCCTAATGGAGGAAGAATTACTGGAAAAGGAACCATCAAAGCAGGGCGTATAGATTTTGAGAATGTTAGATATGTGAAGGAGTTCAAGTTCAACTTATTGTCAGTCTCTCAAATCTGTGATAAAAAGCATCCTGTGTTATTCACTGTTATTCACTGACACAGAATGTCTCATCCTTTCTCCTGAATTCAAGCCTGTCGATGATAACTTGGTAGTCCTTAGAGTACCAAGAACTAATGATGTGTATAGTCTAGACATGAAAAGTCTTCATTCTTATGGGAGAGCCACATGTTTGGTGGCAAAAGCAACATCTGAAGAAGCACATCAGTGGCATAGAAGATTGGGCTATGTTAATTTCAAGAATATAAACAATCTGGTCAAAGGGAATTTAGTTCGAGGTTTACCTTCAAAGACTTACAAGAATGATCACTCATGTTTGACTTGTAAGAAGGGTAAACAACATAAAGCTTCTTGCAAAAAGCTTGAGGAAAGGACTATTAGAGAACCATTGGAGCTGTTACATATGGATCTATTTGGTCCTGTATATGTTACAAGTTTGAACAAGAAGAAGTACTGTTTAGTTGTAACAGATGATTGCAGTAGATTCAGTTGGGTATTTTTCTTGGAATTTAAAGATGATACTTTTGATGCTATTCAGACTCTCATAATAGCACTTGAAAACCAATTGAGACTCAAGGTTAGAGGTATTAGATGTGACAATGGAATTGAATTCAAGAACAAGCTTATGGATGAATTTTGTGCAAACAAAGGAATCAAGAGGGAGTTCGGTATTGCAAGAACACCACAGCAGAATGGTGTTGCAGAGAGAAAGAATAGGACTTTGATTGAAGCAGCCAGAACAATGCTAGCAGATTCACAACTACCTATTCAATTCTGGGCTGAAGCTGTAAGTACTGCTTGCTATGTACTTAACAGAGTATCAGTTACTAAGCCACAGATGAAGACACCTTATGAGTTGTTGATGGGCAACAAACCCAACATTCGATTTATGAAGCCTTTTGGATGCCCTCTTACTATTTTGAATACAATTGATAATCTGGGTAAGTTTGATGGCAAGTCAGAAGAAGGTTATTTACTGGGTTATTTTACCAACAGTAAGGGCTTTAGAGTGTACAACAGAGTCACTAAGAAGGTTCAAGATTGTCTTCATGTTGAATTTTTAGAAGATCAAGACAATCAGAAGGGTAAAGGTCCTGATTGGATGTTTGATCTTGAAGTTCTAACTCCTTCTATGAACTATGTACCTGTTAGAGAATAAAATCAACCTATACACAATGAAGAAGATTCACAGTATGTTGTTCATGGAGTTCATATTAGCCCTAATGCTGTTCCTGATGAAGAATCAATTTCTGTGGAACCAAAGAAGAGTACTGATGCACCAAAATCCTCATTGTCTGCTGAGGATCAATCTATTCAAGAAGAACTTAATCAGATGCTTCTTCAAGATGTTTTAGCACATTCTTATACTGATGATCAAAGAAGAGCTTATGAAGAAGCAAAGAAGAAGAACAAGACTGCAAAGTTCTCTTACAGTACTTTGGACAGTACTTTTGACCAAAGTACTGCTGCACCAGTTTCCAGCACTTTGTATGATTTGGATGATCCTACTATGCCTGGCTTAGAAGATACTGATGATGAGTTTGAAGTTGAAGGTATTTTCTCATATTCCAATGAAGATGCTGATTTCACTAATTTGGATGATACTTATGGAGTTCCTCAGTCTCCAAACTTAAGAATTCATAAGAATCATCTTACTGATCAAATCATTGGTCCTTTTACTTCTGGAGTGATGACAAGACACAAAGCTAAGAGTTTTACTAAACCTTATAATGCTTTAGTTGGCTTTGTCTATAAACAGAACAGGCTAAATCATAAGGACCATCAAACATGCCTGTTTACTTGCTTTATCTCTCAAGAGGAACCCAAGAATATTGCTCAAGCATTGACTAAAGAAAGTTGGGTTGAAGCTATGCAAGAAGAACTGCTACAATTCAGACTTCAAGAAGTTTGGGTATTATGTGATCTTCCTGATGGTAAGAAGGTCATTGGTACAAGATGGGTGTTCAGAGTCAAGAGAGATGAAAGAGGTAATGTTATTAAAAACAAAGCAAGGTTAGTTGCACAAGGCTACAGACAAGAAGAAGGAGTTGATTATGATGAAGTGTTTGCTCCTGTAGCAAGGATTGAAGCAATTCGAATCTTTCTTGCTTTTGCATATTATATGGGATTTCAGGTTTATCAAATGGATGCCAAGAGTGCCTTTTTATATGGCAAGATTACAGAGGAAGTATATGTCAAACAACCTCCTGGTTTTGAGGATCCTAAACATCCAAACAAAGTATACAAAGTTGTCAAAGCTCTGTATGGTTTACATCAGGCACCTAGAGCTTGGTATGAAAGGCTCTCTCCCTTTTTATTGCAACATGGTTATAGGAGAGGAGCTATTGATAAGACTTTGTTTATCAAGAGAGACAAGAAGGATATCATGTTAGTACAAGTTTATGTTGATGATATCATATTTGGAGCTACTAAACAGTCCATGGTTAAGGAGTTTGAGCAGCTGATGCAGAAAGAATTTCAAATGAGTTCAATGGGTGAGTTAACTTTCTTTTTGGGACTTCAAGTTAAGCAGTCAAAGGAAGGAATTTTCATAAGTCAAGACAAGTATGTAATTGACATACTTAAGAAGTTCAATTTTGATGACATGAAGCATGTTACTACACCTATTAAATCTATCAACTCATTGGGCAAGGATGAAGATGGACAACCAGTTGAAGTTAAGTTATACATATCAATGATTGGCTGTCTTATGTATCTCACTGCATCTAGGCCTGATATCATGTTTGTTGTGTGTTTATGTGCAAGATATCAAGTCTCACCAAAGGTTTCTCATATGAATGCAGTAAAGAGAATTTTTAGTTATTTGAAACAACAACCTAAGTTGGGGTTGTGGTATCCAAAGAATTCACCTTTTCACTTGGAAGCTTTTTCAGATAGTGATTATGCAGGTGACAATTATGACAGAAGATCAACCACAGGTGGATGCCAATATCTTGGAAGAATATTAGTCTCATGGCAATGTAAGAAACATAAAATTGCAGCAACATCCTCTACTGAAGCAGAATATGTGGCTGCTGCAAGCTGTTGTGGACAAGTTTTGTGGATGCAGAATCAACTCTTGGACTATGGGTTTAATTTCAAGAATACTCCTATCAATATTGATAATGAGAGTACCATTTGCATTGTGAAGAATCCAGTTTATCATTCCAAGACCAAGCATATTCAGATTATGTTGGGAATTGCCGATTACAAAACTACAAGCAAGAATGAAGAACGAAGAAACAATGAGGGCTTATATGTAATATTTAGTAGCTTTCATAGTAAGCTAATTATTAGGGTTTGTAACCTCCCTCTCCAATATAAAGAGGGTAGGCGTAGTGGTTACAGATCATCTCTTTCATCCCTTTCCACTATCTTTTCATTTCATTTCATAGTATTGATCTCTAATGAGAGTCTAGACACACGATTATAGCATGTGTATATTAGTAGTTGTAGTAGTTTCTTTGTTTTAATTAATAAAGAAAACCTTATTAGTGATATTGATTGTTATTATCATTCCGCTGTGCTTTCATTCAATTGATATCATTGATACCCTAGTTGAGTCCGGATCTTGGATTCAACAATTGGTTTTAGAGCCTCGTGGCTCTCGATCTAGGGTTTATAAGGTTTTCATGAATTAGGGTTTATACTCTAATTCATTCATAGCAGCAGTTTGGAAAAGAAAAAAAAGCGGCAGATCAGAAAAGAGAAGAAAAACAAATGAGAGATGTTATATTGATTACTGTTGTACGTGTCCTCTACTATCGTGATAATGTAAAGTCCCACTCATTTGATACTTTTGTTCACAATTCACGTGATGCGGCTGATGCGCGCAAAACCGTCAAGTTCTCTCACGCAAGCGTAAGAAAACTTAAAACAGCTTAAACACGAAATCAATGAAGATCTGAGGAGTACAGTGTTTCCCCGGGTCGTTATGTCCCAGCGAGTTGTGCAATGAATTATCAGACGTTTAGTGATCGAGGAGTTTGAACGGGAAAAGGATTCTGAATATGATATTAACTATGGAAAAAGCCAACAAATAAAGACGGCTTAAATGCAAATTAAAGAAAATTAAAAAGATAAAACCTATTAAATAAACGCTATCACTATATTTAAAGTGATGAACGTTTAAAACCTAAAACGTACGTTTAATTAAAAAAACTACGTAACGTACAAAATAAAACGTGAAAATTACACAAGATAAATCCTAAAAATATGAAAAATACATTTTTACAATCCTAATGATAAAAGATAATATTTGGAAAAAGAAAATTATTTTTATAACTAATTAATTAATTACTATTAATTAAAAACTATTTTAAACTATTTAATAATACTCTAAAATAAAAGAAAATACAAAATAAGACTAGAAAAATAAAATTAAGACTTAGAAAAATCTAAAATATGATAAAACTAATTTTAAAACTAAAAATATATTTTTTAGACTTTTTATGTATTTATTATTAATTTAAAACTATTTAAAACTAATTAAATTATTTAAAAATACGAATTTAACTAAGAAAAATCTAGAAAAATATTTTTTTCTCTTTTTATATTTATCTTAACCTAATAAAAATGAAAAATTATTTTTTTGAACCTTTTCTTGATTTTTTATATTAAATGCTATTTAAAAATGCTTAAAAACTAAATAAAATGCAGAAAAATACCAAACAAGCTAGGAAAAATCTGAAAAATTCAGGAAATGCTTAAAATAATATTAGGAAGCTAAGAAAAATGAGAAAACAAGTGCTTATGTGGAGGATTTAGGATCTGATGTGGAAAGTGCTTGTGAAATAAGCACTTGATAAGCTAAAAGGAAACCAATAAGCACCAAACCAAAACAGGAACTCTAATAGGCTAAAATAACACAAATGGAACAAGTTTCAACAACCCTAGACCTCTGATTAGCAGGTTATACCAGATTTGATGTTTGAACTAAATAGCTAAATCAGGTTCTGAGTGCTTACTTTGGACTCATGCACAAGCTTCACAATAAGCTCAACAGGAAAACCACAAATGGGAACCTCAAGAGGACCTGGGTGGCTAACTGTAAACCAAAACTTAGACTCTGAGAAGCTCTAATGAGCTCTGTGCATCTTGCACAAAAGCTGAGCAAATCTCAGTATTCACTGACTCATGTAGCAGGGCATATTTGTCCAAAAAGAGGAGCTTGTTTGAAGCTTAAAGAAAAATGACAAAAATCCACAAAAATGCAGATAAGTAAGGGCACCAGTTGAAATTTTAAGAATGCCAAGTCTCACTTGTTAAAACCCAAATATGAATCCTAGAAAAATCCTTGTAATTGGGCTCAAAACAGATTTTCTGTTTTTTGACTTTTGATGAAAAACTGCAACTTTGACTTTTTTGAGTTTTAAACTTGGTTTGAGGACTGATAATGTTGTATTATGATAAAATGAAACTAAATCAACCTATGTTTAACAGTTCTAAACACAGAACAAGAGTTTTGCAAATCAAAATCCACACAGTTTATCAGTTGAGACAGATTTACTAAAATATTGACTTTTGTGGTAACATGCACCAAACCAAGACTTGAATTGAGTTACTTATAGTCAAACAAGCATGGAACAACAGGACTAGATCAATGAACTACCCTCTATAACAGTTTAAACAGTAATACCAAACACCCCTTTACACTACTAATTAAGATTCAAAACTAATCTAAACACTGAATTAACCCATGATACTGATCCAATTAAGTTTAAATACTATAAATACAACTAAATCAACAAATTTAAACTACTAATCACTGCACATACACATTATGCAAATGAGCTTGAAATTCACTTACCAAGGGTCCTTAACCACTATGGTTTGAAACATATGAAACATAGATCCACTACCCTAAATATCAACCCAAAGGAATCTAATTCAACCCATTTCCACTGCATCAACCCATTTGTAGCTCCATTTCCAACTTTTAGTACCCAGTTGACTTTTGTTGACCCGATTACAAAAGAACTTGAAACTTGACTTAAAACTTATAAAAAGCTATCACTAGCTTATATAAGCTTATACAAACTTTAAAAGAAGCATTATGAAGCTTTAACACAAGACTTTGAAAGTAAAAATTGTAACAGTGGATCATACAATATGAAATGATAACATAACTTGAAATTGGAACTTGAAACTGATTTATATTGATCAAACAACTTAGGATAGTGCAACTTAACAAAATTAAACAGTCTTACAACTTAAATAAAACTTTTAAACTAAAAACGACATTTTACTAAATTTTATAAAACTAAAAACTACTCTTCACTTCTTCTTTTGCTTTTCTTTTATACCCAATCTTCTTTTCTCTCACTTCTGAATCTTTCCCACCATTCTTGACCCTTGGATTGCTTAAAAATCATCTCCACCGTTTAAATTGATTTTTGGCGCCAATTTTGTTAACTGCCAATTGGGGTTGAGTGAGGGGGAGGGAGGTGCAATTAATGAAGTTTGGAGGCTTGTTATGGAGTGGGGAACAGGCTTGAGAGGAAATTGAGGAGGGGGGATGGGAGGAAGGCCAGTTGCAGGAAGCAGTTGGGATTGGTGGACTTTGGCGGGTTTTTGGGATTTGACCAGGATTGACCCAAGTGGTATTAATAATGGGGGGTTCACAATTGTATTATGACAGGGGTCCAGAATTGGTGAAAGGGTCACAATTGGTTAAAAGGGTTTAAAACTCCAAGGACTTAATATGTAAAATCTGAAACTTGAGGGGCCTAAGCTGCCAATTCAGAAAAGTCATTCCAAGGGACCACAAGTGACAAATTTCAAAAGTATAAGGACCAATGTTGCCATTTTGCAATTTTCAGGGGCCAATTTTGCCAAATTTCAAAGTTGAAGGACCACTTTTGCAATTTTCTCAAACTTTTAATATTTTTCACCAAAGGACTAAATTTGACAACTTATGATTTAAAAAGGACCTTTGGTGACTTTACTTTTGATCCTATGTGCTCAGGGACTGTTTTTGACAATTTTTGATACTTGGGGGACTGAAACTGCAATTTTTGCAAATTTGATATGTTTTTCATCTGATTTTGATATTTTTGCATTTAAAACACATAAAACACTTGTTTGTGATATTTTGAGCATTTTGATGTGTTTCTGAGTGTTTTCAGATGAATTTGCAGTTTATTTTGTACAAAAATGATGAGTATTTAGACACTCATCAATCCCCCACACTGAGATATTGCTAGTCCCTAGCAATGATTTGAGAAAACATAATGGATTTTAATCTCTTTACCAAAAGCCATTACTTCTGGAGTAGCCAAATGTTTCAGTTCAAGTAAGAACCATGGTACACCGATAACCATGTGATTTTGAGCAAACCACCAGCTTCCAACGGATTTGATTTGTCTTTACCAGAAGCCGTACCCTTCTGGACTAGCCAACTCTTAGATAAATTATCCGAATTATCTTTGGTGAGCTGATTACCAATTATGGTTTTTCCACTGCCTTTACCACAAGCCATAATCTTGCGGGCTAGCCAACTCTTCACTTTTTAGGATATGGTGAGTTGAATACCATACAATTTTGGGCAAATTGCAAGCCATATAAACGGATTTGATATATCTTTACCAAGAGCCGTTTGCTCCTGGATTAGCCAATCCTTTTGTCTTACAGACATGGCGGACTGATAACCAAATGAGAAAGTGTAGAACACTTACTCCAAAAAAAAATTTTGGCCAAAAACGGGGGAATTGGGTAGATAATATATGAAATTCGCGAGAATTCCCCCCCCACACTTAGAAATGAATATTGCCCTCAATATTCAAAGTACCGGCGGTTATGCCGAAACAAAGAACGTAAAAGGGAAATACTACGGCCATTATTTAGAAAGAAGATTTTTTTTTTTTTTTTTTTTTTTTTTTTTTTTTTTTTTTTTTTTTTTAAAACATGTGGGCAACCCCCCCACACTAGGGTGGTAGAAAGAGGTGAGAAGACAGAAATATGGGTGAAAACCCATATGGCATGCTACTGTTTTTGATTCCCGAGTCGCTAGCTTGACTCGACCCCGCATTGATTTGTTCATGGGGAAAGTATCGTGGAAAACCAATCTCGATCGGACTTTCGTTCACAATGTTAATGAACATATGAACATCAGAAAGTTCCACACCGACGAGATATAACCTCGGTATTGTTAATAGTAGAAACTATAATGGATGATACCGGGGTCAAAGATGGTGTCCTCATTCCCGAAAGAGAAAAGGGAAAGAGCAACCACACCATCTGTGAAGAATGGAATAAAGACGTACAGGAGAATGCATGTCCATTCCTCAGCAGAGAGAAGCAAATCACCAGTTTTGACATCTTTAAGCTTAAACTTGAAGCTTAGATGGTGATTGTCAAGAAGATGTCTGGGAGGGAGGGTGGGAAATGGTTCTTCAATCAACAAACTTTCCAGAAAAAGGATGTCTCCCTCCGGATCAAGGTAAGTGTTATCAATTCCCGTAGGAATTGACTCATCACTAAGAAAGGCCTCGACTTCATTCCAAAAGTTGTCATCTTCCTCATCAGGAGTGAGAGAAGGGATGGAAGAGTCGGGAATAAGACTAGAAGATGATGGATCATTTTTGAGCAATTCATCAATGGGAAGAATGTCTCCCATTGGATCACAAACATCATCATCCAACTCAGATGAAACTGAAGAGAGTTTGGTTTCATCCACAGTCTTAACAATCTCGATGCGACAAACTGATGCCGGAGGTGGGACAAGTGGTGTGCTCTTAGAGCTAGCAGTTTCCACCACTTCCGATGAGGTCTCCGATTCTAGATCATCGTCATCATCATCAAGAACACTCTTGACTTCCCTGGTACAACTTTCAAACCATTTGTTTGAACCAGGGGTAATTTTCAAAGCTTTGAGCTCAGCACGTTTTTGGTGAACACTCTTAACCGTGAAATTTGAGAGTGTTGCATTGATTCTTTCAGATTTTTGATCAATTGTAGCAACACTCTGTTTGTACAGAGGTTTGGAGTTCTGGTTTATATTTAACGTGAGCTCTTCGTTGTCAACCCGTATGGTCAACTCTTCAGCAAACACATCAATCAGAGCACGACTCGTTCTTAAGAAAGCTCTCCCTAAGATAAGGGGAACTCTAGGATCTGCATCGAAGTCTACTACAACAAAGTCAGCATGAAAGTGAAACTTTCCCACTTTCATCACGACATCCTCGGCTATCCCAAGTGGACGAGTTACGGTACGGTCCGCTAGCTCGAGTGTCATACGAGTGGATGAAAGTTCAGGAAGAGACAGTTTCTTCCACACTGAGAGAGGCATGAGGTTAATGCTAGCGCCAAGATCGGCCAAGGCGGAGCATTGAAACATCCCCAAGAAATCACACGGGATTAAGAACCGGCCAGGGTCTTCAAGCTTTTCGGGAAGCTTGTTAAGAATGGCTGCTGAGCATTGCTCATTTAGAGGAGTTTTCGCCATCTCTGATAGCTTATCTTTGTTGGTGAGTAAGCCTTTGAGCGTGGATGCAAATTTAGGCATTAGAACGAGAGCATCAACGAAGCTTATATCAAAGTGAAGCTCATTGAAGATTTGGAAAAATTTCTCCATTTGCTCTTTGTTTTTGTCTTTGAGCTTCTCATCATTCATTCTTGATAGGTAAGGAAGCTGACTAGACTTTTGAGTCGAAATGGAAGTGTTTTCTGGCTCAGGATTTTTCTTTGGAACATCGGGTTCCGGACTTAAAGCTTGGATTACCGAAGGTGGGACGTGTGCGGTACTTCGTGGGCTTGAATAATGCACCTTGTCCGTTGTCTCCTTGGTAACTTGACTAAATGCCACAGGAGGAGGGGGCATAGGAGTCGTAGGTCCATTGTGCGTCTTACCACTACGAGTGGTGACGGCTTTCAACTCGGCATTTGGATTGGGAATAGTATTGCCTGGGAGTCCTCCAGAAGATGGCGAAGCTTTGTTCATATTCATGTTCATGAAACTGCTCATCATATTCTTTAACTCATTTGTCTGCCGAGATAATGTGGTATCAATTTCCCTTTTTAGCTCACCCCTCATGTTATTGATCTGAGTTTGCATTGATCGCATGTTTGCCTCAGTCATTTTCATGAAGTCATTTGGCATGGGAGCTTGAGGAGGTGGTTGATAACTTTGATGATTAGGAGCTTGATAAGGTTGGTTGAAATTGTTCCGGTTTTGATTGAAATTTGGAGGGTTATTGAAATTTTGCCCTTGATTCGGAACAAAGCGATTCTGATTGCCATGGTTTTGCACGGGAGGAAAACCAGGTGGTGTCATACCGCTAGGTGCACGGTAGTGAGGATCAGCCTGTGGTCGGTATTGATTGTGGTTTACCGAAGCTACGGGAGCTTGGTAAAAGGAAGCATCGGTTGCTTGACAATCATAATACGCATGTGGACCACTACAAGTTTCACACACCTTGTTTACGGCTTTGACTGGTTCAGGCTTATGAATTTCGCTTTTGATTTCCTTTACTTCTTTTATCATACAATGGATGATGTCCGTTAGAGCGGCTAACGGAGCGGCTAACTCGGAAGAGTTTCCGGATGAAGAAGCAGGAGTGTTCGGAACATTGACTTTGTTGCGAGAAATAGGAACTTTTGATTTTTGCTCGCAAATCTCAATCACATCTTTAGGTTTACGATTCAAGATATTGCCGCCTGCGGCTGCATTCAAGGAATCTTGATCATTACCGTTCAACCCATTGTAAAAGATATTGACTTGTTGAAGCTCCGTGAATTCATGATGGGGGCATTTCCTGAGGAGATCTTTGAATCTCTCCCATGCCTCTCCAAAATTTTCATTGAAATTTTGACGAAATCCAGAAATTTCATTTTTCAGATTAGTCGTCTTTGATGGAGGAAAGAAATAGTTGACAAACTTTTGAACAAGATCCTCCCAAGTTTCGATGGATCGAGGGGGTTCTTTTTCCAGCCAAATCCGGGCTGTCCCCTCAAGAGAGAATGGAAAAAGCATCAACTTGATGACTTTTTGAGGTACATCCTTGAAATTGATAGTTGAGGTTAACTTGTTAAACCAACGGATGTGTGCATATGGGTCTTCTCGATCAGACCCGCGGAATTGATTCGTAGACACAAGTGTGATCAAATGTGTCTTCAATTCGAAGTGATCAGAGTTGATAACTGGTAAAACGATGGCATCTCCATAACCCTCGGTGGGTGCTTGGAGCATTTCCGCCATAGTACGTTCGTCTGCCATGTTGTTGCTTGAAATAGTACGAATCTCGGGTTCGACTATTTGGGCAGCACGTCTACGAGAACGTCTTCTTGGAATTTCTGCTAGATCACGCAAAGGACTCAATGATCTAGAAGAACGAGTGCGCATGCACTAGAGTTAACTCTAAGGACTCTCAGAGTTAAGGAGAGAAATGGAATTATGAAGATATTTCAGATGAGAATGAGAATTATGAAGACGTTTTATAAAATTGGGGTGAGAAGAATCTTTTGGGTTTTCTGTTTCTGAAACGTCGATATCACAACAAAATCAATTAACACAAGATCGAGGCAAAACAA
Source organism: Chrysanthemum seticuspe (assembly GCA_019973895.1). Taxonomy (NCBI): domain Eukaryota; kingdom Viridiplantae; phylum Streptophyta; class Magnoliopsida; order Asterales; family Asteraceae; genus Chrysanthemum; species Chrysanthemum seticuspe. The sequence goes on along the minus strand of BPTQ01000008.1, from coordinate 248,721,428 downwards.
CAGTGAACTTAACCAATAATCCAAAATGAATGGCTTCTTTGAAAAAGGTACACCAATCACAAGGACACAAAGGCAAGTTTTATATCTTTAGTTCGGGAACTTATTATGGTCGCACCCCCAGTTAGGTAGTGCACTGCCTTGGTTTTCGGTGGTAATCTTTTAAGTTGTTTATTATTTAAGAAAACGACGAATCTTTTTGTATTTTTATTATTTGATACATATATAGAAATAAAAGAGAAAAATATTTTTGTGTTTTATACGTTTTTGGCTGTTTTTGGGTTTTTGGATTTTTTTTATAAAGATATGGATATATATATATAGATATGGATGATATGAACAAATGAGTGAGGATCAAACAACTAATCTGCTAAAACGGGAGATAAATCAGCACAGCTCCCCGGCAGCGGCGCCAAAAATTTGATGCGCGCAAAACCGTCAAGTTCTCTCACGCAAGCGTAAGAAAACTTAAAACAGCTTAAACACGAAATCAATGAAGATCTGAGGAGTACAGTGTTTCCCCGGGTCGTTATGTCCCAGCGAGTTGTGCAATGAATTATCAGACGTTTAGTGATCGAGGAGTTTGAACGGGAAAAGGATTCTGAATATGATATTAACTATGGAAAAAGCCAACAAATAAAGACGGCTTAAATGCAAATTAAAGAAAATTAAAAAGATAAAACCTATTAAATAAACGCTATCACTATATTTAAAGTGATGAACGTTTAAAACCTAAAACGTACGTTTAATTAAAAAAACTACGTAACGTACAAAATAAAACGTGAAAATTACACAAGATAAATCCTAAAAATATGAAAAATACATTTTTACAATCCTAATGATAAAAGATAATATTTGGAAAAAGAAAATTATTTTTATAACTAATTAATTAATTACTATTAATTAAAAACTATTTTAAACTATTTAATAATACTCTAAAATAAAAGAAAATACAAAATAAGACTAGAAAAATAAAATTAAGACTTAGAAAAATCTAAAATATGATAAAACTAATTTTAAAACTAAAAATATATTTTTTAGACTTTTTATGTATTTATTATTAATTTAAAACTATTTAAAACTAATTAAATTATTTAAAAATACGAATTTAACTAAGAAAAATCTAGAAAAATATTTTTTTCTCTTTTTATATTTATCTTAACCTAATAAAAATGAAAAATTATTTTTTTGAACCTTTTCTTGATTTTTTATATTAAATGCTATTTAAAAATGCTTAAAAACTAAATAAAATGCAGAAAAATACCAAACAAGCTAGGAAAAATCTGAAAAATTCAGGAAATGCTTAAAATAATATTAGGAAGCTAAGAAAAATGAGAAAACAAGTGCTTATGTGGAGGATTTAGGATCTGATGTGGAAAGTGCTTGTGAAATAAGCACTTGATAAGCTAAAAGGAAACCAATAAGCACCAAACCAAAACAGGAACTCTAATAGGCTAAAATAACACAAATGGAACAAGTTTCAACAACCCTAGACCTCTGATTAGCAGGTTATACCAGATTTGATGTTTGAACTAAATAGCTAAATCAGGTTCTGAGTGCTTACTTTGGACTCATGCACAAGCTTCACAATAAGCTCAACAGGAAAACCACAAATGGGAACCTCAAGAGGACCTGGGTGGCTAACTGTAAACCAAAACTTAGACTCTGAGAAGCTCTAATGAGCTCTGTGCATCTTGCACAAAAGCTGAGCAAATCTCAGTATTCACTGACTCATGTAGCAGGGCATATTTGTCCAAAAAGAGGAGCTTGTTTGAAGCTTAAAGAAAAATGACAAAAATCCACAAAAATGCAGATAAGTAAGGGCACCAGTTGAAATTTTAAGAATGCCAAGTCTCACTTGTTAAAACCCAAATATGAATCCTAGAAAAATCCTTGTAATTGGGCTCAAAACAGATTTTCTGTTTTTTGACTTTTGATGAAAAACTGCAACTTTGACTTTTTTGAGTTTTAAACTTGGTTTGAGGACTGATAATGTTGTATTATGATAAAATGAAACTAAATCAACCTATGTTTAACAGTTCTAAACACAGAACAAGAGTTTTGCAAATCAAAATCCACACAGTTTATCAGTTGAGACAGATTTACTAAAATATTGACTTTTGTGGTAACATGCACCAAACCAAGACTTGAATTGAGTTACTTATAGTCAAACAAGCATGGAACAACAGGACTAGATCAATGAACTACCCTCTATAACAGTTTAAACAGTAATACCAAACACCCCTTTACACTACTAATTAAGATTCAAAACTAATCTAAACACTGAATTAACCCATGATACTGATCCAATTAAGTTTAAATACTATAAATACAACTAAATCAACAAATTTAAACTACTAATCACTGCACATACACATTATGCAAATGAGCTTGAAATTCACTTACCAAGGGTCCTTAACCACTATGGTTTGAAACATATGAAACATAGATCCACTACCCTAAATATCAACCCAAAGGAATCTAATTCAACCCATTTCCACTGCATCAACCCATTTGTAGCTCCATTTCCAACTTTTAGTACCCAGTTGACTTTTGTTGACCCGATTACAAAAGAACTTGAAACTTGACTTAAAACTTATAAAAAGCTATCACTAGCTTATATAAGCTTATACAAACTTTAAAATAAGCATTATGAAGCTTTAACACAAGACTTTGAAAGTAAAAATTGTAACAGTGGATCATACAATATGAAATGATAACATAACTTGAAATTGGAACTTGAAACTGATTTATATTGATCAAACAACTTAGGATAGTGCAACTTAACAAAATTAAACAGTCTTACAACTTAAATAAAACTTTTAAACTAAAAACGACATTTTACTAAATTTTATAAAACTAAAAACTACTCTTCACTTCTTCTTTTGCTTTTCTTTTATACCCAATCTTCTTTTCTCTCACTTCTGAATCTTTCCCACCATTCTTGACCCTTGGATTGCTTAAAAATCATCTCCACCGTTTAAATTGATTTTTGGCGCCAATTTTGTTAACTGCCAATTGGGGTTGAGTGAGGGGGAGGGAGGTGCAATTAATGAAGTTTGGAGGCTTGTTATGGAGTGGGGAACAGGCTTGAGAGGAAATTGAGGAGGGGGGATGGGAGGAAGGCCAGTTGCAGGAAGCAGTTGGGATTGGTGGACTTTGGCGGGTTTTTGGGATTTGACCAGGATTGACCCAAGTGGTATTAATAATGGGGGGTTCACAATTGTATTATGACAGGGGTCCAGAATAGGGCAGGGGTCCAAAATTAAGTGAAAGGTTTTAAACTATAAGGATTAATGTTGTAAAATCTGAAAATGTAGGGACCTAAGCTGCCAATTCATCAAACTTGTTTCAAGGGACCAAAAGTGACATTCTCAGAAAGTACAAGGACCAATGTTGCCATTTTCACATTTTCCAGGGACCAATTCTGCCAATTTCTAAACTTGAGGGACCATTTTTGCAATTTTCTCAAACTTTTAATATTTTTCACCAAAGGACTAAATTTGACAACTTTTGATTTTAAAAGGACCTTTGGTGACTCTACTTTTTGAAATTATGTGCTCAGGGACTGTTTTTGACAATTTTTGAAACTTGGGGGACTGAAACTGCAATTTTTGCAAATTTGATATGTTTTTCATCTGATTTTGATATTTTTGCTTTTAAAACACATAAAACACTGATTTGTGATATTTTGATCATTTTGATGTGTTTCTGAGTGTTTTCAGATGATTTTGCAGTTTATTTTGTACAAAACTGATGAGTATTTAGACACTCATCAATCCCCCACACTGAGATATTGCTAGTCCCTAGCAATGATTTGAGAAAACATAATGGATTTTAATCTCTTTACCAAAAGCCATTACTTCTGGAGTAGCCAAATGTTTCAGTTCAAGTAAGAACCATGGTACACCGATAACCATGTGATTTTGAGCAAACCACCAGCTTCCAACGGATTTGATTTGTCTTTACCAGAAGCCGTACCCTTCTGGACTAGCCAACTCTTAGATAAATTATCAGAATTATCTTTGGTGAGCTGATTACCAATTATGGTTTTTCCACTGCCTTTACCACAAGCCATAATCTTGAGGGCTAGCCAACTCTTCACTTTTTAGGATATGGTGAGTTGAATACCATACAATTTTGGGCAAATTGCAAGCCATATAAACGGATTTGATATATCTTTACCAAGAGCCGTTTGCTCCTGGATTAGCCAATCCTTTTGTCTTACAGACATGGCGGACTGATAACCAAATGAGAAAGTGTAGAACACTTACTCCAAAAAAAAATTTTGGCCAAAAACGGGGGAATTGGGTAGATAATATATGAAATTCGCGAGAATTCCCCCCCCCCCCACACTTAAAAGCCAACAAATTAAAAATGGCTTAAATGCAAATTAAAGAAAATTAAAAAGATAAAACCTATTAAATAAACGCTATCACTATATTTAAAGTGATGAACGTTTAAAACCTAAAACGTACGTTTAAATTAAAAATAACGTAAACGTACAAAATAAAAAGTGAAATCTAAAAAATAAAAGTCCTAAAAATATGAAAAATACATTTTTACAAACCTAATGATATAAGAAACTTTTTAGAAAAAGAAAATTATTTTTAAAACTAATTATCTAATTAAAAACTATTTTTAACTATTAATTAATTACCTAAAATACAAGAAAATGGGAAATTAAGCTAGAAAAATAAAATTAAGACTTGGAAAAATCTAAAATATCAAACTAGAATTTTCAAAACTATTTTTGTATTTTTATGACTATTTATCTATTTTTTATGGATTTTAAACTATTAAAAACTAATTAAATTACTAAAAATTACCAAATAAACTATGAAAAATATGGAAAATTACTTTTTTTACTTCTTATATTTATCTAAACCTAAGAAAATTGAAAAATTATTTTTTTGAACCTTTTTCTAATTTTTCATATTAAATGCTATTTAAAAATGCTTAAAAACTAAATAAAATGCAGAAAAATACCAAACAAGCTAGGAAAAATCTGAAAAATTCAGGAAATGCTTAAAATAATATTAGGAAGCTAAGAAAAATGAGAAAACAAGTGCTTATGTGGAGGATTTAGGATCTGATGTGGAAAGTGCTTGTGAAATAAGCACTTGATAAGCTAAAAGGAAACCAATAAGCACCAAACCAAAACAAGAACTCTAATAGGCTAAAATAACACAAATGGAACAAGTTTCAACAACCCTAGACCTCTGATTAGCAGGTTATACCAGATTTGATGTTTGAACTAAATAGCTAAATCAGGTTCTGAGTGCTTACTTTGGACTCATGCACAAGCTTCACAATAAGCTCAACAGGAAAACCACAAATGGGAACCTCAAGAGGACCTGGGTGGCTAACTGTAAACCAAAACTTAGACTCTGAGAAGCTCTAATGAGCTCTGTGCATCTTGCACAAAAGCTGAGCAAATCTCAGTATTCACTGACTCATGTAGCAGGGCATATTTGTCCAAAAAGAGGAGCTTGTTTGAAGCTTAAAGAAAAATGACAAAAATCCACAAAAATGCAGATAAGTAAGGGCACCAGTTGAAATTTTAAGAATGCCAAGTCTCACTTGTTAAAACCCAAATATGAATCCTAGAAAAATCCTTGTAATTGGGCTCAAAACAGATTTTCTGTTTTTTGACTTTTGATGAAAAACTGCAACTTTGACTTTTTTGAGTTTTAAACTTGGTTTAAGGACTGATAATGTTGTATTATGATAAAATGAAACTAAATCAACCTATGTTTAACAGTTCTAAACACAGAACAAGAGTTTTGCAAATCAAAATCCACACAGTTTATCAGTTGAGACAGATTTACTAAAATATTGACTTTTGTGGTAACATGCACCAAACCAAGACTTGAATTAAGTTACTTATAGTCAAACAAGCATGGAACAACAGGACTAGATCAATGAACTACCCTCTATAACAGTTTAAACAGTAATACCAAACACCCCTTTACACTACTAATTAAGATTCAAAACTAATCTAAACACTGAATTAACCCATGATACTGATCCAATTAAGTTTAAATACTATAAATACAACTAAATCAACAAATTTAAACTACTAATCACTGCACATACACATTATGCAAATGAGCTTGAAATTCACTTACCAAGGGTCCTTAACCACTATGGTTTGAAACATATGAAACATAGATCCACTACCCTAAATATCAACCCAAAGGAATCTAATTCAACCCATTTCCACTGCATCAACCCATTTGTAGCTCCATTTCCAACTTTTAGTACCCAGTTGACTTTTGTTGACCCGATTACAAAAGAACTTGAAACTTGACTTAAAACTTATAAAAAGCTATCACTAGCTTATATAAGCTTATACAAACTTTAAAAGAAGCATTATGAAGCTTTAACACAAGACTTTGAAAGTAAAAATTGTAACAGTGGATCATACAATATGAAATGATAACATAACTTGAAATTGGAACTTGAAACTGATTTATATTGATCAAACAACTTAGGATAGTGCAACTTAACAAAATTAAACAGTCTTACAACTTAAATAAAACTTTTAAACTAAAAACGACATTTTACTAAATTTTATAAAACTAAAAACTACTCTTCACTTCTTCTTTTGCTTTTCTTTTATACCCAATCTTCTTTTCTCTCACTTCTGAATCTTTCCCACCATTCTTGACCCTTGGATTGCTTAAAAATCATCTCCACCGTTTAAATTGATTTTTGGCGCCAATTTTGTTAACTGCCAATTGGGGTTGAGTGAGGGGGAGGGAGGTGCAATTAATGAAGTTTGGAGGCTTGTTATGGAGTGGGGAACAGGCTTGAGAGGAAATTGAGGAGGGGGGATGGGAGGAAGGCCAGTTGCAGGAAGCAGTTGGGATTGGTGGACTTTGGCGGGTTTTTGGGATTTGACCAGGATTGACCCAAGTGGTATTAATAATGGGGGGTTCACAATTGTATTATGACAGGGGTCCAGAATTGGTGAAAGGGTCACAATTGGTTAAAAGGGTTTAAAACTCCAAGGACTTAATATGTAAAATCTGAAACTTGAGGGGCCTAAGCTGCCAATTCAGAAAAGTCATTCCAAGGGACCACAAGTGACAACTTTCAAAAGTATAAGGACCAATGTTGCCATTTTGCAATTTTCAGGGGCCAATTTTGCCAAATTTCAAAGTTGAAGGACCACTTTTGCAATTTTCTCAAACTTTTAATATTTTTCACCAAAGGACTAAATTTGACAACTTATGATTTAAAAAGGACCTTTGGTGACTTTACTTTTGAAATTATGTGCTCAGGGACTGTTTTTGACAATTTTTGATACTTGGGGGACTGAAACTGCAATTTTTGCAAATTTGATATGTTTTTCATCTGATTTTGATATTTTTGCATTTAAAACACATAAAACACTTGTTTGTGATATTTTGATCATTTTGATGTGTTTCTGAGTGTTTTCAGATGAATTTGCAGTTTATTTTGTACAAAAATGATGAGTATTTAGACACTCATCAGCGGCATATGGTAGTCTTATTTGTTGTGATTGGTCAGCACATTTTGATGGTCACGTGGGTCCAAGGTTTGATCTGATATCACGCATTTTCTCCTTAATATAATATTTGGATTTGACTTTTGGTACATCAATATTTGCTCATGTGGTGATAACATTTTAATTGGCTGTCATTGCTTTGTGCTGGTCCCCACTTGGTTTTAACTATTGGTACTTGTTCACATGTTTGTTCTTGTGTATTATTTGGCTGACATGATGCAGCAAGTGATATTGATGGGTAAAACGAAATAGGGTCACTGTTGGCTATTGTACGTGGGTTTGTGATACTCTTTTCAATGTGAGGCTCATTCTTGATTCACAAGATTTTCGTACAGTGGGTTTTTCATTACTGCTACTGAAGATCGGGTTACTGTGATAATACTGCTATCAGTTGTGTTTATTGGTTGCTACTGATGGCTATACTGATTCTTATTTTTGTGCTGGTCTTCAAACTTAATACTGGTTGATTCATGGTTAAATGCCAGCGTGAGAACTTAATTTTGGTCGGATAACATTTGTATTGTTCATGATCGGTTGTTGTACATGCTAATTCTGGTCTTGACAGTTGGCCTTCTAATGTTTTACTAGTCTTGGTGAGTTGAATTTTTATTCAACGATGAACCCTAGTAATTAACATATTTTCGGCTTGATTTGATGTTCCTACTGGTTGCATATTTTGATTCATTTCTATTGGTTGATTACTACTGGCTGGTTCCTACTGATTGCTTATTTGGTTCCTGCTGGGTGTAATAGTTTTTGCCGATTGGTTGCTACTGGTTGTTCTGGAGTTCCTACTGGTTGACCATCTGTGTGTGTCTTATCATATCTCAAAGTGAGCAGCAGCACTTTTGAGATAACTTGTTCATACGTTAATGATGTGACAAAGACTTGATGATTCTAGTGAAGGGGTGAGATCTACAAAAGGTACTTAATGCTTGCATTTGCTATCACTTTAAGGAGTTACGTTGTAGTGCTCAGTGTTAGTGAAGGGGCGAGATCTATAGAAAAGGTGCTTAATGCTCACATTTGTTGGTGCATCATCTGAGTTTGGAGTCACGTGGATAGTACAAGATATAAGACGCATGCTTTGGTGTTTCTACTGGTTCTCCATTATTACTGGTAGACTATTTTGATGCTGCCGCTAATCTGATTTTTCTGCTGTTACAATTTATTTCTTTTGTTTAGTTAAAAAAAATCGTATTATTTCTTTTTCTTAGTGATTAAAAAAAAATAGAGATGGTTAGTATATTTTAAGGGGAAGCTTATTACTTACCATCTACATGCATCACTTGAGGGGAAGCGTCTACGAGTTGCACAAGACCCCTATTAGATTAAGGGGAAGAAGATTCATGGTGTGCAGCTTATTATTTGTGATGACATGTTTTGGCATTGTTTCTTCATACAAGTGGTTTTGTACTATCGAGAAACTGGAACTTAACATAGTCAAATTCCAGTTTAGGGGAAGATTGTTGGGAATTGCCGATTACAAAACTACAAGCAAGAATGAAGAACGAAGAAACAACGAGGGCTTATATGTAATATTTAGTAGCTTTCATAGTAAGCTAATTATTAGGGTTTGTAACCTCCCTCTCCAATATAAAGAGGGTAGGAGTAGTGGTTACAGATCATCTCTTTCATCCCTTTCCACTATCTTTTCATTTCATTTCATAGTATTGATCTCTAATGAGAGTCTAGACACACGATTATAGCATGTGTATATTAGTAGTTGTAGTAGTTTCTTTGTTTTAATTAATAAAGAAAACCTTATTAGTGATATTGATTGTTATTATCATTCCGCTATGCTTTCATTCAATTGATATCTGTAGCCACCTGTAAAATTTCACTATCATCAACCTTCGTATTAATAAACTAGATTGTTTATCAAAACTTATTTGAGCATTTTAGCATATACACTTCATCTTATTGCATAAAAATTTATGCAACTTCGAGTAGTCTCATTTAATCATGCCCGATATTTACTGATAACTGAAATCAGTCTCACAAGGAATTTTCTTGTCTTACGAGCCGCACGCGTACCGACACTAAATTAATTATGGCTAAAGTCAAATAAATATTTCTACGAGTTAGAATTAATATTTTTATTTTTATATTTTTGTTACCTTTATAAAAACATGCTAAATTTATATATTACACGCTAGTCAAAAGCCTCAAACCGGAAACACCGTGACTCACATTTAAGCTCAAACGGGACACGAAATACATAAAAAATTTGAGACCCTATCCTTCCCTTTTTCTTGTAACCGAATGGGCTTACAAAAGTATTCTCATCTCATACAAAAACTTGTTAATGCACTAAGTTTGAACCTTGTTAGAGAAAATAAACACAATATCCATCATGTATCCATAATAGTTGACTTTGAAACTTAAGCAAGCATGTTCCCCATGCACCCAACTCACTCCTTGTCCCTCTTGTCCTATGACAGCCGAATACCACCCAAGAGAAGCCAAAGACCATGTGCTTGTTTCCTAGGTTGTAGTAAAATCAAGCTTTGCATGTATCCAAGCTCAACAAGGACTCTTGGTCTTTAACCAAAGGTCTTCTTCCCTTTCTCTTCTTAAAAACCCACGAGCTAGGCTCATTTCATATATCACTTACCAAAAATTTTTCACAAAGTCAAGGTCTTCAAAGAGTTTGATACTCTAGTGGTTGTTAGGTTCTTGCTTTGGGTCGATTGGATATAGTTGCATTCGGGTTTTTCTTGAGTCTTGGCCTTTGCTTCACTCACTCTCACACAAGCATTGTAAGTCACTTACTCATCTTCATTATGGTTTTTCTTGCGTTAAGGCTTCACTCGTTGTATACAAATTATACTTTGCTTAGCATACAATCTTTAAACATAAACCTCGACATAAACTTTACGTGTATAAACTTGACATCTTCATCATGTGTTATTAAGCTTGTGTGGTATTTTTTTGAGGTAAAACATGCATGCTAAACTATAGAAAATAACCATCTTGGTTTATTCGGATTTTACAACAAGTTTAGTAACCTTGGAAGCTTTTGAAAAATCATTTCGAAAAATGTATACAAGATGTGCAAACGGTTCCATGAAATTCAATAACGTATAGCTCACTTTTAGAACCTACTTATCTTGAAATCATTGGCTCGACTCAAGTGTTTTCCGATTCTAATTTACTCATCGAACACTTTTGTAAACGTTATACACAACCGAGTGGCTAAAGACAAACCCAAGCTCGCGCCGGGCTTGGAAGCTCAACTCACAACCCGAGACCATTATACCGTACGAGAGCTTGTTAGTAACAAGTACTCGGTTCACTAGAAAATAAGCTAGATGAGAATCTCACTAGCTCGACTTGAACTTCTTTGGTTTAAAAACTCATATCGAGTCTTGTCAATAAACATCGAAACGAAACAAGCCTTTTGGTTCACTACGGCATCAAAACGACTCGTCAAATGCTTAACTATATTTATGTCCTACTTAAAAACTTGGGGTTATAAAACAATCTTGGAGATGAAACACAAAAATCATGCATATGCATGCAACACCTTCGATACATGCTACTGAGGAGAAATACAAAACTAACATGAAGCAGCCGACATACACATTAAATGGAACTAAACTGGAAAACATAACACGAAAGAGGTCCCTAGCTCAGTTGGTGGGAGCGTGGTCTCCTGACTGAGGAGGTCGTGGGTTCGAAACTGCCCCATGGCAGTTGCCCTTTTCTTTTTTTTGGTTATACTTGTAACTTTCGGGACTTGGCACAACTAGTCCCCAAACTTCGCACCTCTTATCATATTTCTCAAAATCTTTTATAAACTTTGTAAACTAATACTAACATTTACGATTTCAACCCTCTACTTTGAACCATTTAGCACATTTTCTTAAAATACTTATAAATTTTGAAACTTATATAAACCTCTACAACTTTGGACCCTCCAAAATCTACACTTAACGCTTCCCATCCTAAGACTTCTAAAAGATAATAAATTTATATTTCCTACAAGACTTTGTCACATAAATAAATTGGTACATATTTCTATTTGACAACCACATTTGTATAAACTAGAAAATATTATACTTTTCTAAATATAATATTTTCCCGCAACTTAGATAAAATATATATTGTACATATATATATATACTTTTCAAAACTAAACAAAATCAAATAAATATAAGTTGATTCATAATTATTTCCGCTTTAATAAAATACTCGAGCCAACTCTTATACGAATGCTTCGTAAACTATTCCATTCACTTTTCCAAGAGCCAAAGACTTATAAGCATTTCGAAACTTATTTAAACTTAACCGTTGCCACATAAGCGTAATTAAACACAAACTCTCGAGAATGCTTCAATCGTTTTAAATACATTAAGCCGTGGAATAAAAACAATAAACTAAGACTTGCCATACTAATTATAGGTTGCGTGACGGTACTTCGTGCTCATACTACTTGATCTTACACTACTCGGATACCATTTGCTAAGGTGAGTTCATAGCCTCGCCTTTACTTATTTCTTTCAAACCCCGCGAGGGAGATGCATGCTATAAACTAGAACACAAGGTCTTTTCTTAAACTGTATGCTTATCTGATCATTATTATTATAGCCTAAGTTGCCTGCCATAAGTCCCTTACATCATGAACCATTAATCACTTGCTAGTGAACGCGAATATTGTGGATAGTACTATGGGAATTAACGACCCCGACTCGGTTATCGGAAATAACCGGGGCGCACTATATTTGGTTAACTATGGAATTGGCAATTCCATCTCTGAGGGGCAATATTATTACTTACGCCAGTAATTAGGTATATGCAGTTAGTTTGGTGTCATGAGCTTAGCGCATAATAATAATCTATGTTTTCTATGGTGATTGTATTCGAAGCAATTATCATCTCTTACTTGTGTTCAACTTATTATTTAAACCTATGAATATCACTCAACTTTTGTTGACTTTTAAGCATGTTCATCTCAGGTACTAATTAGAATTTCATGAAGGCATGGAGCGGATGTCGTGGGACACTTGAAGTGGTGTCGTTTTCAATTAAAGTTATCATTTCATAAATATTTAAACTATCTTTTGTGTAACTCCAAAACATGTGGTATTCCCTTTTTGTGTTTCTAAACGCTGAGATTTATGAAATGGTAACTACTTTTTATTAAAACGTCTCTTTAGAGCCGTTTTCTATAACTTGTGACTATGATCCTCTAAGTAATACCCCAATTAGTCTTCCGCTGTCACGTTGTGATTTTGGGGGTGTTACAGATTGGCATCAGAGCCTAGGTTATAGAGAACCAACTTGTATTTTCAAAACAAATTGGACTATAACCACGTTTTCAAACGGACCGTTTTACACCACCACTTCACGTCCTCCGCGCCTACTTCGTACCGATAACATGTAGGAGATTCACTTAGTAGATACTACATGACTAGCAAAATTTTGCATGATAAAAACTTATGATGATAGCTTTCATTTGGTTAGGCATTTAGATTTGCGTGGCAGATTATGCGCGACTAACTAAATCTTATTTACTGCATGACTTTATTTACTTATGAGTACATATTTTCTTTTGGGTTGTTACAGTACTATGTCGTCCGCTACTCACCCTATCGACCTGACATCCGACACCGAGATGGAGGATGCTATGTCTTCTGACTCTACTCCGGCTCTCGTTGCACCTATGTCCGCTGAGACTGAGCCCTTCGAGGAGGGTGAAGTCGCTGCCACCCCACTTGCTTTGACCATACCTGAGCGTTTGCCTGTCTTTGGTCCCCTCACTTATGACAAATATTTGGAGTCACAACAGTGGCTATCACCCTCTGATGTTATGTCCCAGACACACTCATCCACTGATTCCGTATCTTCTGTCTCTTGCCCATCACCATTGCCTATCCGCCGAAGGCGAAGGCGAGCTAGGGTTCTCAAACCCTACGAGCCCGCGCCGTTTGGCCAGCCATTTCGTTACCGAAAGAAGGGTGCTACCTTCATACATACTGCTCGGAAACGAGTAAAGGCACCCATCACTTTTATTCCACCATCTGACATACCATCATCCTCTGCTTTTCCACCATCAGCTACACCTGCACCACCACTCATACCTGTTTCACCCCTACCTCCACCTACCACATTCATTTACCAGACCACCACTGTGCCAGTTTCATCCTCATCCCGTGCACCATCACCCATGGTGACGCACACTGAGCCAGTGACATCTCTTGGGAAGAGAGCCCGTCTCTCACCCACACATTCAGACCCATATTACCAGGCTATGTTTGGTACTTCTGAGCTGAGAGCCCGTAGGAGGGTCGATGCTAGACGTTGGTCATACATGATGCCGCTCATTAGTCGATGGAGGTCGGAGGAGGGTGCACCTAGCGCTGTGGAGCTTGGGGAGCATCGGTTGGCTGCGGCTGAGACTCTTCCGGTTACGGGAGAACCCCTTCATCATACTATTCCATTGATAGCTGCCCGAGTTCTACGATTTGAGGATCAGCTCGAGGATGTTGTGGCATTCGTTGATGAGGTTCCGTTGGTACGTGTCGAGAACATTGAAGATGAGGTTGGAGAGCTCCTGAAAGGGAGGAGTATGATGGAGAGAGAGCTTGAGAGGATTGGTTCCCAGAGCGAGAGAGCTAGTGGAGCAGTTACAGTGTTAGAGAGGAGGATGGAGTCAGATAGATTAGGACTGTTGGACAGAGCCGAGATGTTGGAGGGGGTTGTGCGACGACAGTCAGAGAGGATGACTATCATGGAGACGCGTGCTACTGCTTTGGAGCAGAGATTGGAGGCACGAGATAGAGAGGTGGATGAGCTGGCAGAGCTAGTCCATGACCTACGACGCCGATTGAGGAGCACACCTGACAGCCTCTAGAGTGGTGATTCATCTATTTAGTTTACTGGTACCTTAGCCTGCCGCATGTGGCACTAATAAAGGCATTGTATTCGCATGTTTTGTAAACTATCGAACAAGCTATTGATGTGACATTGTATGGTTTTGTATCACTATGTATGGATGATAGACATATGGCAGTATGGTTGTTATTTCTTGATGTTCTCATGTATGATGATCTTTCTTATTTATCAATGTATGAATCGAAGTGATCATTTATATATATTCTCTTGTGTGGTTCTGACATGTTACGATTCTTCTTATGATGATTATACTCTATTGATATAATGTGATGATCTTGACTATTATGAAATTTTTTTTTATAATAATTCACAATTATGTTGAATAATTCTGAAATCTGAGTGTATGTCTTTAGAAAAATGGCAAGAACAAGAACTACCTCTACCTCTACTGAAACTCCCGAGATGACCCCTGAAGCAATTCGGAGGCTAGTTACTAATGAAATCGGTGCTGCTTTTGCTGCAAGACCTGCTGGGGCAGCTCGAGCAAATGAAGCTCCAAATCAAACCAACCAGAATGAAGCTGTGGCAAATCGCAAATGTGGATACAAAGAGTTCATGAATTGCAAACCCACTTTCTTCAAAGGAACTGAAGGCGCAGTTGGCCTTATTCATTGGATCGAAAGATCTGAAACTGTATTTCTTTTAAGTGATTGCTCAGAAGATTGCAAGGTGAAATTTGCTACTGGTACTCTACTGGAAGATGCATTGTCTTGGTGGAAGGCTCATGCCCAACCTATTGGCATGGAAGAAGCCTACAAAACCACTTGGACTGAACTAAAGCAATTATTGATGAAGCAATACTGTCCAAGGACCGAGATCAAGAAACTTGAAGATGAATTCTATCATCTGACTACTAAAGGCAATGATCTCAAAACCTACTTCAAGCGTTTCCAAGAATTGAAAGCTCTATGCCCTTCCATGATTACTGATGAAGTTAAGTTGCTGGAAAATCTCATTGGGGGATTACCCCGAAGCATTGAGGGCAATGTTACTGCATCAAAACCCACAACCGTGGAAGAAGTGATCACAATTTCCTACCAACTCATGGATCAAGTCCTGAAACATGGATCCGTGCAAGGCAACAACGACAACAAAAGGAAGTTTGATGACCGTCGAGGCAACACTTCAAACAACTTCAACCACAACTCTTTCATTCACAACAATAACCGCAACAACAACAACCAAGGCCGCAACAATCACAATCAACACCGCAACAACAACCCCAACCCATATCACCAAAACCGAAACAACCACCACAATCAACAAAACCGTAGACAAGAAGTTGTGAGGGCTTATGCCGCTACACTCGCCAATGGAAGAGGCTATGCTGGACCACACCCTTTGTGCACTCGATGCAACCTGCATCATGTGGGACGTTGTACTATTAAGTGTGGAAGTGTAACAAGGTGGGCCATACCCACAAGGATTGTCGAAGCCCTGCTACTGGAAGTAACCTCCAACCCATGGGGATAACTTGCTTTGGATGTGGAGAAGCTGGGCATGTCAAGAGTAGGTGCCCAAAACTGTACGGGAACAACAACAACAACAACAATACCAACAATAACCCTGCTAGAGCAAGAGCTTATGTGCTAGGAGATGGAGATGCACAAGAAAACCCGGACGTCGTTACGGGTACGTTTTCACTCAATCATCATTTAGCTAAGTGTTATTTGATTCTGGAGCCGACAAAAGCTTTGTGTCTTCTAAGTTTGCACCCTTACTAAAAGTCACCCCAACCGTCCTAGATACCACATATGAAGTAGAGCTAGCCGATGGAAAAATAGTAGGAACTAACACTATCCTTCGAGGTTGCAATCTATCTTTATCAAACCACCAGTTCGATATAGACCTTATGCCTATCCAACTTGGTAGCTTCGATGCTGTCATTGGCATGGATTGGCTATCCAAGAATCGTGCAAGAATCATCTGTGACGAGAAAGTCGTTCACCTTCCTCTCAATGGCAAAACTCTAACCATTCGGGGTGATCAGTAGTAAAACCCGATTGAATATCATCTCGTGCGTCAAAACTGCAAAGTACATAGAAAAAGGATGCCACATTTTCTAGCACAAGTAACGGAGAAGAAGAAAGCGGATGAGAAACAACTAAAAGATGTCCCCGTGGCTAGGGACTTTCCTGAAGTATTTCCTGAAGACTTGCCTGGTCTTCCTCCGATTCGGCAAGTAGGAATTTCAAATCGAGCTAATGCCAGGAGCGGCACCCGTGGCACGAGCACCTTATAGATTGGCTACCCTCTGAACTACAAGAATTGTCCTGACCAACTTCAAGAATTGTCCGAAAAAGGATTCATTCGACCGAGTTCTTCGCCTTGGGGAGCTCCGGTCTTATTTGTCAAAAAGAAGGACGGATCTTTCGTATGTGTATCGATTACCGTGAGCTGAACAAGCTAACGGTGAAGAACCGATATCCATTGCCTAGAATTGATGATTTGTTTGATCAACTGCAAGGGTCAAGCGTCTACTCCAAGATTGATCTGAGATCTGGGTATCACCAACTGAGAGTTAGAGAAGGAGATATTCCGAAAAACTGCTTTCCGAACACGATATGGCCACTATGAGTTCCAAGTGATGCCATTTGGTTTGACAAACGCACCGGCGGTATTTATGGACCTGATGAACCGAGTGTGTAAACCTTACTTGGACAAATTTGTGATTGTGTTCATTGATGACATTCTCATTTACTCCCGCAACAACGAAGAGCATGCGGAACACTTGAAAGCCATCTTAGAGCTACTCAAGAAAGAAGAACTGTATGCTAAGTTTTCAAAGTGCGACTTCTGGATTCAAAAAGTTCAATTCCTTGGTCACGTGATAGATAGTAATGGTCTTCATGTTGATCCTTCAAAAATCGAAGCTGTCAAAGACTGGTCATCCCCTACTACTCCTACCGAAATACGCCAATTCTTAGGTCTTGCTGGTTACTATCGAAGATTTATCGAAGGATTCTCAAAAATCGCTAAACCTCTAACGGAGCTAACCCAGAAAAAGAAGAATTTTGACTGGGGTGAGGAACAAGAATTAGCCTTTCAACTCTTGAAACAAAAGCTTTGCGAAGCCCCTATCTTAGCCTTACCCGATGGAGTGGAAGATTTTGTGGTCTACTGTGATGCATCACACCTAGGGTTAGGTGCGGTATTGATGCAAAGAAACAAGGTGATCGCTTATGCTTCGCGACAACTCAAAACTCACGAAAAGAACTACACTACTCATGACTTGGAATTGGGAGCCGTGGTTTTCGCTCTCAAAATATGGAGACATTACCTATATGGAACCAAGTGTACGGTGTTTACCGACCATAAAAGTCTCCAACACATTCTCGATCAAAAGGAGTTGAACATGCGACAACGCCGATGGCTAGAATTGCTTAGTGATTACGACTGTGAAATCCGTTATCACCCTGGAAAAGCAAATGTCGTGGCTGATGCTCTTAGTCGAAAGGATCGACCTAAACCTCTTCGAGTAAGATCTTTGGGAATGACAATTAAGTCACCCCTTCCATCAAAAATCCTTGAAGCTCAAGCTGAAGCTCTCAAACCTGAAAACCGTCCCCATGAAAGAATCTTTGGAATGCCGGAAAACGAGAACGGTTTTGCACAAAGATCGGATGGAACCTTATGTTTTGGCGATAGAAGTTGGATACCACTTTATGGAGGAATACGGGAACTCATTATGCATGAGTCTCACAAGTCTAAATATTCCATTCACCCGGGATCCGACAAAATGTACCAAGATCTCAAGAAGCTTTATTGGTGGCCAAACATGAAAGCTGAAATTGCAACGTACGTTGGGAAATGTCTCACCTGTTCTCGAGTCAAAGCCGAATGTCAAAAACCTTCCGGATTGTTAACTCAACCTGAACTTCCAGTTTGGAAGTGGGAGAGAATCACTATGGATTTCATAACCAAACTACCAAAGACTGCTAGAGGTTACGACACCATTTGGGTCATCATTGATCGCCTTACCAAATCCGCTCATTTCCTACCCATCAAGGAAAATGATAAAATGAAAACCCTTGCTCAACTATACCTGAAGGAAATTGTATCCCGTCATGGAGTACCAATTTCCATCATTTCTGATCGTGACAGTCGTTTTACTTCACACTTCTGGAAATCTCTTCAAAAGACCTTAGGTACTCGTTTGGATATGAGTACCGCATATCACCCTCAAACCGATGGCCAAAGCGAAAGGACTATCCAAACCTTGGAAGACATGCTACGAGCTTGCGTGATCGACTTTGGAAAAGGTTGGGATAAACACTTACCGTTGGCAGAATTCTCTTACAACAATAGTTACCACGCTAGCATCAAGGCAGCCCCATTCGAGGCACTTTATGGTCGAAAGTGTCGATCACCTGTTTGCTGGGCCGAGGTTGGAGATGCCCAACTCACTGGACCTGAGCTTGTCCAAGAAACAACCGAAAAAGATTGTGCAAATTCGTCAACGACTTCAAGCTGCTAGAGATCGACAAAAGAGTTACGCTGATGTTAGAAGGAAACCCATGGAATTTCAAGTTGGTGATCGAGTCATGTTGAAAGTATCACCTTGGAAAGGAAAAGTTCGATTCGGAAAACGAGGAAAGTTACACCCTCGATACATTGGCCCTTTCAAGATTCTCGAAAGAATCGGCCCGGTTGCTTACAAACTTGATCTCCCGGAAGAACTTAGTAGAGTTCATCCTACCTTTCACGTCTCAAATCTGAAGAAATGTTTGTCGGATGAATCTCTTGTCGTTTCACTAAAAGAGATTAAACTCGATGACAAGCTCAACTTTGTCGAGGAACCAATTGAAATCATGGATAGGGAAGTCAAGCGACTTAAGCAAAGTCGCATCCCTATCGTCAAAGTTAGATGGAACTCCAAGAGAGGACCAGAGTACACGTGGGAGCGCGAAGACACCATGCGTGTAAAGTACCCACATCTCTTTGCAAATTCAACTCCGACAACTACTGTAAACTAAAATTCCGCGGACGGAATTCTCTTAAGGGGTTGGTACTGTAGCCACCTGTAAAATTTCACTATCATCAACCTTCGTATTAATAAACTAGATTGTTTATCAAAACTTATTTGAGCATTTTAGCATATACACTTCATCTTATTGCATAAAAATTTATGCAACTTCGAGTAGTCTCATTTAATCATGCCCGATATTTACTGATAACTGAAATCAGTCTCACAAGGAATTTTCTTGTCTTACGAGCCGCACGCGTACCGACACTAAATTAATTATGGCTAAAGTCAAATAAATATTTCTACGAGTTAGAATTAATATTTTTATTTTTATATTTTTGTTACCTTTATAAAAACATGCTAAATTTATATATTACACGCTAGTCAAAAGCCTCAAACCGGAAACACCGTGACTCACATTTAAGCTCAAACGAGACACGAAATACATAAAAAATTTGAGACCCTATCCTTCCCTTTTTCTTGTAACCGAATGGGCTTACAAAAGTATTCTCATCTCATACAAAAACTTGTTAATGCACTAAGTTTGAACCTTGTTAGAGAAAATAAACACAATATCCATCATGTATCCATAATAGTTGACTTTGAAACTTAAGCAAGCATGTTCCCCATGCACCCAACTCACTCCTTGTCCCTCTTGTCCTATGACAGCCGAATACCACCCAAGAGAAGCCAAAGACCATGTGCTTGTTTCCTAGGTTGTAGTAAAATCAAGCTTTGCATGTATCCAAGCTCAACAAGGACTCTTGGTCTTTAACCAAAGGTCTTCTTCCCTTTCTCTTCTTAAAAACCCATGAGCTAGGCTCATTTCATATATCACTTACCAAAAATTTTTCACAAAGTCAAGGTCTTCAAAGAGTTTGATACTCTAGTGGTTGTTAGGTTCTTGCTTTGGGTCGATTGGATATAGTTGCATTCGGGTTTTTCTTGAGTCTTGGCCTTTGCTTCACTCACTCTCACACAAGCATTGTAAGTCACTTACTCATCTTCATTATGGTTTTTCTTGCGTTAAGGCTTCACTCGTTGTATACAAATTATACTTTGCTTAGCATACAATCTTTAAACATAAACCACGACATAAACTTTACGTGTATAAACTTGACATCTTCATCATGTGTTATTAAGCTTGTGTGGTATTTTTTTTGAGGTAAAACATGCATGCTAAACTATAGAAAATAACCATCTTGGTTTATTCGGATTTTAAAACAAGTTTAGTAACCTTGGAAGCTTTTGAAAATCATTTCGAAAATGTATACAAGATGTGCAAACGGTTCCATGAAATTCAATAACGTATAGCTCACTTTTAGAACCTACTTATCTTGAAATCATTGGCTCGACTCAAGTGTTTTCCGATTCTAATTTACTCATCAAACACTTTTGTAAACGTTATACACAACCGAGTGGCTAAAGACAAACCCAAGCTCGCGCCGGGCTTGGAAGCTCAACTCACAACTCGAGACCATTATACCATACGAGAGCTTGTTAGTAACAAGTACTCGGTTCACTAGAAAATAAGCTAGATGAGAATCTCACTAGCTCGACTTGAACTTCTTTGGTTTAAAAACTCATATCGGGTCTTGTCAATAAACATCGAAACGAAACAAGCCTTTTGGTTCACTACGGCATCAAAACGACTCGTCAAATGCTTAACTATATTTATGTCCTACTTAAAAACTTGGGGTTATAAAACAATCTTGGAGATGAAACACAAAAATCATGCATATGCATGCAACACCTTCGATACATGCTACTGAGGAGAAATACAAAACTAACATGAAGCAGCCGACATACACATTAAATGGAACTAAACTGGGAAACACAACACAAAAGAGTCCCTAGCTCAGTTGGTGGGAGCGTGGTCTCCTGACTGAGGAGGTCGTGGGTTCGAAACTGCCCCATGGCAGTTGCCCTTTTCTTTTTTTTGGTTATACTTGTAACTTTCGGGACTTGGCACAACTAGTCCCCAAACTTCGCACCTCTTATCATATTTCTCAAAATCTTTTATAAACTTTGTAAACTAATACTAACATTTACGATTTCAACCCTCTACTTTGAACCATTTAGCACATTTTCTTAAAATACTTATAAATTTTGAAAACTTATATAAACCTCTACAACTTTGGACCCTCCAAGATCTACACTTAACGCTTCCCATCCTAAAACTTCTAAAAGATAATAAATTTATATTTTCTACAAGTCTTCGTCACATAAATAAAATTTGTACATATTTCCATTTGACAACCACATTTGTATAAACTAGAAAATATTATACTTTTCTAAATATAATATTTTCCCGCAACTTAGATAAAATATATATTGTACATATATATATATACTTTTCGAAACTAAACAAAATCCAATAAATATAAGTTGATTCATAACTATTTCCGCTTTAATAAAAATGCTCGAGCCAATTCTTATACGAATGCTTCGTAAACTATTCCATTCACTTTTCTAAGAGCCAAAGACTTATAAACATTTCGAAACTTATTTAAACTTAACCGTGGCCACATAAGCGTAATTAAACACAAACTCTCGAGAATGCTTCAACCGTTTTAAATACACTAAGTCATGAATAAAAACAATAAACTAAGACTTGCCATGCTAATTATAGGTCGCGTGACGGTACTTCGTGCTCATACTACTTGACCTTACACTACTCGGATACCATTTGCTAAGGTGAGTTCATAGCCTCGCCTTTACTTATTTCTTTCAAACCCCGCGAGGGAGATGCATGCTATAAACTAGAACACAGGTCTTTTCTTAAACTGTATGCTTATCTGATCATTATTATTATAGCCTAAGTTGCCTGCCATAAGTCCCTTACATCATGAACCATTAATCACTTGCTAGTGAACGCGAATATTGTGGATAGTACTATGGGAATTAACGACCCCGACTCGGTTATCGGAAATAACCGGGGCGCACTATATTTGGTTAACTATGGAATTGGCAATTCCATCTCTGAGGGCAATATTATTACTTACGCCAGTAATTAGGTGTATGCAGTTAGTTTGGTGTCATGAGCTTAGCGTATAATAATAATCTATGTTTTCCATGGTGATTGTATTCGAAGCAATTATCATCTCTTACTTGTGTTCAACTTATTATTTAAACCTATGAATATCACTCAACTTTTGTTGACTTTTAAGC
Organism: Chrysanthemum seticuspe; assembly: GCA_019973895.1. Lineage (NCBI taxonomy): Eukaryota > Viridiplantae > Streptophyta > Magnoliopsida > Asterales > Asteraceae > Chrysanthemum > Chrysanthemum seticuspe. Next base: position 248,698,857 of record BPTQ01000008.1, on the reverse strand, counting down.
ATGTTCATCTCAGGTACTAATTAGAATTTCATGAAGGCGTGGAGCGGACGTCGTGGGACACTTGAAGTGGTGTCGTTTTCAATTAAAGTTATCATTTCATAAATATTTAAATTATCTTTTGTGTAACTTCAAAACATGTGGTATTCCCTTTTTGTGTTTCTAAACGCTGAGGTTTATGAAATGGTAACTATTTTTTATTAAAACGTCTCTTTAGAGCCGTTTTCTATAACTTGTGACTATGATCCTCTAAGTAATACCCCAAATAGTCTTCCGCTGTCACATTGTGATTTTGGGGGTGTTATAATATCATTGATACCCTAGTTGAGTTCGGATCTTGGTATTTCATAGTATTGATCTCTAATGAGAGTCTAGATCTATCAAGGTCAAAAGGGATAAAAAGGGACTATAGCACTCCAAGAACCCTACAACAAAATCGGGTGGCTGAAAGGAAGAATAGGACCTTAATAGAGGCTGCAAGATCAATGCTGGTAGACTCTAAGTTACCCACCATGTTTTGGACTGAAGCTGTTGGTACAGCTTGTTATGTACTAAATAGGGTGTCCATTACTAGACCTCACCTCAAAACACCATATGAACTTCTCTATGGGAAAGTTCCTGCTATTCATTACCTTAAACCTTTTGGTTGTCAAGTGACCATTCTGAATACAAGTGATCCACTGGGCAAATTTGATGAGAAAGCTGATGATGGTTATATTGTGGGATATTCTGCTCATAGTAAGGCTTACAGGGTTTACAATTTATCTGCTAAGAAGATAGAGGAGACTTTGAACCTGAGGTTCCTAGAAGACAAGCCTAATGTTCAAGGACAGGGTCATGTTTGGTCTTTTGACCTTGATTACTTAACTGATTATTTGGGTTACTCTAGACATTTGGCTAACCAACATGCAGGTTCTCAAGAGTCTCCAACTAACAGTGCATGTACTATGGATGCTGATACTGACAGTGAGTTTGAAGATGATGAACAACCCATTGTAGTGCCTTCTTTCTCCCCTAACTATTTTGCAGGTGACACTTCTAAAGATTCTACTGATGAGAGTGAAGATGACTCACACTATGCTGAGGACCTTGCTAGGTTTAAGAAACAAGAGTATGAAGCTAATCTAGATGCTGAGAGGAATGCTGAGGAGAGTGCAAGTAAATCAATCAGTGGAAACAACAATTCTGCTGAAAGTGACCCTGTTTCTCCTATCATCACCAAATCTGCTGAAAGACATGCTGTTTCTACTCCTATTTCTACTAGAGTGTCAACAGACTTTGGAGAACCTTATACACGTTTTCCAAAACCTTCAGATCTTGGTCATCATCAACCCAAAGCTGGCATCTTCACCTCACCTTCCTATGACACTGATTTTGAACCTACTGTGACTAATCTTGATACCTCCATTGAAGTCAACACCACTGCTACTAAAAGGATCAATAATACTCATCTTCAGTCAAATATTATTGGTGATCCTAATGCACCTGTTAGAACTAGGGGTACTGTGACAAGTTCTAAATATGGTCAAGTGGCTTTTATCTCTTATGTCTCAAATCAGCAAAGGGACAATCACACAGACTATGAACATTGTCTGTTTGCTTGTTTTCTTTCTCAAGTGGAACCAACCAGTATTACTCAGGCTCTTGAAGACTCAAGTTGGCTTGAGGCAATGCAATAAGAGATGCAACAATTTCAAAATCAGCAGGTTTGGATCTTGGTACCACTACCTGATGGCAAGTATGCCATTGGGACTAAATGGATTCTGAAGAATAAGAGAGATGCAAGGGGTGTTGTCATTAAAAACAAAGCGAGATTGGTAGCTCAGGGGTATAGACAAGAGGAGGGGATTGACTATGATGAGGTGTTTGCACCTGTGGCTAGAGTTGAGGCCATAAGGATTTTCTTGGCTTATGCATCTTACATGGGTTTCATGGTCTATCAGATGGATGTTAAAGGTGCTTTTCTGTATGGTGAAATAGAAGAGGAGGTTTATGTCACTCAACCTAAAGGATTTGAAGACCCATATCATCCTAATCATGTTTACAAGGTAGTCAAAGCTCTTTATGGACTACATCAGGCACCCAGAGCTTGGTATGCTAGGCTTTCATCATTTCTGCTGAAGCATGGTTATCGAAGAGGTGCAATTGATAAGACACTTTTCCTTAAGAAGAATTCCACAGATATTATTCTTGTGCAAGTGTATGTGGATGACATTATTTTTGGATCCAGAAAGGAAACTTGGTGCAGGAAGTTTGAGGAGCTTGTGAAGGGAGAGTTTCAGATGAGTGCTATGGGGGAGTTGACTTTCTTTTTGGGTCTCCAAGTTCAGCAAAAACCTGATGGTATCTTTATCAGTCAGGACAAATATGTGAGGGACATCTTAAAGAAATTTGGAATGGAGAGTGTCAGGACTGCCACTACACCTTATGAAGCTCCAAAGACAAAGACCAACAATGAAGCAGATCCACCAGTGAATGTTCATTTATACAGATCTATGATTGGTTCTTTGATGTATTTAACAGCTTCAAGGCCTGATATTACTTTTTCCGTGAGTGTTTGTTCTAGACATCAAGTTACTCCACTTACTTCCCATCTCAAAGCTGTCAAGAAGATCTTTAAGTACCTCAAAGGCCAACCTCATCTAGGCCTTTGGTACCCAAAAGAGTCTCCATTTAAGCTGGAAGCATATAGTGATAGTGATTATGCTGGTGCAAATCTGGATAGGAGGTCCACCACAGGAGGTTGCCAATTCCTTGGAAAGAGATTAATTTCTTGGCAATGCAAGAAACAAACTATTGTGGCTACCTCATCTACTGAAGCAGAGTACGTTGCTGCTGCAAATTGCTGTGGACAGGTTCTTTGGATACAAAATCAATTGTTGGATTATGGGTATAACTTCATGAACACAACAATTTTTATTGATAATCAAAGTACCATATGCATTGTTAAAAATCCAGGTTTTCACAGTCGAACAAAACATATTGAAATCAGGCACCACTTTATAAGAGATGCATATGACAAACATTTGATAAAAGTGGTTAAAATTCACACTGATGATAACGTGGCAGATTTGTTAACAAAGGCTTTTGATGGACCAAGGTTTCAACACCTTGTGGTCCATATTGGTATGCTTAACCCTTAACTGCAAAGTTTAAGGGGAGGCATAGGCCTCAGGGGAGGCATATGCCTCAGGGGAGGATTTGTGTACACTTTGCATGTTTTTATGTAATTTTGTAGATTTTTGAGTATAATTTTGTTTTCTAACACTAACCAGCTAATGTAATGATAGTTTTGTTTTTCTTTGTTTGGTTTGTATGTTTCTCTGTCTGTTTTGTTTTGCAGAATGCTTATCTAAGTTGAAGTTCATCATGATTGGTCAAATGGAAAATGGTCAATCTTGGACAAAAACGAAAACAAGAGGTAGCTGATAGAAAGAAAGCTCTTGTTGCTCAAAAGAATAAAGCAAAAAGGGAAAAACCACCTACTGAAGCTCAAAAGAAAGCATACATGAGGAAAATTGTCCTTTATCAGAGTTCTGCTATCTTTAATTCTGGTTTGAAGAAAAGGCAAGTCTGGAATTTACCTGATGATGAATTGCATAGAATGTATCAAAGGATTATGAAGCAGACTGCATCATCTTCTAAAAAGAGAAGTGCTGTTAATTCAGATGCTCCATAGGCAAAGAGGCCTAAAAAGGTTGAGATCGTAGATAATTTTGATGATATTCCACCAAGGATGGATTCTCCTGTTATTACTCCTGAAGCATCTACTGCATCTATACCTTCAGCTAAAAGGGTTCAATCTTTTGAACCACAAACTATTTCTTCTACAGTATTACCTTGTGTTAAGAAGGTCAGTGTGCTAATTGATTTAGAAGGAGAAGATATGGGTAAGCAAGCTGAAAGAGAAGCTGCTAAAGCTAAGCAGGCTAGAGTGATAATTGAGAGAATGTATAAATTGAGAGGTATTGCTCCAGTTAAGTCTTCTTCTACATCTTCCACTAAAGCTAAAGATGTTCCTGAAACATCTGAGGATGTCTCATCTATGGGAATTTATATACCTGGTAGGAGGATGAAAAGAATGTCTAAACGAAGTCACACTACTCTAAGGCGATCTGTGAGATCAGATGGATCATATACTTCTAGGATTCATCAGTCTATCACAGGTAGTTCTTTAGATTTAAAAGCTGCTGATTCAACTTTTATTAAAGAAGGATCTGTTGCTGTTTTTCCTGAAGGATCTCATGATGTGTTGATTAATTGGACATTGACTGATGGGGAGCTTAATATGATTTATCGTTTGGATTATACTACTATGAAGTTCAACTTTTTGAAGGAAATACTGCATCTGGTGGATAGGCAAGATTTGAATACTCTGTATGGTATTGTTACTAAGCATTATGATATTCATACACCACAGGGTTCTGGTTTATTCTTGTTGGGTGATCTTCAAGTGTTGTTTGATTCTCAATCTCCAAATGGTAAAGGGCATCATATTTGGATGAATTCACATCAATGGAAGGTTGAGACTTGGAGATTTTATTCTTTGCCTTGTGTGCATGTGGTGGAGACAAAGAGTGGGATTACTGTTTGTATGTTTGCTGATAAGAATTATCCCTTGCCTATGAGGCTGATGGAAAGAATGCTTAGATAGAAGTTGGAAGTTCCTCCAGATCCAATTGGTAATGATCAGTTGCATGCTGAACAATGTGTTGGAATCATTAAGACTCAACTTCTGCAACATAAAGCTTCATCTTGATTCTGGTATTGTGTATAGTTTGTAATATATTTGTTTTATGTTATTTCTTTTATTAGTTAAAAAAATTATTTTTGGTTTTGTCTAACTTTTATTGCAGGTTTGTTGTACATTGTAGCTGGTTATTGACTCACCAGATGTACCTTGTGTATATCAAAGAGTTAGCTAGTCCAAAGGGTACAGCTTTGGTAAAGACACATCAAATCTGTTGATAGCTGTAATGGTTTGCTCAAAATCATAGGGTTTGCAACTACCCATGCTTAATTGCGGAGAGTTGTATGGTCATCAATTCACCATGGTTTATTCCTTTTTGGAATCCAAGAATTGACTAGCCCACTTGTATATGGCTTGTGGTAAAGGAATTGGAATCCATATTTGGTAATCAGTTCACCAATTCTAAGAATTGACTAGTCCTGAGCAAACGGCTACAGGTAAAGACATTTCAAATCCGTTCATGGTTGCTGATTTGCTAATAAATCAGATGGTTATCAGTGTACCATGGTTTTCGCACTTAAACATTTGGCTACTCCAGTAGTGATGGCTATTGGTAAAGAGACATCAAATCCATTATTTTCAATGATTCACCTCTCACAGGAGTTAACACACATGGATGTGATGAGAATAGTATGAAACTAATATGTTTTGATGTACATGTTGTGATTTGTTGCTGCAAAGATCTGGCGTTTCAAAGATTTGTCATCATCGAGGTGTTTTTATTTTGATTCTTTGCTACTGATGTTCGTGTACAATCCTCTAGCTATGACGTGTTAAAGATCTATCAAGAAACTGGAACTTAACCAAGTCAAATTCCAGTTTAGGGGAGGATTGTTGGGAATTATGTGAAGTATGGATTATGCTGAAATTATTGCTGAAGGGATTCTGCTGATGTATGTTGGATTCTACCGAAGACATAATTCTACTGAAGTTATATAGTTATTAGCTTGTTTCTGCGGAGATAGTTATTCCGTATATTCTATAGTTAGTTAGGATATGCATGAGCTTTATTAGGAAGTGATTGTGTATATCTTATTTAGTTTTATGTTTCTTTGAGAACAAGTTAGGGTTCCTTGTCTATAAAAGGAACACAATAGAATGAATGATGTACGTGCTTATTATCAATATAACGATCCATAGAGGATCAAAGAGTTCTTAGTTATCTGTGTTTATACTTGTGTTTATATTCCGCTAATGAATATAAGTTGTAGAGATTTTCTTTTAGTTTGTTTGTGATTACATAAGCAATACTAACGATCTACGAGAGCTCAAGATCTATCAAGGTTTGCTAGTTTCAACAGATTAGGCATCACTTCATCCGAGATTGTTATGAGCACAGGCTTGTTAATGTGGTCAAGGTTCACACGGATGATAATGTAGCTGACTTGCTCACCAAAGGCTTTGATGTTTCAAGATTCAATCACTTGGTGGTAAGCATTGGCATGATTAACTACTGACCTACATTTAAGGGGAGGACTATTTAGTGTAAGTATAGTCCTATGCATTGCTTGAGGGGAGGATATTCATGTTTGTTTGCTGTATATGCTATTGTAAGGAAGAGAATGGGAAAGTACTGATTTTTGGTTTATGAAAGTACTGCTTGGAAAGTACTGCAAAGAAAAGTACTGCACACGTGGAAAGTGCTGTTTGTCTTATTAAAGTAATGTTCCAACGGTAATATTGAGGGGTAATTCCATCTAACGGTAACTTTGTTATTGATGGATGTGATTTTTTAAATCTCACCTATAAATAACTAATCTCCGAATTTCCCTCTCATATTGATATCTCCAAATCTTTTCCATAGTTCTCTCACTTTCACCTATATTATTCGTTCTATTTCTCACTGTGATCATATAATCATCAATGGCGAATCGTAATACTGTTTCCAAACACAACATGGTGGCGAATTTAGACAAAACTGAAGCGAATGTCATCTTTCATGATATTATCGATTATCTTACTGGATCGCCAATTAGTTATGCGCTATTAGTAGAACCAGATGTTATTGAGCCCTGGATTCAACAATTTTGGGAAACTGCTAAGGTTCATATAGAGAATGATGAAGAATATATTCATGCTCTGGTTGCTGGAAGAAATGTCAAGATTACTGAAGCCTCTATTCGAGAAGACTTATTGTTTGATGATGCTGATGGGGATGTTCGTTTTGATAAGCAACTGATTTGGGATACTCTTGGGCACATTGGTTATGAAGGGTCCTTAACTGAACAAACATTCAGGAAACCTTTATTTTGTCCTCACTGGAAGTTTTTAGTGCATGTGTTGCTTCATTGTATTAGTGCTAAAAGTACATCATGGGAGCAATTTGGATCTAACATAGCATCTGCTATAGTAGGGTTGGCTACTGATTGTGTTTTCAATTTTTCAAGGCTAATTCTAGATGGAATGCTTTCACACATCACTCATGGTTCAAAATGGTTGATGTATCCAAGGTTTGTTCAAGTATTTCTCAATAAACAACTTTCAGATGTACCTAAACCTACAAGTATTTTACCTGTTGTGGTACAACAAGCCAAGATTTTCACTTTTATGGCTAGGAAAAGTGATTTGTTCACTGGAAGGGACACTCCCTTAACTACTTCTATGATGGAAGTTGTTCAAGCTGTCAGAGCTGATGCTGAAGAAGATGAAGATTCAGAAGGTACTGCTACATCCCAAGGTACTGCTTCTCAGAGTGTTGCATCTCAAGAAGGTACTGCATCACAAGGTACTGCTTCGCAAAGTACTGAAGTTCAAACTAATGTTGCAGTTTCACCTTCTCCATCTCCTCAAAAATCTGTTCCTGATTCTCAACCAGAGGATCATTCACCAATTCAAGGAGATGATCCACATACTATACCCCATGAAGGTTTTACATTGGATAATTATGTTCTGACAAGGGAGATAGTCAAATTGAAGAAAACTACTGAGGCTCAAGCTAAACAGATTAAGAAGTTGAAGCTCAAGTTTAGAAGACTCAAGAATTTTGTCTGGCCATTGGTTCAACATCATCGTCTATGGGTCAAATCTAAAAAGAAGGAGCAAAGGCAGTTTAAGAAGACAAAACACCAAAAGGTTCAAAAACAATCTTCATTCCAATTGGGGAGGAATTTAGAAGAAAAGAATTTGAAAGAAGATGTTCATAAGGAAAATGAATCTGAAGGTACTGAAGAACATGAAAGAACTGAAGTTCAAGGTACAAATATTCAGCTTGAAGAAACTGAAGAACAGGTTATTCAAAGTACTGAGGAGCAAGTTATTGATGTTCAAGATCAAAGTAGTGATGATCAAGGTACTGCTGATCAAAGTACTGCTTTTCCTGGAACTTACAGACAGAAATTGATTACTCCAAGGGTGTTAGACTTTGAAGAGGAAGCTGGTCCTTCAACTATTCCACACGAAGAAGAAGCGGGTCCTTCAACAGTTATACCAGAAAAGGAAGCTGATACACCTAAACCTATTCATACAGCAAGTGATGATGAAACCATTGCTGAAATTTTGCATGATTTATCAAAGCCAAGGGGTGTTAGTATTCCAGGAGTGCAAGAAGAGGAACAACCAAGAGTTTCTCAAGCTATTATTGATCCAAAGGATAAAGGTAAGGGCAAGATGGTAGAGACAAAGAAGAAAAAGAAACCTACTTTAGCACAGGTAAGAGCTGCTCAAGTTGCTATGAATGAAGAAGCAGCTAGAAAGTTTCAAGAGGAATTAAATGCTAAAGATAGAGAAGCTAAGGAAATTGAAGAAGCTCAGAATAGAGAAGCAGCTAAGAAATTGCAAGAGGAATTGAATGCTGAAGGTGATGAACCATTAGAGTCACCTATTCCTGTTTCTTTTATGCCAAGAAGACCAAATCGAGCTAAAGACATAAATGCAATGATGGCTTATTTAAAAAGTCAAGGGTATAAAGGATTGCAGAGGTTTAATTATTTTGAGATGAAAGAATTGTATGATGCTGTTAGGGAAGCTTATAAGAAAAGTGTTGAAAGCATCAGAGATTATAAAGATGATGCTGCTTGGAAAGAAAAAGATAGAAAAAGGAGCTTAAAAAGAAAAGAAAAACCGAAGTTGAAGAAATACAATCATCAAAGAAAGAGAAAGTTGAGTTACGATCTGATACTAATGATGAACTAAAGAATTACTTAAGAATAGTGGATTTTGAGTATTCTACAGATGATGTTGATATGAAAATGAACAAATCTCAAATTATTGCTTTTGAAGTTGTAGAATCCAAAGATGGAAGTTATCTGATGTTTCATAGAGCTGATGAAAGATTCAGAGTGTTCAATAGGTTACGGGATTTATTGCACATCATAGATAGAGTGGATTTATTTTATTTATATCATGTGGTGCGAGATTACTTTGAACAAAATCCATCAGAAGGAGTTGGTTTAGTATTGCTTGGAGATCTCACAACTGTATGAGAAACTGAAGAACAAAGCACTGCTAAAATTTGGAAGAATCAAGAGAATTGAAAGATTGTTAGCTGGAGATTCTTTGAAGAATCTGGAGTACATGTTCTAGAGTTAGAAGATGGAATTATGATTCACATGTTAGCTGATAGAAGATATCCTCTTACACCAGAACTTATGAGGAGGATGCTGGAGCATGGAATGGAAGTAGAAGAAGATAATGAAATAGCATGTCTGGTCATCAAGTTGTTTATCAGATGGACTACAATTGCTGATGATGATGAATAACTGGTATGAATCGTAATTGATTAAATTTTTGATATATCAATACTTTATTCAAAGTACTGCTGATCAAACAGTACTTTCATCAAAGTACTGCTTGCAGATTTTAAACCAGTTACTGATTTTGAAAAAACTTTTGTTAAGTAATAAATGTTTTGAAACAAAGGTTAAAAGAAATAAATGGTTTTTGAGATGGTAACATCAATAGGTTATCAATCCACCATGGTTAAAAAATGATTGGCTAATCCATTAGCAAACGGCTCTGGTAAAGATATTTCAAATCCGTTTTTAGTTGACAACTTGCTAATAAGTTGGATGGTAATCAACTCACCATATCAGTAATGTGAAGAGTTGGCTAGCCCACAAGAAAATGGCTTGTGGTAAAGGCTGTGGAAAAACCATTATATGGTAATTAGTTCACCATGATGAAAGAACTAACTAGTCCAAAAGGGTACAGCTTTTGGTAAAGACAAATCAAATTTGTTGATAGCTGATGATTTGCTAAAAATCATATGGTTATCAGTGTACCATGATCTTACACATCAAAACATTTGGCTACTCCAGAGTTACAAAGATAAAATCTGAAGAGAATTTACAAAGATAAAGACTACTTTGATGATGATATAAGCAGAGAATTTACAAAGATAAAATCTGAAGATAAAGTCACAATTCCTCTTTGAAGATAAAGATGTTAAAGGTAAATCTACAAAGGAACTTGAAATCAAACAAGTAGAATTCAAGTTAGGGGAGGATTGTTGGGATACAGAATGTTAAAGTATTGAAGTGTTAAAGTGCTGAAGATTAACAAAGTACTGCAGAAAGATAAAGTACTGCAAGAAGTCAAAGTACTGCTAAGTAAAAGTCAAAGTACTGCTTATCATCAAAGTACTGCAAAGATTATAAGTCGGTTATATTAGATTAAAGATAGAAAGTAATGTTTATCTAGAACTTTCTAAGTATTGTTTACTTGACGTACAAGGATAATAATTGTAAATCGTTTAGGGTTATCCTTGAGCCTATAAAAGGACCCCTAGATTGATATTAGACGGACGTGACATTATTAGAGTTTTAGAGAAGTTCGATATTATTAGAGTTGTTAAAGAGTCTGCATAATAAGCAGAGTTAGATTTATTAATAAAGTTGTTCAAAGTTAAAGTTATTCTTCTTAGCTTTATTAAGTAAATTCCGCATACTTAATAGAGTTTGCTCAGTGTTTCATTGTTAATAACTTAGGATTTATCCGAGGTTATTAAACCTTAACAAGCTATTTAAGTTAGATTGGTTAGAGTACATCGATCCAACAGGACTATTTGATGTTATTAGAGCGATACAAAGGATTGGATATATGATACAAATGTAGATTAACAACACAAAGTACATGTCTCCATGAGAAAACTTGATCATGGGATACACGAGAGCGATGAGTGTCAAGACGATGATCACGAAGGCGATATAAACCATGATGATGAAACTCTTCCTTGGTTTTGATTTGAGATGAGATGAGAAGGAAGATGAAGTTTAAATGAGAGGTATTTTGAAAGTGGAAGATTTGAAAAAAGTGGGGTTTGGTGTTTATGAGACGAGCGGAGGAAGTTTTATGGGGAAGGAGGAATTTTTGAGATTTGTGTTTTGTTTTATTATTAAAAAGGTTTGATATTTAAGTTAGGATAACACATATTTATATACCTAGATTTTAGACGGAGGAGAAACACGTATGCAAGAAGGTTTCCTAATGAAGCCACGTATATCACTAAAGCATATGTTGAAACTAAGAAAATAAAATATAACCATATAGATTCCTATGCAAGCATACTTATTCTAAGCTTATGTTATTGAGAGATAGGTTTTAAGAAAGTCATACCTCTAATGCAATTATGAGTGTCCTTTTCTTTTGACAGAAAAATTGTCAATAGACAACTCCGGTTCCTTCGAGATCTAGGTGGTAGTTTTAAGATACCTTCTTAGGAAAGGTGATCTTGTTACCAAGGAGTTCCTATGGCTTGATTAAAATGAGCTTTAACTAAACAAAATTACAAGAGAGGTTAGTGCAATTTGGCAAGATAAAATAAGAGGTAAGAAATATGATGTTGTCATCCAATCAACATCCTACAAAAGTATTTTTAACACATGGTGTTTATTTTTGTGAAAACCTTCTTTGTAGTTTTCAATTATACACATATGATGTCAAGTTTTTAAAGTACAATATACTCTAAAAACTTGGAAACGAAGCTCTGGTACCAATTGCGAAAAACTAGAAGGGGGGGTTGAATAGTTTTACCGATTAAAACTTCATTTTAAGCTATTTAGATCGACTTATGTCAATCTATTTAAATGTGTGTGTTGGATGTTTGATAGATAAGCATATAACTAAGTAAAGCAAAGATAAAGAGTAAGAAGCACAAAACCACAACGCGAGTATTTATAGTAGTTCGGCTACAAGGACACCTTCCTTGCCCTACTCCACTCCTCGAGTCACCTACTCGAGAGCTCGTAATCACTACACAACACAAACTCCTTGTGGCGGAGAAGCCTTCACAACGTCGCCTACTCTTTATCCGGTACAAGGCTAGACACCGGGTTCTTCGACGAGGTAGAACCAAACCTATCACAACGTCGCCTACACTTTATCCAGTACAAGGCTAGATACCGAGTTCCGTTACAAAGGAGGAACTACTACCTAACACTACACAACACCTATACCAAAGGAGATCCACTCCTTATTACAACATCAACAAGGATATCAATATCCTTGACCCAAACTAATCTATCTTGTACATCGACGCACCATATCGAATGTACACCCTAGGCACCTTTCACTAATGCCTTTGACACGACTCCTAGGCACCCTTCACTAATGCCTTCAACACGGACATTCGACACCCTTCGCTAATGCCTTTGACACGAATCTTCGACACCTTTCACTAATGCCTTCGACTTAACCCTTTAGACATCTTTCACCTTTGTCTTCGACACAACACTTTTAATGAGAGAGGAAAGACCTATCAACAAGATAACATCAGTAGTCTTGATGATGACGAAGCTTGGAAACCCATGGACTTGAGCTTGCTCGACTTCAAGAAGTGGTGATCTCGCCTTTAAGAGGAACCTAGAGAATCACACAAATACAAAACTACATAGAAAGATCCTTTGGATATGAGGTTAGAGAGTTTACAACATTAAGAGAGAATGTGTGTGAAAGGGGTGAGTTACAATGAAGAAATGACTCACTATTTATAGAGAAAAAATCGCTATTGTTCCACGGATCCCACGGATCCCTTGCTTGAGGGATCCGTCCAGTGTATTCCTGGAGATCCGTAGGACGCTCCCCCTAAATGGGTTATGGGTCATGGATCATGGGTTATGGGTCATGGACTTTGGATCATGGGTATCAAAATAGATACAACGTATCTAGAAGATGCAATGCATCTAGCAATGGGTCATGGGTTATGGATAATACCCATTATGACTTCATGTATGATGTCATGCGATGGGTCATGGGTTATGGATCATGCTCCATGGGTATGGGTCATGGACTTTGGGTTTTACCCAACTAAATTCAATGTATCTAGTTAATGGGTCAAGTACTTAGATTCTTACCTATTACAATACATACTAAGTATGTATATATATATATACCCATTATGTAAACACTAGTTGTTATACATATGCATTACTATACTATGAAAACACTATTACTTGTTTAGTGTTTTATATGAAAACGTAAACGTGTTAGTAAACTATTGGCTCAAACCATTTACATATTTTATTTGTTTCGTTAAAATGATTTTACGTTTGTTATCGACAAAACATTAGAAGATCGTAAAATATAAATAAACGTTTTTATGGCTTATTTGTATTAACATAATCTTACCCATTTATCCCTCTAGGCCCAACCCAACAAAACTATCCTACCCGGTCAATCCACCACATAACCCGGTCAACCCTAATTACTCCCTAGTCAAACAAAGTCCAAAAGCGCCCTGTTTCACCCCAGTCACTATTCATCCGTCTTTCCCCTTTTTACCCTGCTCCAATAAAAAAGTACCCAATCATTAAAATGTTCTAGAACCCTGACCTCGTACTGACATCACCCTGACATGTCAGGAATGCCAACATGGCAATCCGTGTGCTTATGTTGGAGGCACATGATCCAACGCTCTTAATTCAGCTTAAGAATGAAGCTAGAGATCAATGGACGAGATGAGAGGACCCAGAAGCTTCAAAAGAGCCTCTTGAAACCCTAGATAGCTTCTATAAATACCCCCTCATTCTCATAGTTTGTGTGTAATTTACTAAGAGTCGTTTTTATGTCAATTTTATTTTCTAAGTCTTATTTAGTTTCAAAAGTAATTTGTAGTTTGTTTAATTTCTGTTCTTCAGTGTAATCAAAGTTTAGTCATTAATAAAATTGTGTTCACTTTATAATTCTTATGCAATTTACTCTTAATCTTCATGTTATTGTTTAGTTATTGATATTCAGTTTGATTTAAAGTTCCTTAAGCTTCTTTCATTTACATTTAAGCTTTTACAAAACTCATTTAGTTTATTTCTGTTTCCTAAAAGCAAAAACACAAAAAAAAAATAGAAAATACTTTGAAAAAAATACAAAAATATGTTCAAAACATTTTCATAAGCTTACTTTCAGTTTATACAAGCTTATATAAGCTCTATATAGCTTATTGTAAGCTGTGTTTGGTTCAAAATAGTTTTAAGCACAAAAATCCAAAATCAGTCAACAAAAGTCAACTGTGATATCAAATTCAGTTTTACCTTTACATATGTGGGGAAAGCTAGTAAGTTGCCGTAAGGGATTGGCAAGATGGACTTTTACCTAGCTTATTTATAAGCTAGGAGCTTGTAGCTGACCTTTTTGACTCGACCATGCCATGTCGTGCCAAAGCCTCCAAGGTAAGTTGTCGCGCTAAACCTGAAAATACATGCTAAAAATGTCAACACGAGGTTGGTGAGTTCATAGGTTTGTAAAAAACGTAGTAAATCAGTTTTGCTGTGCATTGATATACGAGTAGGACATATGTATAAGTAATAGTGCTGAGCAAGTAGTAAAATGAAATGCAATCCACATCATATAATTCACATCATGAAATCCGACCACCACGTGGTCCCATGCACAATAGGAATCCAGTCAGTTATTATCGCAAACCAGCTGGAGCTAAAATGTTGGATAAATGAAATCATAGGTATCCAACCAGTCCTGAAGACTGTTGGCTAAATGGAATCATAGGTATCCAACCAGTCCCGAAGACTATTGGCTAAATGAAATCTGTCAACCACTACAAACACTCATGCACATAATTACATACGCATATATGTCCAAAATGAAATAATATGAATATAGCACAGCGAAAGAAATAAGCAAAATGAAATAATATGAATTTAGCACATCGAAAGAAATAATGTTATTGTAATGAGAATTGAATAACTGAATAAATTATTTAGCGAAGCACATAAAGTTTTTAAGAATCAAGTCATTTGTAAATATTGGAATTTAGTAAACAAACATGTATTCTCCCCCAAAAGTGTTTTCAAAACAAGTAAAGTAGGGGCCATGAACTCACCTCAGTCCGAAACAATGCAAGAAACATAACTAACACGACTGGCATCGAGAAAGGTAACACAACAACATTAAAAGGTAGCAACGCACAACGATACAAGAGTATAGGCACAATGGTACGGGATTAACACAACCTAATAAGAGTTTGCTATCTCATAATAACTCAAGCAGAGCAAATGAATT
This sequence comes from Chrysanthemum seticuspe, assembly GCA_019973895.1. Classification (NCBI taxonomy): domain Eukaryota; kingdom Viridiplantae; phylum Streptophyta; class Magnoliopsida; order Asterales; family Asteraceae; genus Chrysanthemum; species Chrysanthemum seticuspe. The sequence goes on along the minus strand of BPTQ01000008.1, from coordinate 248,683,664 downwards.
TCCGAAAGGCAACGTGTTTTAGTTTTCATGGATTACTCGCATCAAAGGTTTCAAAAGTCCATGATCAATATCTCAAAAGTTTGGTTTTAACATTTCGTATGATGGTAAGAAAACATGGACTCGACCTACACGCGCCAAACGTAACTCACACCAAGACATAATATATATCCCAATACATTATAAGAAAATATGGTCAAGAAATATTGACCAGGACTCAAGAACACATGCCAAAGCAATAAAACACACAAAAGAAACTAAACAAGTAAGGATCGATTAACAAATAAGTGAAATGGTAAATGAATGGTTAAATTTTGGCATTTACCCGATATCCCAAATAGTTGTATAAGATGTATGTAATATAATAAAACATAGGTTTTAATGAATTAAAATAGAAAAATGATTTTGTATTAAATAAAGTTACACTTTCATCTTATGATCGGTTTTTAAATCAAAAGGAGACTATACATGATAGTTTAATATGATTTGTTTATCAAAACACGTTTCGATAGTTAGTTAATCCGGTTAAATGAGTTTGGATAATTTAAAAGACTAAAAGTGTTTAATAATCGTTACGTCCAATGTATATTTAGTCCGATAATTAACCGTTAACTAGTCCAATTATCCAATATGCGTCTAATAATTGTCAAAAAGTCCAAATGTAATAATCACAATCCAAGTATTTAATTTGTTAACTATCCATAAAGTTTTGTGTTGATTATTGGGTTTTATATCAGATAGGTTACTCAACTTTTCAATATTGTTCACTCAAGTTACCCAACTATTTTTTTGTTCAAACGGGGTATTGGACTACACGGGGTTGACATTCAGGTCACTGAACTTCAAAAGTGTATTCAATCAGGTTACTATTGACAAAAATACCCTCCTTTTCATTTTTGTTAAGTACATAAATCGTCCCTGTGGTTTGCCCGGTGTTACGAATTCTGTCCAGTTTTCATTTTTGTTACGTTTTCATAAGTTTTCATAAGTTTTCGTCTGTGTTTATATGTTTTTATCCGTTTTCCTCTTCTCGATCTGTTTTTATGCGTTTTTGTCCGTTTTTATACGTTTCCGGCCGTTTTCTTCCATTTTTATACATTTTCTTACGTTTTTATCCGTTTTCATCCGTTTTCCTCGTCTCGATCCATTTTTATATGTTTTGTGTGTGTTTGTTAAGTTAGTATAAATTACAAAGAACCATTTTCGTAAGTTAGTATCACGACACCATAAAGGTGTCGAGTGTGTTTGTTTTGTGTGTGAAATCTGTCCGTGAGAAACACCACTAGGGTTGTTTGGTTTGTTGCTTGGCTAACGAGACACACACGAGGGTGTGAGTGTTATTGTGTTGCTCTTGGTTAAACAATCAACCCACATAAGGTGTTTGTGTGCTTTTGATCAACTAAAGAACCCACATATGGTATGAATGTTTGATTGAGATTCGGTTCACCCACGAGGGGCGAAAACGTATAACCACGGACAAAAACCTATGAAAACTTACGAAAATATAACAAAAATGAAAACTGGACTGAATCCGTAACACCAGGAAAACCAGAAGGACCATTTATGTACTTAACAAAAATGAGAAGAAGGGTATTTTCATCAATTTAGTCATTCAGTAGCCCGATTGAACATATTTTGAAGTTCAATAACCTGAATGTCAACCCCGTGTAGTCTAATACCCCGATTGAACAAAAAAAATAGTTAGGTAACTTAGGCAAACAAAGTTGGAAAGTTGGGTAACCTATCTGATATAAAACCCTTGATTATATAGTTCTAATGAAATATTCACAGTGCATCAATGATCCAAGTAAACCAATAAATACCCTCGAACGCATCTTACTAATACCGCAAACACAAACACTACAAAACATCACCAAGTCTAATCTCTCATGATATTAGATAATGACCAAAAAACACAACACAGACACCAACGCAAACAATTTACTGAAACACAAACACAAACTGCAATTACACTTAAGTCTACTTGTTAACCAAAACAGTTCTCGTCGTGAACCAAAACGAGGAAAACGCTAAAGCAAGCCAACAAGGACGCAACACAGCCTAATCTACTCAGTTTCCATATTCACGACCCAATAATCTGCGACCTATGCGAGTTTGAACTGACCCGAGGAAAACCAAGCTGACCCGATATCAATCGAATCGGACCCGACTCTAGATGTACTGACCCTACTTGTATACCACTTGAATCAAACAACACCACTTTCATACAAAGATTACCACACGAGATTTTATTAAAAACATTATTTCAATCAGAGCTTGTATCCATAAACTTGAATATTAACTGAAACCAAACCATGACTATGTCGAGTCTCTACCCGACCCGAGACAACCCAAAAATCCAAAACTTAATACCACAGATTCAACCAAACGAAAAGATTTACAAAAACACTTTAGATACAAGTTTTATTCCACCAATCCTATACCACACGCTTTCATTTCCAAAGGTTTTTAATCCAAGATGCGTAATCCACGAAAAAGAAACTAACAATTGGTTTAAAATTAAGAAAATAATAAAAGGTTATGCGTTGCCATACCAAAACACGAGAAGAGAAAAAAGACACCATGAGAGGAGCGCGATGGATGAACAGTGGTGGTAGTGGTGGCGTGTGGACTTCACCAGTAACCTCACCATGATGGATTAAGGGTGGGATAGTGTTGACAGAGGTGGAGCGCCACGGTGGTGGTGGCCCGCGTGAGGATGGCGACTGGCGGCTGCAGTAGTGAGAGGAGGAGGGAAAATGGGTCTAGGGTTACATGTAAAAATGAGATAGAAATTTTTATGAGTGTATATACATAGTAAAAAAATAGTATAATTACAAAGTGCGGTTTTTGTGAAAGTTGAGGGGGCCCGGTTATAATTATAGTTCAGGGACCGTCTGTGCAAATTTTGGCTATCTTTTGTAAATTTTAGACTCGGGGCTTATTTGGACTATTAAACGCGAGATATAAATTACAAAACATACGCCATTGTTTTTAAAATAAATTTTCTGATAAAACTGAGTATTCACACGAATAATTTCTCGTAATTAATATAATAATCAAACAAAAGGTTTAACGAGCTTGCGATGGCCGAAACGTGTTGAGTGCGGTTCTCACGCTTTACGAGATAACTTCTCGTTTTTGAGTTTAAGTTGGCTCAGGACTTGATCGAAATGAAAAACAGTTAATAATAAATATATTTTTGCTATTAAAATAGGTTAGGAAAGTTACCGGTTGCTACAAAAAGCAACGACACTATATGCATCAGTTAGTTATCATATGGTTATATTTAAAGAAAATTGTTGGTGCTTAATAATCTGCATTCCTTGTCATCTTATGCTTGCATGACATGTTTCTCATGCCCTTCTCAATCCTTTTCTTCCCCTGAAAATCGGTATTTGAAAAGACTGGTCGATCAACCCAACCCGACTTAACTTGACCAAAAGTCCTTGTATTTTGCTTTCCCATCCTGTCCAATTTGACAACTCTATTGATATCAATGACTCGATTATTTATCACACAACTTACTAGTTAAGGACACCGACCTTCCTCAATCATTATATACACCAAAAATCCTCACCATAATCTTCAGCGTGACCATGATAACATCCTCCAAAATTAACCCTTTTTACTTGACTAAACTCATACCCTTATATTCAAGAATAATTAGTGATGAAGATCAAAAAAAAAAATTGTTATACTTGACACAATTTAGTATCTACAAGAGCGATGGTGAACATAAAATAAAACACATATTGACATAAAAATAAAAATTGGGAATACTTTGAATCTGTATATTTTGAATCAATTTCATAAATTCTGAAAACGCACGATGAACTGTAGCATATTGGATTTCATAAACACATCAACACATAATCAAATGGGGCGTATGGATTGAGTATTTTAGAGAGAGAAAGTAAAGAGAGTTGGGAACTTGATAAAACAAAGAAAAATGGTATTGAAGCTCCAACCCTCTACCTTGGGAGGTAGAGGGTATTTATAGTTTCTTACAAGACACGCCTCCTACGGGCTGTGGATCAGGAATATAGTGGGTAAAGACCCGTCCGTCCTCCACGGTGTTACTAAACTAACTACTTATTAACATAACTTTACTACGACTACGAGCTTTCTAACGAATACATATACTTTAGGTGACCGACACTTTAACTAACGGATTTTTAAATCCTAACAATTACATTGAATACAAACATATATTACATTTAGATTGTTCTTGGATTCTTGATTAAGTTCTTTGCTCTGTAGCCCGTAGTCTTTGATTCTTCATGTTCTGCATGTTTTGCTAATCCAAGTGGAGATCTTTAACTGATCCACGTGATGATGAGTTTCGAGCCAGATTTGAGATCATCAGCTACCATAAATCTCTGATTCTTCCTTTGTAGTGTTGCCAACATGTGAAGTTATGACATTTGGACCGACATGCTCACATTCTGGATCATGATATCTTCTCATCAGAGTTGCGGAAGCTTTTGTTGATTCATGATATTTGCAGCAGCGTAGCAGAAGCATGGAGTGAAAATATCAGAGTCGTTGATGAAGTTATGCACTTATCATGAATTCTTTAGATATGAATGTGATGTGTGAGCATGCGGCTATGGATTGACTTCTCAAATCTGATCAGCTGCAAACGTTGGGTGTACGTGCATACAACAGTTAGCAATAAAGTGCACGAAAGCGTCTTTGATCACTTTCGTTGAATTGAGGTACACGACCCACGGTTCCCCGTTGATCAGTACAAGTACTGCCTGTGATCAGGTAGAATTCCTAAGAATCTCCTTGACAGGGTTTCGCAGCTGCTCTAGCTATTCTCAAACCGGAACGTCTCAAAAAAGACAACACGGAGTGAGTGAACCAGCAAGTTGAGGTTTGCTGATTGAAGAAGATGATTTGAAAACAGTCGTGTATTGCTTAATTATAAAGTGTTTTGCAATACAACGAAGGTTTTAAGGAAAATCAATTATCAATCATAAATACCTTTTATTATGAAAAATTCATACACAGTCGATGTGCAAGAGAAAAGCATTTTTTAGCACAACGACTGGTTTTTCAAAGGTATCCATCAATCCATTTCCTGGACCAAGGTTGATTCAATAATGAATCCCCCTATCGTTTCAATCCAGTTGTCACAAGTTTGATCTATTGAATAGATCTCACATGTCACGTACTAAGAGCTTGTTTGATGTTGGCTCTAGAAGAATTTCCATCTTCATCGTGAATATTTTACATATCACTCGGATGTTCTGGCAATACCACACGGATAATGCGTAGGACTCTTAATTATATTCTCACTTTCCACATTGTGTGAAACAGTAATTCTTCAAGAATAATGTGTCCTAATGAGATTTATTGATGATCTCGTGGCTCTAGACTCAATTGTGCATTTTGGTTTCCTTTGCCGGAGACTAGGGAGAGGGTCTCCTTCTTCAATATCAACAATCTCTAAGAGAAAGTCGATAGATTATGTAGGTTCCCCGTGAGAGTGAAACAAGTCCTTTTAAGAGGAACTTGAGTAGCTTGGGAAGTTGTAGTGCAGTGCATTACTGGGTCCATGACGTCTTGTCTTCAATACCGGTGTTACCTTGGTAATCACCAGTAGCATATGAATTGAACCCGGTTTCTGCCCTAAGGTTGAAATAATTGAGGGCTATTTCTTTTCACCTTTTTTCACATTCAATTCTTTTTCATTCTTCAACCCCTTCAGTGCTTACCGAGACTTCATTACTAGAACCTTGTTGGGTTTGTTCAAGTACTAGCTCTGTCTCAGTCCGCACTCTTCCCATTTCTCACTTTTCTCTTTTTTTTCATTATACCTAAGGACTTCTACACTATCTAGTGGATTGTCCCTGGGTAGATCCCTCCGGCTCTGGCTGGATCGTGGGAACGAATACCTAACCTAACCATCCTTATATCTCCATGCATAAAATAAATTTGGTCGGTCCTTTTGGTATTGTTCTTCTGCCATTGAAAACCATTTGAAAATCAATCCAGGTACTTGTGATACATGATCAAAGTATTTTGTACCTGAATTGTTTTTGATATTTCAGAAAAAGCTCCCCCTCAACATGTGCATCATATGTTTGAAGTTGTTTTAGCATCTGGAGGCAATAGGACTTGAAATCTTAGATTAAGAATTAAGAATTCACTTCTTTGATCAACATTTTATAAAAATATCATCATCACTTCCTGATCGAATTTAGTATTTTAAATACTTTGGATAAAACATGTTGGGAAGGACGAGGTTTTCTTTAGTTCGCTCCCCCTCAATATGTGCATCGAGATTCGAAAGAGTATTACATATATCAGAGGGAAACTGCACTTTGAGACAAATCAGTCACGTTTTAATTCCTTTTGGTTTAAGATAGATGCTCCCCCTTAACATGTGCATGGAAAATTTGAAATCATTTGGCACATGTAGGGAGGAGAGCTTGTTATAATATTTCTAAACCATTTATCGAATTATCAGTTTATATCCAATTTAAATAACAAATTCTCCCTCGATCACAATTTTTAAATCCTTTGAGATTTGTGATCTCTATTGATTTAAATTAATTTTGAAAACTTTTGAGGAGAATAGTGACTTGCTTTTGAAAAACATTTTAACTGATAAGGATCAGATTTTGATACTTTAAACTCCATTGTTCAAACATGCATAAGTATCTTATGAAAACACAACCTAGGTCTGGATCCAAATGTATTAAAACAATGTAAAACGTTGTTCTTTTTTATTTTTCAAAAGTAGACCTTGTCTGATTACGTGCCAATTGTTTGAAAAACAACCTTTGGATTTGATATAAATCATTCTCCCCCTCAATCAATGACATATGTTGTTGATTGAGCGTAAGAGATTTTGTCAAATGATAAGTCCAAATGATTTACAGATATTCCGAGTTATTTTCAAAGCAATTTTGTTTTCATAAGGTGACAAATATTTTTTCAAAAGAATCTTTTAGAAGGAAAAAATATTTGTTAAGACACATTTGTCTTTTAGAATCAGAGCAAGAGGTTTCAAATGTGTAGATTGAGCATGGCTCTGTTCACTCTTTTAAAACGGGTTACTGCCTGAGATGACAATAAACCACCATTTTTCTCCATTTTTTTATGTACATTCGAACTTCATCTAAAGACCCGTGCCATTCTTTGAATGACAAATCAAAGTCCGTAAATGATATCGAACCAGGAAAAATATGACAAAATGACAATATTTTTGATTTTTTTCAAGATTTTCTAGTTTTTATGGATTTTTTTTGAAAATTTTATATTTTTCTCTTTTCCTTTTGTTGGTTTTATAATTTTGTATTTTGATTTTTCTTAAGAAAGATATGTACAGATATGGATGAAGAAAAGCCTTTACTCCTCGTCTTCCTCTTAAAACCGTTTGAGTGTTTCCGGTTGTAGACTCTTTAGACCAAGTCGTGGGAGGATAAACTCAAAACGTTCTCTAGGAAGAGCTTTGGTGAAGATGTCTGCTAACTGATATTCAGTCTTCACAAAATATAGTTCTACCACACCATTTTCCACTTGCTCCCTGATGAAGTGATGTCGAATGTCGATATGCTTTGCTCTTGAGTGTTGAACGTTGTTGCATGAGAGAGCAATGAAACTCTTGTTATCACAATACAGAGGGATTTTGTTGAATTCAAAGCCATAGTCAGATAATTGGGATCTCATCCATAGGATTTGAGCACAACAAGATGACATGGCTATGTATTCTGCCTCTATAGAGGATATTGAGGTACTAATTTGTTTCTTTGAAGACAAGCTCACAAGTTTATCACCCAAAAACTGAGCACCTCCTGACATGCTTCGACGTGTATCTTGACACCCTGCATGGTCAGCATCTGCATAGGCTGTTAGTGACATACCGGTGTCCTTCGGGTACCAAAGTCCCATGTTGATGGTTCCTTGGAGATACCGAAAGACCCGTTTAACCGCTTCAAGGTGCTTTTTGGTAGGCTTAGCCTGGTATCTAGCACACATGCATACAACGACTAGAATGTCTGGTCTACTGGCAGTAAGGTACATCAGGGACCCAATCATACTACGATATTTAGTTTGGTCAACCATGATCCCTGAGTGGTCCTCATCCTATTAGGAATTAGAAATTCCAGGTATTAAAGAGTCGGTCACCTCAAGTATATGTAATAGTTAGAAAGCTCGTAGTCGTAGTTCTTTTAAGTTAAGTAGTATTTAGTTAAGTAACACCGTGGAGGACGGACGGGTCTTTACCCACTGTATGCCTGATCCACAGCCCGTTGTGTGGCGTTTTATTGTAAGACTATAAATACTCTCTACCTTGCAAGGTAGAGAGTTGGAGCTCATAATAAGATTTTTCTTTCTCTCACTAAAGTTCCCAAACCTCTAACTTTCTCTCTCTAAACCTCTTGTACACCTACTTTGTGTTATGGTTTGATGTGTATGTGAAATCCAATACGTTACAATTGGTATCAAGAGCCATGGTTAGATCATCTCTTACATATCTTTGGATTTCTAGTGGTTTTTAGGTGGTTTTTGAGTTTGAAAAAGTTTAGTGGTTTTTGCATCATTTGGGTGATTTCTAGTGTTAAAGTTTGGATTTTGATAGTACTTTTGTGTTTAGAATCATCACAAGTGTTTAGGTTTTGATGTTGAAGGCTTGAATCATCGTGGTTGGGTTGTTTTTGGATTGAAAGGTGGTGTTTTTGTGATTTTCTAGCTTGCGACTTGAGCCACGGATAGTTTATCTTGGTAGCGATTTGCTTTGTTATTTGGGAAGGTCTTAGCGAGTTGAGCTAGCGACTTGTCTACTGAGACAAGCCGACAAAAAGTACACTTAGTGGTTTCTCCACTACGGGTAGCGACTTGGTGTAAGTTAGCGACTTGTACTTTATATTGTTAGCGACTTGGTGTTAGCGAGTTGGTACCTAGCGAGTTGCTATTTAGCGACTTGACAAATTAGCGACTTGCTGTCAATATTTTGCTAGCGACTTGGATTGTAGCGAGTTGTTATATAGCGACTTGGGACTATAGCGACTTGGCACTTAGCGACTTGGTTCAAGGTTTCCTAGCGACTTGGGTGATATCCTTTGAATACGGTTTTCTCTTGATTTAGTAAAATCCCGTGAAAGAATCTATTTCCCGGTTTAATCATAGAGTTATAAAATCCTGTTTAATCTGTCATCATGTCTACCAACGTTCCTACAATCATCTCCACTGTTGCCGAGGATGTTCAAGCAGCTGGTTCAGATACTCGTCCACCCATGCTTGACAGAACTGACTACGACTCTTGGGCTCAACGAATCAGATTGTACTGTCTTGGAAAGGAAAATGGAGTCAACATTCTCAAATCCATTGATGAAGGACCATATCGGGTTGAGACTACTAGAGACTTAATTGATACAGCTGAAGATGGAACAATGATCTATGGAATTGACAGACCAAAGACATATGATGAGCTCGATGATAAGGAGAAAAAGAGATTCGATGCTGATATCATGGCTTCTAACATCGTACTTCAAGGTCTTCCAAAAGATATCTACAAGCTGATCAATCACAACACCGAAGCCAAGGCAGTGTGGGATAATGTCAAGATGCTTCTCTCAGGATCTGAATTAACTATGGAAGACAGAGAATCACAACTCTATGATGAATTTGAACACTTCAAGATGAAACTAGATGAGAGTGTTTATGAGTACTATGTGAGATTCCACAAGCTTGTTAATGATATGAGGAACATCAGAATGACTATGCCAAACATTCAGCTGAACTAAAAGTTTGTGAACAACATGAATCCCGAATGGCACAAGTTTGTCACCTCTCTAAAGCTAACCAAAGGATTGAAGAATACAAACTATGAGCAACTCTATGCCTTCCTCCTTCAGAATGAGAGACATGCTATGTTTGAAAAAAGGATTCTTAATCAGTTCAAAACCAACCAGGGAGAGACAAGCTCATCAAATGATTCAACTGCCTTCTACTCAAACATCGGAATCACAACCAAAGCCTCACAAGTCATACCCATGGGTAATGGTAATCACAAAATCATTCCTGATCCTATGTTCAAACAAGCTGATGCTGATGCACACGTGGGAAACTTCATTAATCAACTAGCTCTCCTGATTAGTCAAAACATGAACTCTCTTCCACATACTAACAACAATCTCAGAACTGCTTCCAATCCATACAATCAAGCCACTGTCAGAGATGGGAAGGTTATGGTGCAGCCAGTTCAAGAACGACAGTACGAACAAGCAAGAGGTGGAGCTGGTAGAGGTTATGCTGCAAATCAGAATAGGGGAAGGAATGGAAATCAGGGTCAAGCAAAGCCAATCAAATGTTACAATTATGGAGGTGAGGGACATATTGCAAGGAACTGCACATCGCCAAAATGCCCTCATAATGCCGAGTACTTTAGGGATAAGATGTTGCTTGTGCAAGCTCAGGATAATGGTGCAGCTTTGGATGAAGAGGAGTTGTTGTTCTTGGCTGAGGGAAATGCTAAGACATATGATGCAGATGTGGATGAGCAACCAATTCAGGAGATATGCCATAATCATCAGAATGCCTTTCAAGTAGCTGATTGTGATGCATACGACTCTGATGTTGATGAAGAACCCACTGCACAAACCATCTTCAAGGCTAGCATTTCTCCAATGGTCTCTCCTAAAGTCTCTTCATCACCACAAGCTGGTCCATCCAAAGACAAACTCATTTATGAGGTATTAAAATTATACGATGATGTTGATGAGCAAAAGATACATAACGAAACAATCAACTGTATTTATTGAGTCAGATATTGAAATATGGGTAATATCAATGTTGTCCCATATGATCAGTATGTGAAACAAAGTGAAAGTGAGATTGTACCAAGTGATGCATCTTCTGCAGTCAATAATGATTATGTTTTTGATGAATTCACTGCATGTGCCCCTGATGATTCTGTCATCTCTGAACTGAATGCATATAAAGAACGTGTTGCTATTTATGAACAACGTGCAAAATTTGAGTTGACCACCCGTGAGCAGGAAATGGATGACCAAATGCGTACAACTATTAGAAAAAGTAGGTTTAGAGAAGAAGTATTAAAACAAGAGTTAAACTCCTTACAAGAAAAGCTTTCTAAAACTGCTAAGCAAAAACAAGAACTTCAAGAAAATGTTAAAATGCTTGTTAGCCTTAATAGTTTTTATTAGAAGTGATGGTCATTCACATTTAGGAACCTTGTAACGTGTGTTAGATATCGTGATAGAATAGTCAACGGGCTCGTGGATTGGGATAAGCTAAATGATTAAATGTTAAGCTATGTTAGCCGTTTAACAAGCTTATATACCCAACCCAACCCAAGTCCACGAAAAGCCCATGGAAAGCCTTTTAGGTTTTATGTTACTTGTACTATATAAACCCCTCAAAGTCTCATTTGAGGGGTGTGCTTGAAAGTGTGTGTGTGTGTTTTTCCTTTGGAATATACAACATATTGTGTTTATCTTTATCCTCTCACATACACGAATATAACATCAAGTCACCATCTTTCTCATCTTATTTCTACGCTTTGTTTGTTTGGGTTTCACGAGTTCTACGCTTAACTGTGGTTAACGTGGGTATTTCGTGATAAGTTTGATATCGTAGTGGTCCTACAATGCTTAAGCAAGAATTCAGTGCTAAGGAATCAAAACTTTTGAATGATTTTTCTAATCTAAAAACCTTGAAAAACAAGCTTGAAAATAAGTTGTACGTACAAGGAAATACCATTCAGACTGCTCACTTAATCACTAAGCATAGAGTCTTAAGCGATAAGCATAGCATTCCCCTTGTTGAGGAACCAAATCCAGAGGTCATTAAAAAGGCTAGAAATGCTCATAAGGTTCTTTATGATGGCAATGAAATCCTTAAACCTAGACAGAAACCTAGCTGCGTTGAGTGCACTGAGGAAGATAAGAAATCAGATGAAGTCACTAGGGAAAAGATGAACAAGAAATTAGATGATCCTAAATGTAAAGAGAAGAAAATAAATATCACACCCCATGATTACAAGAAGGAGAATTGGATTTCCTTGAACATGTTTAAGCCTCAGACGTTGTTAACACCCGAACAAGTGTTCTGGAAAAAGGAGTTAGATAAGCAAAAAGCAGAGAATCTTGTTGTAACAAACCCCCCCTTTAGGAAAATGCCTTCAGCGACTATGTATCCTCCCAATACACCAATGCATTTAGTTCCTAGGACTATTTCCACTAAAAGCAAGACCTTAATCAGTCAATATGTTATTTTTCAACTATTTGTTGATTTTGAAAAAACTTGTAAGAAAAGGATCACACCTACTGGTATAACTGAAGGGGAAAGGGGTTTTGAGCAAACGAAAGAATGTTATCTAACTGAAGTCATGCCTTTCTTTAAACAACTAAAAGATCATTTTGAAAGTCTTAAAAAGGGAATGAACTTAGACATTAAAGAAATGGAAAAGGAGTTTGATGCAATGATAGTTGAGGTTAGTGACTATGAGCGAGCACTAAAATATAATGAGATTGAGAGGAAGAACTTGCATACATTGAATGAGACTCTTATTTCTGAATGTATTACTCAAGATGTGTTTTTCACTGCTACAAACTGTTTCATTAATGCTTCTCAATTTCATGAATTACCTGTTGCCCTGAAAGTCTCCCATGATCGTGTCATTGAGCTTGAAAAGACTAACTCTAAACTAAATGAGAAAATTGAACTGGATGATCACGACAATTTGGTTAAACATTTTTCTAAACTAGAGGTTGAGCATTTTAATTTACAACTAAAATATCAACATCTTAAAGAAAATGTCAAAACTTCAAATATCAAGACATCCTCAGATGCTCCAGAGTTTGATGCAGTTTTTCAAATTAACAAACGTGATGAACAGATTCAAGCTCATTGTAACACGATCACAAAGTTGAAAGCCCAAATCTCTCAATTAAAGGGTCAAAAGAACAATGTGACAGGCTCCCAAATGCCTCCTCCTTTAGATTCTCAGAATTCTCAAACGTTTCATCTTCAAAACTTAGTAAATGCATTACAAAAGGAAAACGAAAGTTTTCTAGAAGCAAATGAAAAGGTTAAACGTCATTTCAATGAGTTCTTTGAATCAATAAAGGTCACTCGTAACAAAATAACGAACAAATAGCTTCATTGCAAAAGGAAATTGAGAATCTGAAGAGTCAGGTAAAAGGGAACAAGCCAATGACCAATGGGGAGAATGGTGTATCAAAGGTTCACTCTTGTAATAAATATGCTTTGTCTGTGAAATATGTTCCCCCTCATCTCAGGAATAACAAACTTGCTATTCAAACATATTTCTCATCCTTTAAGGATTGTCTAGAATGTCTACGTGAGATTGTTGAAGAGGATAAATTAGAGAAACCACTTGACAATGCAATTGGGCATGCATGCTTATATGCCAAACGATCTCAAGAAATTCTAGAATGCTTAATCACAATATGCCCAAAGTCCTTAGGTGAGAGACTTAATCCTTTGATTCCATGTTCTATGCCTAGTGCCAAGTATGATATTCATTCGATGATGCCTGATGTTTTGAATGTGAACCTTAGTGTGCCTTCAAGTAGTTCAGATTCCAGATCTGTTAATGCTAAGAAAGCGAACTCTAGTGTGCCTTCTAGAAGTACAAATCCCAGCACTTCTAGTGTTAAGAAAGTGAACCTTAGTGTGCCTGCATGTAATTCAGATCCCAGCACATCTAAACAGGAGATGCAAAGAGTAGCAAAACCAACTAATGTTCCCATTCCCTCTACAGGAGTAATCAGTGACATTAAAGCGAGCAGGTCAAAGTCTCAAGACAATACAAGGAATGATAGGACCTCGCAAACTAAGAATGTGCATTAGAAGAGAGTAGAAGACCAACCTAGGAACTTTAAGCTTGAGTCGAATAAAACGAATCGTATTGATTCTAGTATTAGCCATAGGCGTACTGTAATTAATTCGAATTCTGATACTAGTTGCAAACCTTGTAATGATGTCTGCTTGAATTTTGTCTCTAATCATGAATGTGGTGTGAATGTTTTGTCTAATGCTGTCATACCCCCAGTTAATATTGCTAATGCAAAAAATCATGTTAAAAAGGCTAAAAGGCAGAGGCGAAAGAAAGTTAGAAAACAGTGGAAGCCCACAGGAAGAACATTTAGTAAGATAGGTTATCAATGGATACCTGTTGGCCATAAGGTTAATCAGACAATGCCCACTAGAAAATGGATGCCTACTAGTAGAACTATTCCCTTAAGAAGTGAACATACTTTAAATAGGGCAAATACGAACACTAGTACTGCATCTATTCATAATAACTCCATTGATTCAATTTCTGAGATGAATGTTTCTATTTCTGATGTGGGTGTTCCAATCACTGTTCCTAACCAAATGGAACCCATTCTTGTATGGGGATCCCAATTATCCAGTTATCCATTCTTGTTTGTGTTCAACTGCAGATCGTTCAAATCGTTCTGTGGTACCTGGACTCAGGCTGTTCCAAGCATATGACTGGCGACCGGTCGCGGCTCATGAACTTCGTGAGCAAATTCATCAGGACAGTTAGATTCGGGAATGATCATTTTGGTGCAATTATGGGTTATGGAGATTATGTTGTTGGTAAAAGTATTATCTCCAGAGTATATTATGTAGAAGGTCTTGGTCATAACCTGTTCTCTGTTGGTCAATTCTGATCTAGAAGTAGCCTTCAGAAAACATACTTGTTTCGTTAGAGAACTTGATGGTAAGGAACTTTTAAGAGGTTCACGTGGTTCAAATCTATACACCATCTCTATCGAAGATATGATGAAGTCTTCTCCAATTTGCTTGTTGTCAAAGGCTTCTAAAACAAAGTCAGGGTTATGGCATCGTCGTCTCAATCACTTGAACTTCGGCACCATCAATGATCTCTCCAGAAAGGACTTAGTTGTAGGTTTACCTAGACTTAAGTATGAAAAGGATAATCTTTGTTCAGCATGCCAATTGGGAAAAATCAAGAAGTATGCCCATAAACCCAAACCTACTAACTCTGTCACAGAAGTTCTTCATACAATTCACATGGACTTATGTGGACCCATGAGAGTGCAGAATATCTTTGGGAAGAAATATGTGTTAGTTGTGGTTGATGATTTCTCTAGATTCACCTGGGTAAAGTTCTTAAAGACAAAGGATGAAACTCTAGATATCATCATCAAACTAATCAAACAGCTGCAGGTTCGTCTTAACAAAACGGTCAGAATCATCCGAACAGACAATGGAACTGAGTTTGTTAACAAACAACTTAGTGAGTTTTATGAAAGTATTGGAATCAGTCATCAAAGAAGTGTTCCTTGAACTCCTCAACAGAACGGTGTAGTTGAAAGACGAAATCGAACTCTTGTGGAAGCCGCAAGGACAATGCTGATTTACTCAAAAGTTCCAATGTTTCTCTGGGGTGAAGCCATCGCCACTGCATGCTACACCCAAAATCGATCCCTGATTCACACTGCTTATGGAAAAACTCCATATGAACTTGTCCACAACAGAAAACCTAATCTTTCATTCCTTCGTGTGTTCGGTGCATTGTGTTATCCAACTAATGAGGGCCAAGATTTAGGCAAACTTAGAGCTAAAGCAGACATTGGTGTATTTGTAGGTTATGCACCAAGAAGAAAAGGATACCGAATCTACAACAAGAGAACCCGAATTATAATGGAAACAATTCACGTCACGTTTGATGAGCTGACCGGTCAAATGGCTCCTGGATAATCCAGTTCAGGACCCACACTTCAAAACAATCCCATTGGTTCATCCCTTGTACCAAATTCTTCTCTAGCAACTCCATATGTACCTCCATCTGAAGATGATTTAAAGAAACTGTTTGATCCTATGTTTGATGAACTCTATGAGCCAAGTGTTATTGAACTGTCAATTCCCACAACAGAGGGTGCTCATATCCCTGAGAATGAAGTTAATCCTACAGTCTCAATATCATTAAGTCAAGAAGCGCCTGCTGCTGATCACTCAGTCTCATCAACAAATCATCAATCTTCGAACGTACATCATGGAACTGTTTCTGGCATCAATGATGAAGTTAATCCCTTTGCTACTCCTGAAGATGCTCCATTTGAAAACATATTTGCTCCTGAATCATCATCAGAACCATCTTCTTCAAGAGACATCAACTCTGCTATCTCAGTCCCTCAACAACTGCCACATGAACACCTTAGAAAATGGACTCACGATCATCCATTAGACAACATCATTGGAAATCCCTCTCGTCTAGTATCAACACGGAAACAACTTGCAACCGATGCCTTATGGTGCTTCTTCAACTCCGTACTCTCTAAGATCGAACCAAAAGATGTTAAAACTGCCATGAATGAAAAGAGCTGGTTCAATGACATGCAAGAAGAAATTCATGAGTTTGATCGACTTGATGTATGGGAATTAGTACCTGCTCCAGATTGTGCTATGATCATTGCTCTAAAATGGATCTTCAAAGTGAAACTTGATGAGCATGGTGATGTCTTAAAGAACAAGGCTCGATTGGTTGCTAAAGGATACCGTTAAGAGGAGGGTATTGACTTTGAAGAATCTTTTGCTCTTGTTGCTCGTATCGAGGCAATCCGAATCTTCTTGGTTAATGCTGCTAGTAAGAACATGGTAGTCTATCCAGAGCATCCTACTCACGTCTATCGTTTGAAGAAGGCTCTGTACGGGTTAAAGCAAGCTCCAAGGGCATGGTATGATACGCTATCAAAGTTTCTTCTATCTACCGGTTTCAGCAAAGGAGCAGTTGATCCTACATTGTTCACCAGAAAGTCAGGCAAACATTTAATTCACGTTCAAATTTATGTTGATGATATCATCTTTGCCTCGACTGACCCCAATGAGTGTGACCGTTTTTCAAATGAAATGGGTTCAAAATTTCAAATGTCGATGATGGGAAAAATGTCATTTTTCATGGGATTACAAATTTCACAAAGTCTCGGAGGCATTTTCATAAATCAATCTAAATATGCAAATGAGATTTTAAAGAAATTTGGATTCGATTCTAGTGACCCTGTTGACACTCCCATGATTGAACGTACAAAACTAGATGAGGACCACTCAGGGATCATGATAGACCAAACGAAATATCGTAGTATGATTGGATCCATGATGTACCTCACAGCTAGTAGACCAGACATCTTGTTCGCTGTTTGCATATGTGCTAGATACCAGGCTAAGCCTACTAAAAAGCACCTTGAAGCGGTTAAACGGGTCTTTCGGTATCTCCAAGGATCCATCAATATGGGACTTTGGTACCCGAAGGACACCGGTATGTCACTAACAGCCTATGCAGATGCTGATCATGCAGGATGTCAAGATACTCGTCGAAGTACGTCTGGAGGTGCTCAGTTTTTGGGTGATAAGCTTGTGAGCTGGTCTTCAAAGAAGCAAATGAGTACTTCTATTTCCTCTACAGAGGCGGAATACATAGCCATGTCATCTTGTTGTGCTCAAATCCTATGGATGAGATCCCAATTATCTGACTATGGCTTTGAATTCAATAAAATCCCTCTGTACTGTGATAATAAAAGTGCTATTGCTCTCTCATGCAACAACGTACAACACTCAAGAGCAAAGCACATCGACATTCGACATCATTTCATCAGGGAGCAAGTTGAAAACGGTGTGGTGGAACTTTACTTTGTGAGGACTGAATACCAGTTAGCAGACATCTTCACCAAAGCTCTTCCTAGAGAACGTTTTGAGTTTATTCTTCCACGACTGGGTCTTAAGAGCCTACAACCAGAAACACTCAAACGTCTTCAAGAGGAAGAAGAGGAGTAAAAGGTTTCCTTCATCTATCCCCTGTAAATATTTAAAAAAAAAAAAAAAAATCAAATAGAAAAATATAAAACTTTCAAAAATCCATAAAAATTAGAAAATCTTGAAAATTTTCAAAAAATATTGTTATTTTATCATGTTTTTCCTTGTTCGATATCATTTACGGATTTTGTGTTGTCATTCAAAGAATGACACGGGTCTTTAGATGCTGTTCGAATGTTAAAAAAAAAAATATATATATATATATATATATATATATATATATATATATATTTGGGAGAAAGAGAAACAATGGTTTATTGTCATTTCAGGCAGTAACCCGCTTTTCAAAGATAGAACAGAGCCATGCTTTAGATATTTTCATATTTCTTGCTCTGATTCTTTTAACTAATCCTTACTATCTAATGAAAACTAGTTGTTTTGAAAAATAACTCGGAATCTATTTTTGATAATCATCTGGACTTATTTGTCAAAATATCTATCTCTCAATCAACAACCTATGTCATTGATTGAGGGGGAGAATGATTTCAATTAAATTAAAAGGTTATTTGTCATTCAATTGTTTTCAAAAGATAATCATGCATGTTTAATTCAATGGAGTTTAAAGTCTTAAAATCCGATCCTTATCAGATAAAACGCTTTCATAATTAAGTCACAATTCTCCTTAAAAGCTTTCAAAATCAATTTAAATCTACAGAGATCACAAATCTCAAATGATTTGATAATTGTGATCGGGGGAGAATTTGTGATTTAAATTGGATTTAATCTGATAATTCGGTAAATGGTTTTATAAGGATGTACAAGCTCTCCTTCCCACATGTGCCAAACGATTTCAAATTTTCCATGCACATGTTGAGGGGGAGAATCTATCTTAAACCACAAAGATCTAAAACGTGATCAATTTTTTATCAATGTGCAGGTTCCCTCTTGTATGTGCAAAACTCTTTCAAACCTCAAGGCACATATTGAGGGGGAGCAAGTTTATGAAAACCTCATTCTTCCCTTATATGCTTTATCTACCTGCTTTGATCAGGGAAGTGATGTTGATATCTTTTAGAAAATGGTAATTAAAGAAGTTAATTCTTTCTCTTGCCTCCGTGTGCAAAACGATTTCAAACACTTGATGCACATGTTGAGGGGGAGCTCTTGTTCTGAAAAATATCAAAACAATTCAGGTACAAAATGCTTTGATAATATATCACAAGTATCTTGATTGATTTTCAAATGGTTTTCAATTGGTTCCAATGGCAGATGAACAATACCAAATTGACCGACCAACTTTACTTTATGTATGGTGATATAAGGATGATAAAGTTAGGTATTTGTTCCCATGATCCGCCAGAACCGGAGGGATCTACCCAGGGACAATCCGCTAGATAGTGTAGAAGTCCTTAGGTATATTGAAAAAATGAGAAAAATGAGATATGGGAAGAGTGCGGACTAAGACTGAACTAGTACTGGAATAAACCCAACAAGGTTCTAGTTATGAAGTCTCGGTAAGCACTGAAGGGGTTGAAGAATGAAAAAGAATTGAATGTGAAAAAGGGTGAAAAGAAATAGCCCTCCATTTATTCAACCTTAGGGCATAAACCGGGTTCAATTCATATGCTACTGGTGGTTACCAAGGTAACATCGGTATTGAAGACAAGACGTCATGGACCCAGTGACGCACTGCACTTCAACTTCCCAAACCACTCAAGTTCCTCTTAAAAGGACTTGTTTCATTCTCACGGGGAACCGACATTATCTATCGACTTTCTCTTAGAGATTGTTGATATTGAAGAAGGAGACCCTCTCCCTAGTCTCCGATACAGGATCCAAATATGCACAAATTGAGTCTAGAGCCACGAGATCATCAATAAATCTCATTAGGACACTTTCAATGAAGACTCTCTGTTTCACTCAATGTGGAAAGAGAGATTATATCTTGAGTCCTACGCATTATCCTTGTGGTATTGCCAAACATATTCACAATGAAGATGGAAAGCCTTCTGGAGCCAACATCAAACAAGCTCCTGGTGGGTGGCATGTGAGATCTATTTTATAGATCAACCATGTGACAACTGAACAGAAACAATGGGGCGATTCAATCTTTTGAATCAATCCTGGTTCAGGTTATGGATTGACGGATACCTTTGAAAAACCGGTCATTGTGCTTAAAAACTCTTTTCTTTAGCACATCGATCGTGTACGAATATTTCAAATCAAAAGGTGTTTTATGATTGATAATTGATTTTCATTAAAACCTTCTTTGTATTGCAAAAACAATTTCTATTGAGCAATACACGATTGTTTTTCAAATCTCTTTTCATCAATCAGTGAATCTCTATTCGTTGGTTCACTCACTCCGTGTTGTCTTCTTTGAGACGTTCCGGTTTGAGAACAGCTAGAGCAGCTGCGAAACCCTGTCAAGGAAATTCTTCGGAATTATACCTGATCACAGGCAGTACTTGTACTGATCAACGGGGAACCGTGGGCCGTGTACCTCAATTCAACGAAAGTGATCAAATACACTTTCGTGCGCTTTATTGCTAACTGTTGTATGCAGGTACACCCGACGTTTGCAGCTGATCAGAATGAAGCGGTCAATCCATAGCCGCATGCTCACACAATACATTCATTTCTCAAGAAATCATGATAAGTGCATCAATGACTCTGATATTTTCACTACATGCTTCTGCTACGCTGCTGCCAATATCATGAATCAACGAAAGCTTCCGCTACTCTGATGAGAAGATATCATGATCCAGAATGTGAGCATGTCGGTCCGAAAGTCACAACATCACATAATACCAACATCACAATGGATGTCTCAGAGATTTTTTGTAAAACCCTAAAAACCGTGGACGCGTTGAAAGACTATTATACCCTCGAGATATGATCCGTAAAGTAAAACTATGCTCGATTTTCCGATAAGTACTATTGATAATCAATTTAATTGAAACACTTGGAATAATAATAACACTTATTATTAATTTACAAATGAAAGTATACATATAACACATAATTATGTTACTTGGACCTTTTAAAATAACAAGATAACTATAACACACAAGTAATTTGGAAAGTGAATTAAAATGTATAAAATTTATTTGTGATTTCCCCATTTTCGGCTCAATTAAAACGCCCCCCCCCTAATACTCGTCCAATTCACGCCCATACTCTCCAAATCAAACACCATATCCCTAAAATTTCTCTTCAAGTCAATCACCATTTAATTCAATTTAATCTCCTATTATCTACCATTCTCAATTCAAGAAAAAGAAACACAAAAGAAACCCTAGTTCTCTCCCTAACAAAAATGACGGCAACCACCATCTCCTCCCCATTTGCTGTCGACAACAAGGAGGCTCAAGAAGACTCGTAGGTGGTCATGAAGTTGCTGTAGTAAAGGTTGGTACAAGGGGACTTGTCGTGGGACTTGCTTTGTGTGCTGTCGTGGGTGTGTTGTTGCTGTCGTGGGTTGCATTCGAAGGAGGTTGCTTGGATTGGACTATGTCGTGGGTTTAGGTCACAAGAGTGGCTTTTCGTGACCTTTATTCTCCTTGAATTCTCGTCTTACCTTCCTGCACGCTACAAGGTAATCTTTACGCCCTTCGTCTCGTCTTCTTTATTCATGAATCTGGTTGTTGGTTCTTCCTAAATTATAATAAGTTGACCTTGCTTTGACCTGTCAGTTTGAGACCCGAGCTATCACTAGGCATGGGGGTTCCATGTCCGTGTCATTGATGCACCAATGGCATGACTCTAGTGTGGTTGAGTGATGTTCCACACCGTCCCTTTCTGTTATATGATTATGCGCGCTTTGGATATTGTATGGCCACTATTTGTCTGCAGGGGCGTATGGATGCATCCTAGATTTGTTCTGTAATCTGATATGTTATGATTTATCTGGTGAATGATGTCGTGTGCAATACGCGTCTTCACAATCTGGGAGCTGATCACTCCATGTCTGTTATATTTGCTATGGTTACTATTGGTTACCACAGGCTACTATGGATATATGATTTGATTTGATTTGTTTTGTTGGCTCATGGTGGATAACTGGCCCCTTTTTCCTATGTTTCATTTACCCTACTCTGTTCCTTTGATATACCAGATTTATTGACTGACTTCCCTTACTTTGTTCTCAGTTAAGTATTATTATTATTGTATCGTTATATCTATTCACTGGGCTTTTTAAGCTCAGCCGCATTTCTTTTCCTGCGGCAGGTACATAAGCTAGGAGCTGGGGATTGTTTGGGTTGATAGATGAGCTGATATAGAGACCATGCCTAGTCATCATAGACTTCATTTGATTTGGTTATTATATTTTCATTTCAGAGTTTTCCCTTTGTATTTATGTATTGATAAGTCTTGTTGACTTGAATTCTTTTGAGATTTATTATAAGGCTTCCGCCGTTTGATTTATGTTCATTATGTATGTTCTGATATGACACCATACTGTGATACTTCTACCCTTATCGGGTTGGGGTGTTACAATTATGGTATCAGAGCCAGTTTTACGACTTGTAGTCAGGACCTGTGACATATGGACCTTAGGTTTTGACCCGTAGAGCTTAGGTTTGACCTGTGAGGACTTGGGTAGACATTAGGCTTCCGTCTGTTTCGATCTTTTCTGATTCTTTTGATATTCGTTCAGGTTTCACTTCGATGTTCTTTTGTCTTCGCTGATTCAACCTTCTTCTTTTCGCGTTTTGTTATTCTATCTTCGCGCATTCCTTTATCGATCGTTTATATGGAGACTATTCGTGGAGTCAAAGGTGATGGTACCGATCCTGAGTTGCTGCAACAGTTTCTGAGTTGGAGAGGGTCGTGAAGCAGAAGCCGCACCCGACTGCAATGCTGCTGGGGACATCAAGATGCTGCTGGAGGAAGCTGAACAAGTCAACTGGAAGCGCAAAGACGGAGTCGAGATTCAACTGGTGGACACTTGGAAGACGTATGAGCAGAAGAAGTATGACCGGCGTACTTTAGTCATGCGGTGAAACTACTACCAAGATTCGAGCATATTGTGGTCAACAATCCAACCGTTGAGATGCTGAGGAGATTCATCTGCTTCATACAATTCGGTGTTACTACGACCTCGCGTTGCGTTTTAAATCACTTGAATAAATTTTGTTCTCTTTGAATGATGTTCCGTCCTGTATAAATTTTGTGTATGTTGGATGATTGTTTTGTTCTGGAAGATTTGACGAACTGTGGAAGACCTGATGCTATTTCTGACGCGTTTCAGTTCGATGGTACTCGCTATGTTCCGTTACGTTCCTTATATGTTCTGCTTCTCTGATTTCGAATCCGTTAGTGATGATTGTTTCGGACCAACACTAAGATGTAGAATGGACCGTTAGGTGGTTGATAGGATTAATTTTCACGTCTCGAGATAAAGTATGGTCATCATGAAGGTATACTCATATGATGCTGGTATTATGACGCTTGGCCAACGTAATAATACTTACATCATATGACGTACCCTCATTGTGATCATAGGATGTCTCAAGGAGTGCCTTAGAGCTTAGAATTTCTGGCACCTGATTAAGATTGATTGAGTTAACAAGACCTAGGGATCATTATGCTTATACGTTTAATCTACCTTCATCTTTATACGAATTGATACGTTTGAATTCTCGGCACGTGTTCATCTCTGAAAAGTTTTTACCATTTGATCTTTGTTACCCTTAGTTCGTTGCAATCTCGTATGTCTTTGTTTGTTCTTTCGTTTCCTTTCAATTTTCGAGGACGAAATTTTTTTTAGAGGGGAAGAGTTGTAAAACCCTAAAAACCGTGGACGCGTCGAAAGACTATTATACCCTCGAGATATGATCCGTAAAGTAAAACTATGCTCGATTTTCCGATAAGTACTATTGATAATCAATTTAATTGAAACACTTGGAATTATAATAACACTTATTATTAATTTACAAATGAAAGTATACATATAACACATAATTATGTTACTTGGACCTTTTAAAATAACAAGATAACTATAACACACAAGTAATTTGGAAAGTGAATTAAAATGTATAAAATTTATTTGTGATTTCCCCATTTTCGGCTCAATTAAAACGCCCCCCCTAATACTCGTACAATTCACGCCCGTACTCTCCAAATCAAATACCATATCCCTAAAATTTCTCTTCAAGTCAATCACCATTTAATTCCATTTAATCTCCTATTATCTAACATTCTCAATTCAAGAAAAAGAAACACAAAAGAAACCCTAGTTCTCTCCCTAACAAAAATGACGGCAACCACCATCTCCTCCCCATTTGTTGCTGACAACAAGGAGGCTCAAGAAGACTCGTAGGTGGTCATGAAGTTGTTGTAGTAAAGGTTGGTACAAGGGGACTTGTCGTGGGACTTGCTTTGTGTGCTGTCGTGGGTGTGTTGTTGCTGTCGTGGGTTGCATTCGAAGGAGGCTGCTTGGATTGGACTATGTCGTGGGTTTAGGTCACAAGAGTGGCTTGTCGTGACCTTTATTCTCCTTGAATTCTCGTCTTACCTTCCTGCACGCTACAAGGTAATCTTTACGCCCTTCGTCTCGTCTTCTTTATTCATGAATCTACTTGTTGGTTCTTCTTTCATGCGCATGATAAGTATGCTATATAACACGTCACATAAATAATAAAACTATGTCACCTAAAATCATGTATAAACCTTATACTTGTCGAATGTAAAGAATGAGTAAAAAGTCTTGTATTGAATCTGATGTTAAACTTTCACAACTGCTCATGCAAGCATGTTACACGAATGGTAATCTTATTTACAAATATACAATGGTTAAAAGATAAACACATTTTGTTGGCATGAAGGCATGCTCACGTTAAAACTTTCACAATAGAATAAGATTCATCACATGAGATAATAAACAAGATCACATGAAATCATGGAAATATTCGCGTAAGATAATGAGTGGTAAAAACATGGTCTCGAGGGTAAGTTTGAGGGTGATCGTGGGGCAAATGGGTAAGCCGTTTTACATTTTTGATGGGGCGTCGGGAAGATGAGTCGGGAGTTAGTCTTTCGGTACGTTTACTTAGTTGTAGATATGCATAATAAAATCCGCGAACAAGCTCGAAGATAGCATGTCAAGATATGAAAATCCATGGCTACTATACGTGTGGTTTTATGAATACATGTTATATAATTGATATTTTCATTTTCAACCTTCACCTTTAATAGTTTGTCTCATGCAAACCTTGACCTTCTATAAATTAACACTTTACACCTTAAACTATAATAATAATATTAAAGAGTTTTCTTATATTTAGTACTTGTCGCAATAAACCTTAAACTTTGATAAATTACACTTTAGACCCTAAATTATAATAAGTTGACTAAATAATAATATGAACCCTAAAGCTAAAAATAGGAAGTTACTTAAAGTAGAAAGATTACTAAAAGTGGAAACCTGCTAAAAAAGGAAAGCCGTCTAAAAACGAGTAATTTGATTCTTATGGAGCGTTGTCTAATTCACATAGGTTCCGGGCGATGGGGTTGATCTCATTTCTTGGTTTTGCTTTCATTGTTGATCTGCTTCGAATAAGGTACAGATATTCTGTCCCTTTTCAGTAGGGGTTTCTCATGATTCGTTTATATCTTTCGATATTGGTTTTGAACTGTTATCCTTTTCTCTGAGCCTTCTTACTAGGGCTTCCCTATAACTCTACTATGCTCCCTTTGATTGAATCTCCTATGTGAACTGTTTAATGTGAACCATTGATATGAACCTTCTGATTATGAACCTTTGATATGCACCTTTGATTATGAACCTATGATATGGACTTTGATATGAACCTTTGACTTTTGAACCTTTGATATGAATCCTTATGATATGACCTTGCTTTGACCTGTCAGTTTGAGACCCGAGCTATCACTAGGCATGGGGGTTCCATGTCCGTGTCATTGATGCACCAATGGCATGAATCTAGTGTGGTTGAGTGATGTTCCACACCGTCCCTTTCTGTTATCTGATTATGCGCGCTTTGGATATTGTATGGCCACTATTTGTCTGCAGGGGCGTATGGATGCATCCTAGATTTGTTCTGTTATCTGATATGTTATGATTTGTCTGGTGAATGATGTCGTGTGCAATACGCGTCTTCACAATCTGGGAGCTGATCACTCCATGTCTGTTATATTTGCTATGGTTACTATTGGTTACCACAGGCTACTATGGATATATGATTTGATTTGATTTGTTTTGTTGGCTCATGGTGGATGACTGGCCCCTTTTTCCTATGTTTCATTTACCCTACTCTGTTCCTTTGATATACCAGATTTATTGACTGACTTCCCTTACTTTGTTCTCAGTTAAGTATTATTATTGTTGTATCGTTATATCTATTCACTGGGCTTTTTAAGCTCAGCCGCATTTCTTTTCCTGCGGCAGGTACATAAGCTAGGAGCTGGGGATTGTTTGGGTTGAGAGATGAGCCGATATAGAGACCATGCCTAGTCATCATAGACTTCATTTGATTTTGTTATTATATTTTCATTTCGGAGTTTTCCCTTTGTATTTATGTATTGATAAGTCTTGTTGACTTGAATTCTTTTGAGATTTATTATAAGGCTTCCGCCGTTTGATTTATGTTCGTTATATATGTTCTGATATGACACCATAATGTGATACTTCTACCCTTATCGGGTTGGGGTGTTACATTTTTGTTAGCTGATGATCTCAAAAGCTGGCTCAAAATTATTATCACGTGGATCAGTAAAAGACCTCCACTTGGATTAACCAAACATGCAATGAGAAGAATCAATGACTACGAGCTTCGGAGCAAAGTACAACATCAAGAATGCAAGAACAATTTTTAATGTAATATCTGTTTGTATTCAATGTAATTTTAGTATATGTTTGAGGTGACCTCCCTTAAGGGGAGATTGTTGGGAATTAGAAATTCCAGGTATTAAAGAGTCGGTCACCTCAAGTATATGTAATCGTTAGAAAGCTCGTAGTCGTAGTTCTTTTAAGTTAAGTAGTATTTAGTTAAGTAACACCGTGGAGGACGGACGGGTCTTTACCCATTGTATGCCTGATCCACAGCCCGTTGTGTGGCGTTTTATTGTAAGACTATAAATACTCTCTACCTTGCAAGGTAGAGAGTTGGAGCTCATAATAAGATTTTTCTTTCTCTCACTAAAGTTCCCAAACCTCTAACTTTCTCTCTCTAAAACCTCTTGTACGCCTACTTTGTGTTATGGTTTGATGTGTATGTGAAATCCAATACGTTACACATCCAGTTTAGTATGCTCCACCATGGGAGTGTCAACAGGGTCACAAGAATCAAATCTAAATTTCTTTAATATTTCATTAGCATATTTAGTTTGATTGATAAAAATGCCTTCGGGACTTTGTGAAATTTGTAATCCCAAGAAAAATGACATTTGTCCCATCATTGACATTTGAAATTTGGAGCCCATCTCCTTTGAAAAACGGTCACATTCATTGGGGTCAGTCGAGGAAAAATTAATATCATCAACATAGATTTGAACATGAATTAAGTGTTTGCCTGACTTTCTGGTGAACAATGTCGGATCAACTGCTCCTTTGCTGAATCCATTAGATACAATAAACTTCGATAGCGTGTCGTACCATGCCCTTGGAGCTTGCTTCAAACCATAAAGGGACTTCTTCAAGCGATAGACATGAGTAGGATGCTCTGGATTCACAAAACCTTCAGGTTGGCTGACGTATACTACTTCTTTCAGATCTCCATTAAGAAAAACAGTCTTTACATCCATCTGATAGACTACCATGTTTTTACTGGCAGCATTAGCCAGGAAGATTCTGATTGCCTCGATACGTGCAACTGGAGCAAATGATTCTTCAAAGTCAATACCCTCCTCTTGACGGTATCCTTTTGCAACCAGTCGAGCCTTGTTCTTTAGCACATCACCATGCTCATCAAGTTTTACTTTGAAGATCCATTTTAGAGCAATGATCATAGCACAGTCAGGAGCAGGTACTAATTCCCATACATCTAGTCGATCGAACTCATGAATTTCATCTTGCATGGCATTGAACCAACTGTCTTCAGTCATGGCTGTTTTAACGTATTTTGGTTCGACCTTAGATAGTACGGAGTTGAAGAAGCACCACAAGGCATCAGTTGCAAGTTGTTTACGAGTGGATACTGGACGAGAAGGGTTTCCAATGATGTTGTCCAATGGATGGTCATGTGTCCATTTTCTAAGGTGTTCGTGTGGTTGTTGTTGAGAGACTGAGGTAGCAGAGTTTGGATCTCCTGATAAAGATGGTTCTGAAGTTGGTTCAAGATCAAATATGTTCTCAAATAGAGCATCTTCGAGAGTAGCAAAGGGGTTATCTCCATCATAGTTGCCAGAAACATTTCCATGGTGTACACTCGATGATTGAGGATTTGATGATGATGATAAGTGATCTGCAGTGGGTGCTTCTTGACTCAGTGACACAGAAACTAAAGAGTTATCTACATTGACTGAGTTAGGGGCAGCCACTATTGATGGATTAGACTGATCATTAGCAATAGGCTCATAGTATTCATCAAACATTAGATCAAACAATTTCTTCAAATCATCTTCAGAAGGAGGTACATATGGAACTGCTGGTGAGGGGTTTTGTACAAGAGAAGAACTAATGGGACTACTTAATGAATGTTGAGATGCGGGTCCAGAACTTGATTGTCTTGGAGCCATTTGCCCAGACAGCTCATTGAACGTGACGTGAATAGTTTCCATGATATCTCGAGTTCTTTTGTTGTAGATCCGGTAACCCTTCTTGTTTGGTGCATAACCCACAAAAACTCCAATGTCCGCCTTAGCTCTTAATTTACCTAAATCTTGACCATCATTTGTTGGATAGCAAAAAGCACCAAACACACGAAGGAAGGAGAGGTCAGGTTTTCGATTGTGGACAAGTTTGTATGGAGTTTTTCCATGAGTGGTGTGTATAAGGGAACAATTTTGGGTATAGCAAGCAGTGGTAATGGCTTCAGCCCCGAGAAACATTGGAACCTTTGAGTAAATTTGCATAGTTATTGCAGCTTCCACAAAGGTCCGATTTCGTCTTTCAACTACACCGTTCTGTTGAGGATCACGTGGAACACTTCTTTGATGGCTGATTCCAATGCTTTCATAAAACCGACTTAGTTCTTTGTTAACAAACTCAGTTCCATTGTCCGTTCGAATAATTCTAACAGTTTTGTTAAGTCGAACCTGCAGCTGTTTGATAAGTTTGATGATGACATCCGGAGTTTCATCCTTTGTCCTTAAAAACTTAACCCAAGTAAATCGAGAGTAGTCATCAACAACGACTAACACATATTTCTTCCCATTTATCGTTTGCACTCTCATGGGTCCGCATAGGTCCATATGAAGTGTATGTAGAACTTCCATAACTGAGTTTGCAGGTTTGGGTTTATGGGCATATTTCTTGCTTTTTCCCAATTGGCATGCTGAGCAAAGGTGATCCTTTTCATACTTTAATCTGGGCAAGCCTCTTACGAGGTCCTTTCTAGAAAGATCATTAATGGTACCGAAGTTCAAGTGATTGAGACGACGATGCCATAACCATGACTTTGTTTTTGAAGCCTTTGACAACAAGCAGATTGGAGAAGACTTCATCATATCTTCGATAGAGATGGTGTACAAGTTTGTTCCACGTTTTCCTCTTAAAAGTTCCACACCATCAAGTTCTCTAACGAAACAAGTATGTTTTCTAAAAGCCACTTCTAGATCAGAATCACAGAATTGACCGACCGAAAACAAATTATGACCAAGACCTTCAACATAGTATACCCGGGAAATTACACTATCACCAACCACATAATCTCCATAACCCATAATTGCCCCAAAATGGTCGTTCCCGAATCTAACAGTCCCGATAAATTTACTCACGAAGTTCATGAGCCGCGAGCGATCTCCAGTCATATGCGTAGAACAGCCTGAGTCCAGGTACCACAGAACGATTTGAACGACCTGCAGTTGAACACAGACAAGTATGGATGACTGGACAGTTTGGATCCCCATGCGAGAATGGGTTCCACTTGGTTAGAAAATGAGATTGGAACATCCACATCAGAAAAAGAGTCAATGAAATCATTAGAGGTAGATGTCGGTCTAGTAGTAACAGTAGATCTATTCAAAGTATGTTCACTTCTTAAAGGTATAGTTCTACCAGTAGGCATCCATTTCCTAATGGGCATTGATCTAGATAATTTAGGGCACAACTCATTAAGATTGAATTTACGTCCAGTAGGTATCCAATGATAAACTACATTACTAAATTTTCTTCATGTTGGTTTCCAATGTTTTCTATCCCTCTTCCACCTTGGTCTTCTGACCTTCTTAACCTGTCTTCTAGTGTTAACATTTTTTACCGGAGATTTAACAGAATTGTTCACATCATTCACAACACATCCATGATTAATACCAGAAATCAAACATTCATTACATGTTTTGCAAGAAGTAGCAGAATTCGAATTAATTACAGTACGCTTATAGCTAATACTAGAATCAACACGATTCGTCTTATTCAACACAAACTTATTGTTCCTAGGGTGGTCTTCTACTTTCTTCCATTGATCACTCTTAGCTTGTGAGGTCCTATCTTGCTTTGTATTGCCTGGAGGCTTTGACCCGCTTGCCTTAGTGTCACTGATTACTCCTGTAGAGGGAATGCTGGGAACATTAGTTGGTTTTACTACTTTATGCATTTCTGATCTAGAAGTGCTGGGATCTGAAGTACTTGCAGGCACATCAAAGTTCACATGCTTGACTTTTGGCACAGAACAAGGCATATCATGGGTTGCATGCTTAACACTAGGCATAGAGCAAGGCATAACGACTTTATCTTTCTTACAAAAAGGTTTAGGGCATGTTGTTCTTAAGCATTATAAAAGTTCCTGAGATCGTTTGGCATATAAGCATGCATACCTAACTTCACTATCAAGTGGTTTATTTATGCTATCCTCTTCGACAATCTCACGGAGACATTCTAGACTATCCTTAAGGTACGGAAGATATTCATGAAACACAAGTTCGTTATTTCTAAGATGAGGAGGAATATACTTTACAGTCACACAATACTTAGAATCCGAAGATGCCTTTGATATAACATTCTCATCACAGACAAGTGGCTTTTTCCCTTTTTCCTGACTCCTCAGATTCTCAATTTCCTTTTGTAAAGAAGTTATTTTTTCATTGTTCTTGTCACGAGTGACTTTCATTGAATCGAATAACTCTTTGAAGTGTCGTTTGACCTTTTCATTTTCTTCTAGAAAACTCTCATTTTCTTATTGTAATACATTAATGATGTTTTGAAGATGAAAGTTTTGAGAATACTGAGAATCTAAAGTAGGAGGCATGTGGGAGCCATTCACATTGTTCTTTTCACCCTTTAATTGTGAAATTTGGGTTTTTAACTTTCTGTTCGTGTTACAATGAGCTCGAATCTGTTCGTCACGTTTGTTTATTTCAAAAACTGCATCAAACTCAGGAACATCCGAGGATGTCTTGATCTTTGAGGTTTTAACATTTTCTTTGAGATGTTGATATTTTAGTTGCAAATTAAAATGTTCAACTTCCAGTTTAGAATAATGTTTTACCAAATTATCATGATCATCCTGTTCTACTTTCTCATGCAATTTTGAATTTGTGGTTTCAAGCTCAATGACTCGATCATGGGAAACTTTTAATGCAACAGTTAATTCATGAAATTGAGACGCAGTAATAGAGTAATTTGTAACAGTGAAGAACACATATTGAGTAACACATTGAAAGATCAAATTATCATTAATGATGTGCAAATTCTTTATCTTAATTTCATTACTCCTAAGCTCTCGTTCATGCATACTGACCTCAAATTCCATATCATTAAACATTTTTTTCATTTCTTTAATCTCAGTGTCCATTCCCTTTTGAAGACTCTCAAATTGTTCTTTAAGTTGTTTAAAGAAAGGAATGACCTTAGTTAAATAGCATTCTTTAGTTTGTTCAAAACCCCTTTCCCCTTCAGTTATCCCAGTGGGTGTGATTATCTTCTTACACGTTTTCTCAAAATCAACAAATAGTTGGTAAACTACATAAAGGCTGATTAAGGTCTTGCTATTAGTGGGAAAATTTCTGGGCACTAAATGCATTGGTGTATTAGTGGGATACATAGTGGCTGGAGGCAATTTTCTACAAGGGGAATTCTTTTCGATAAAATCTTCAGCTTTTTGCTTGTCCAGATCCTTTTTCCATAATATTTGTTCAGGGGTCAGCTGGGTCTGAGGTCTAAACTTATTAAAGGCAATCTAGTTTTCCTTAGAATAATTTGGTGTTTTATAGGTGATATTTTCTCTTATGCACAAGGGATTCTTAAGTTTATCATCCAATTTTTTTCTATAGACTTCTTCTAATTTTCTATCTTCCTCAGTGCACTCAGCACAAGTGGGTTTCTGTCTAGGCTTAAGGATCTCATTTCCATCATAGATTACCTTTTGAGCTACTCTAGCAACTTTTCCATACTCGGGATTGGGTACCTCGACAAGGGGGATGTTATGTTTATCGCTTAAAACTCTATGCTTAGTGATCATGTGAGCAGTCTGAATGGTGTTCCCTTGTATGTACAATTTGTTTTCAAGTTTGTTTTTCAAGGTTTTTAGGTTGGAAAACTCATTCAAAAGTTTTGATTCCTTAGCATTAAATTCCTGTTTAAGCACTTTTACATTTTCTTGAAGTTCTTGCTTTTGCTTAACAGTTTTAGTAAGCTTTTTTTGTAAGGAATTTAACTCTTGTTTTAACATTTCTTCCCTAAAGTTACTTTTTCTAATGACTGTACGTATTTGGTTATCCATCTCCTGCTCACGGGTGGTCAATTCAAACTTAGCATGTTGTTCATAAATGGCAACTTGTTTCTTCTAGGGATTAAGTTCAGAGGTTAAGGAATCATCAGGGGCACATGCAGTGTATTCATAAAAAATATAGTCATCATTGACTGCAGAAGATGCATTATTTGGTACAATTTCACTTTCATTTTGTTTCACATATTGATCATATGGGAAAACATTGCCATTACCCATGTTTTCAATATCTGATTCAATAATTTCAGTTGATTGTACCTTGTCGTGTATCTTTTGCACATCAACATCATCGTATAGTTTTAGTACCTATAATATGATTGATTCCTTGGAGGGACTTGCTTGTTGTGGTGATGGGACCTTTGGAGAGACCATTGGAGAAATACTAGCCATGAAGATGGTCTGGGCAGTAGGTTCATCAGAGTCATATGCATCACAATCTGCTACTTGAAACACATTTGGATGATTGTGACCTATTCCCTGCAATGGTTGCTCATCCACATCCGCATCATAAGTTTTGGCATTTCCCTCAGCAAGAAATAGCAATTCTTCCTCATCCAACATTGCTCCATTATCTTGAGCTTGCACCAGCAACATTTTATCCCTGAAGTACTCTGCATTTTGTGGACGTTTTGGAGATGTGCAGTTCCTTGCAATGTGTCCTCCACCACCACATTGTAACACTTGATTGGCTTCCCTTGACCTTGAGTCATGATCCTTCCTCGGTTCTGATTGCCCACAAATCCTCCACCTACTCCAGTATTTCCATAACCTGCTCCAGCCATTCCTTGTTCATTCTGCCTTCCTTGCACACTCTGCACCACTACCTTTCCATCTCTAACAGTAGCTTGATTGTGGGGATTGGATGTTGTTCTGAGGTTATTGTTGGTGTGTGGAGTGAGGTTCAGATTTTGCCTAACCATGTGAGACAGTTGATTGACGAGATTTTCCATGAATGTGTCTGAATCTGGAGGCTTATACCCTGGATCTGGAATGAGTTTGTGATTAACATTTCCAGTAGGTATGACTTGAGATGCCTTGGTAGTTATACCCACATAGTGTAGAATGCAGTTGAATCATTTGAAGAGCTAGCATTTCCAGCATTGTTGTTAAACTTTTCAAGGATCATTCGTTCGAACACAGCATGCTTCTCATTTTGGAGCAAATAGGCATACAATTGCTCATAATTGGTGTTCCTCAAACCTTTGTTTAGCTTGACTGCAGTGACAAATTTGTGCCATTCGGGATTCATGTTGTTCACAAACTTTGAATTAAGCTGAATATTTGGCATTGTCATTTTGATATTCCTCATATCATTCACAAGCTTGTGGAATCTTACATGATATTCAGTAACACTTTCCCCTGGATGTATCTTAAAGTTCTCAAAGTCATCATACAGCTGAGACTCCATGTCTTCTTTAGTCAATTCAGAACCAGAGAGAAGCATCTTAACATCATCCCAAACTGCCTTTGCTTCAGTGTTGTGATTGATCAGTTTGTAGATGTCCTTAGGTAAACCCTGAAGTATGATGTTTGAAGCCCTGATGTCAGCATCGTATCTCTTCTTCTCCTTATCAGTAAGTTCATCATATGTCTTTGGTCTATCCAATCCTAATATCACTGAACCATCAGCAGCAGTTTCAAGAATGTCTCTGGTAGTCTCAACTTGATAAGGTCCTTCATCAATTGACTTAAGTATGTTAACCCCATTTTCTTTTCCTAAGCAATACAGTTTGATTCTTTGAGCCCAAGAGTCATAGTCGGTTCTATCCAGCATGGGAGGACGAGTATCAGATCCTGCAGCTTGAACGTCGTCCGCAACAGAAGAAGTGATTGTAGACATGATTGCATATTCTACGGGATTTTACAATTCTTTGATTAAACTAGGAAATAGATTCTTTCACGGGATTTTACTAAATCAAAAGAAAAACCGTAAAATGTAACACGACGAAATGACAAGTCTCAATAGACAAGTTGTATACTTGACAAGTCGCACCCAAGTCAACTCGCACACAGGACAACTCGCACCCTAGTCAACTCGCTTTGATGACAACTCGCTTAATAGACAAGTCGCATGAAACACAACTCGCATAAACAGACAACTCGCTTAATAGTCAAGTCGCATAAAACACAACTCGCATAAACAGACAACTCGCTTAACAATCAAGTCGCATACAACACAACTCGCATAAATTGACAACTCGCTTCAGGCACTACTCGCATAAGACAACTCGCTTCAATAAGCAAGAGACTCAACTCGCATAGGGGACAACTCGCTTCACAAATCAGGACAACTCGCTTACAAGAAGTGTACTACGAGACTCAACTCGCATCCAATCCAATATTCAAAAACCACCACTTTTCAATCCAAAACAACTCAACCACGATGATTCAAGCTTTCCAAATTAAAACCTAAGCACTTATAATGATTCTAAACACAAAAGTACATTCAAAATCCAAACTTTAACACAAGAAATGATCCAGATGATGTAAACTACTCTAAACTCATTCAAACCCAAAAACCTTATGAAAACCACTAGAAATCCAAGGACATGAAAGATGAGTGATCAAACCATGACTCTTGATACCATTTGTAGCATATTGGATTTCATAAACACATCAACACATAATCAAATGGGGGGTATGGATTGAGTATTTTAGAGAGAGAAAGTAAAGAGAGTTGAGAACTTGATGAAACAAAGAAAAATGGTATTGAAGCTCCAACCCTCTACCTTGGGAGGTAGAGGATATTTATAGTTTCTTACAAGACACGCGTCCTACGGGTTGTGGATCAAGCATACAGTGGGTAAAGACCCGTCCGTGCTCCACGGTGTTACTAAACTAACTACTTATTAACATAACTTGACTACGACTACGAGCTTTCTAACGAATACATATACTTGAGGTGACCGACACTTTAACTAACGGATTTTTAAATCCTAACATGAACAATGCTTATGAAGCATTATGTACTATTTTTTCATGCATGATTAATCCTTGTATACACATATTCAGTATCTAACTTTGATCGTTTTTCAGCTAGCAAATTTAAAAAGTGAGCTTGCGATGACTACATGTCTTCCAAGCAATGTCAACATAACTTTGAGTAGTGATGAATACAATGACAAAGACCTATACAATATTCATGATCATATATATAATTTCTTAAGATAAAAGCACAACGGTTGAATCTCATCAAAGAGGTGGCAAAATGCAAATCAAATAAGGTTCACTCAGTACTCTGCAAATTCAACATGCCTCAGCCACACTCCTTGATGTGAAATAAAGATGCACACTCCTTGATGTGAAATATTCTACTGGTTAAGTAAATTATGAGGTTTCTACTGTATAAGAACAAAAGAATCATATTAACCTCGCACATATTAACCTTGCACCTTTCAGCTTGAATCATAGTGGATTATCCCCAATGTTCCAAATATAAGAAAAATGATATGAAAGATATAGATTAACCTCGCACCTTTTAGCTTGAATCATAGTGGATTCTCCCCAGTCTACCAACTGTGCGCGCAAATACGAACATAAACTTATAACTACAACCTTTCAAAATTCAGTATGCACGATAACAACACCAATTCAAATTATCCGTATTCTTACATTGAATAGGATCAGAGGAGTTAAATGAGAAAGCGAGAAAAACTCACAAAAGCTTGCAAGCTTATGACACGAATTACTCAGCTCTCCATCCCTATCAACGTCCTTCGTCGCCTTCTGCTCCTTCAAAACCGACTTCGGAAACACAGGCACGTGCATTTTTCCACACTACACCAATGAGTACAATATTAGTTCCCACAATTTAATTAATCAAAAAAAAAAAAAAAAAAAAAAAAAAAAAAAAAAAAAAAAAAAAAAAAACTTAAACCACAAACTTCATATACATTTTAAATCAAAAATGGGGTAAGCCAAGCCGTTTCATTAGCCTTCACCTTGGTAACCATTAGTTGCCATAGGTACGCAAGCCGCAAAAACAAATCTTTCACCTGAACGGAACACATCTAAACGCATAAGCACGATAGTCCTAGCACCCCTAAAGCCTCAACACTTCTAATGTAATGTATAAATTAAAAAAAAATGGCAAGTGAATATGAAAAAAACATGTGCAAACACACAAATTAGCTTTTAACTACAAAATCTACTTCAAATTCATAACTGATCAATTATGAATGCAATCATATGGTTTTATATATTCTAAGCATTTTTTTTCTTATCGTATTTAAGCCCCAATAAGCTCATTAGTAAAAAATAGTTAGTGCAAAATCACTCATTCATGCAAATTAACATTTTCGTAGAAACTACTGAATTTCGCAACAAAAAACAAAAATCGCAAATCTTATACCCTGCTCACTTCTCACAACAACTTCAAACCCATTTGGCATCTTAAAAGGATCATCACCATGACTCATCCAAACAAAATGCTTATCACCATTTTCCAATAAAGCATCAGATTACCTGCCCAACATAACCTTGAAAACAGACTCAACTTTCCTCATCACTATCTTCACCAAGCTACTACCCCAATAATCACCTCTTAACAAAACCAAAAGCTGTGATTTTTTTAAACATAAATCCACCACAGAAAGAAATAATCTTCTGAAAAAAAGAAAAGAAAAACAAAAGTATCCAGAAAAATCTAAAGATGGGTTCATAAGAGGCATTGATTAAAATTTACCCTATAAGATTCTTGAAACATTACTTGAGACTTGTCGATCTGAAAACTTGCAGGTTTTAGATCTTGTTTAGGATTTTTCGGTGTGTTTGATTTTTCAATAAAAAGATTGTTTTGGATGGATTAAAACGACGTAGTTTTGATAGGCATGTGAGGCAGATTTTGGAAAAAGTCAAAACAACGTAGTTTGAGCCCCATAAAAAACAACATCGTTTCAAACGATAAATGTATAATATAGTAATAGTAATATAAATTTTAAGGTGCTTAAGTTGATTTCGCCAAATATACCCGATATAAAAAATTCCCCGTCACGTAATGCAAAAAAAAAGAAAAGAAAAGAAAGTTTGATATAAAAAGTTAGAAAAGCGAAGGACGAAAATACAAAAGACCTCGAAGTCGACTAAAGCAAAAATCCAAAAATTAAAATACTAATAAACAAATCGATCTCTCCTACTTTTCCTCATTATTATTCATTCAATCAACACTCAACAACATTCATTCTCACATAAATCATTTATATTCAACCTTTCTTATTAGGGTTTCAAATTCAATCAAACAATTATGTCATTGAGACCAAGCGCAAGGACTGAGGTTCGTCGGAACCGCTACAAAGTCGCCGTCGATGCCGACGAAGGACGGCGCCGGAGGGAGGATAACATGGTTGAGATTCGTAAAAACAAAAGAGAAGAGAATTTATTAAAAAAACGTCAAGTGCTGACGTCATCACAACCGATTTCATCTACTGGTGGTCTGCCTGTTTTAGCTTCTGCCGCTGAGAAAAAGGTCCTTTTATTCATAAATGTTTATTAAAAAAATAAAATAATTACTGCTTACTTTTTTCATAATGATAGCTTGCTAATGCTTATTTAGTTTTAAAAATTATTATCTAGGTATGAACATAATCTCTAGGTCAAAAATATACATAGACGAAAACATATAGTTTAAGCAAAACACACTTATTAGGCTGGGCTTAATTACGGGATCAACCACGCGTGAAGCAGATGTGGCTCCACTCCCCCCTCACGCGTGGATATGTGGATATGTGATGTGTGTGTGGACTAGCAGTGTACTTTTCTCCATGATCAATTATCATCCATTATCATACGTGTACTTGTTCGTTCCACTATATGCTACGAACTTTCAAATTATCAAAATACCCATGACACGTCAGCAATAAGTATGATATCATAACAAAATTTGTAAGTTTGTAGCATATAGTTGAACCAAATCTAGAGGTGGCAAAACGGGCGGGCACGGGCTACGGGCTAAATGGGCTATGGCCTAAACGGGCCCGGGCCAAACGGGCGCATGTTATACGAATCGCTTTAGAAAAGACCCAAAATGACGAAATAAATTCCCCAAACGTAACATCTCATTTATATTTAAAAAATAAATATATTATATCTATAAGTTTTTCTTTAAAAACAATTGTAATCTCCAATTGATAGAAAATATGTGCCCGTTTGTGCCCATTTAACTTTTAAATGGGCAATATATGCCCATTTCAAAAAAAGAAGGGGGTTAAATGTGCCCAAATCTTTTAAAAATTTGCCCAAATTAGCCAATTTTTTTGATTTTGGGCACAAATTGCCACCTCTAACCAAATCAAATACATGTATGATAATAGAACAAGAAGGAAAGTACGTTGCTATTCTATAGCTTAAACCCATAGGTAAATGGTGGGTGAGGACTAGTCCAGGTTTGACTGGCGAGCGAGTGAGTGAGTGAGAGGGAGGGTGATGATGTGGTGTTGATTTAGAGTTGAGTGAGGGGTAAAAAATGGGTGAGGACTACGGAGAATAATTGTGAGGTCATTGTACTCTTTCAAAATGTTCAATTTTGTTATTGTACTAGTATATCTTTTCTTTTCTTTTTCATTTAGGTCAACGTAATATGTTATAATGATTTAATTATTCGCTAGACTTTCATAAAACTTACATTCAGGTAACATGTGACCTATTTGACTTGGTTTTTATGAGTTTGAATTTTATTGGCACTCATTAGCTGACACGTGCCATATTTGTTAAAAGTGATTAAAATGAAAAATTAAATAAGAAAAATGCTACTGTGACTCTAATGAACAAAAAAATGTACAGTGACTTGAATAAACTGTTTCAGGAGTACAAATGTACAATAACATAAATATACAAAAATAAGTACAGTGACCAAATTGGATTTTTCAACTGTAAAATGACCTCTTAGTTCTATAGTTTTAATTAGGGGTGATGGTGTAAACATAATCAAATACGGATATTCCTTTTTTGCAAGTTGGACGTTGAAAATAATTTATGGACCGGGGAGTATATTATCTTACTTCAACCTCTTAGATGGTAGAAACTTTGTTAATCATATAGCTTTATAGTTTGAACTGATTCATGTATGTTACTGAATTGTTCGCACATGGAATGTCTTTTTAAGTTATGTGACTGTGTTTCCACTTGTTTATGTCGATGGATGGGTTCCATTTGTCAGTTTATGAGTATTATTATACAATATGTAGTTGCCCAGAGGTTAAAGTTATGGTATTAGTCAGACCTTTCAACTTTTACTATATTACTCTACTATCATAAATCTACTAAATGGATCAGTTGTTTTGTCAAGTGCATATGACTGTTTTGAATAGTTAGGTCTATAGTCTTGTAATTGGGTGTGCTTATGGATTGCAGAAGGTGTTATTTAGCAGGTTATGTTATTGGCATTATTAATGTTAATATTTACAAGATTGCAGATTTGGTGTGTAATTAAGGGTTGGTGATTATTATTTGTATCTTGCAATGTTACAAGATTAAAGGATCTTTCCGTCATCTGTTTTGTTTGCATGTCCATTATATGGAGATTGATGTTCTCGTAGTTAGCAAAGTTTCATCTGATCTAGTTTACAGTCTTGTAAATACCGACACCAATGTAATTATTTGTCTTGGCGGGTTCTAAATCTTATGTTTCTACAATAACTTGGAGTTATCTTGCTTGTTACCCCCGAAGCATGCCAATGTTATGCATCCATGAGATTTTGTTTAGATGTATGGATAAGAGTTATAGTGCCCTCTACAGTAAATGTTGCATCTTGGTTTCCTTCATGACTTCCAGTAGAATTTATATTAGTTTTTGTATCAAAGAGTTTGTGAAATTGCAGATAATATGTTTTCTTCTTTGCATATACGGGCTCCCAGAAAGATGTAATATTATACTAGAAGTGGGAATTAGGTTCTTTTAACATGTTGGGTTGTTTTATGTATCTCCATAAAGGTGCTCTCAGTAAAGGCTATCTGAGGTTAATTACCATTTGATTTAGGGTACAGCATTGATTTATCAGTTTGTTTCATAATGATAATGATATATTTGCCTTATAGTTTTATTCAATCAAACTCCCGGGATCATGAAATCTGAGAAGTTCGTTTGTCTTACAAACATGTGTTATACTATTATGAATGGAACTTCTGTAACATTTTAATTTTTTGAACTGATGAAGGGATGTTGATTATTGCAGTTAGAGAGTCTTCCTTCTATGGTTGCTGGAGTATATTCAAATGATAATGCTTTGCAGCTAGAGGCAACTACACAGTTTCGTAAATTGCTCTCTATAGGTATAGTTAATGTTTTAAATGATTGCTTGTGGATCATTGTTCATGCAATCAATCATATTTGTTGTGTTTTTATTTACAGAACGAAGTCCACCAATTGAGGAAGTTATACAATCCGGGGTCGTGCCGCGCTTTGTGGAGTTCCTAATGAGGGAAGATTTTCCACAGCTTCAGGTTTGACTACTAGAGTGTGTGTGCGCGCGCGCTCGTGTTTTGTCGGGTCATTGATTTGACTTTAACCTTTCATTGACATTCTGAACAGTTTGAGGCTGCTTGGGCGCTCACAAACATTGCTTCTGGTACATCTGAGAATACTAAGGTAGTAATTGATCATGGGGCTGTCCCAATATTTGTCAAGCTTCTTGCTTCCCCAAGTGATGATGTGCGAGAGCAGGTAATTTGTGAACTTCCTTGCTTATATTTTTATACTACGAATCAGTTTTAACTCTAGATACGTATGAGTAATTTCTCACGTCTGGCTACCTTTTTTTTTTTTTTTTTTTTTTTTTTTCTTTTTTTCTTTTGCTGTTATAGGCTGTTTGGGCTTTGGGAAATGTTGCTGGAGATTCACCCAGGTGCCGTGATCTCGTCCTTGGCCACGGTGCCTTGATTCCTTTGCTGGCTCAGTTAAACGAGCATGCTAAACTTTCCATGCTGAGGAACGCAACATGGACCTTATCAAATTTCTGTAGAGGCAAACCACAACCCCCATTTGAGCTGGTCGTTTTCTAGTCTCTGTGTTAAACAGTTATAAACAATTATTAAGTTCTGATCATTATTGTTTTTCTAATATCCTATGATTTGCTAAAATTGTAAATTTACAGACAAAACCAGCACTTCCTGCCCTTGAACGTCTTGTTCATTCAAATGATGAAGAAGTGCTGACAGATGCGTGTTGGGCTCTCTCCTATCTGTCTGATGGTACAAATGACAAAATACAAGCTGTAATCGAGGCTGGTGTCTGCCCACGTCTTGTGGAGCTGCTCATGTGAGCTCAACTTAAATGTTCTTGTTATGTTTAAGATTGAAATGCTTCAGAGTTTGACAAATACATCTTTTTCTTCAGGCATCCTTCGCCTTCAGTACTCATTCCTGCTCTTCGAACTATTGGGAACATTGTGACAGGCGATGATCTACAAACGCAGGTACGAACTTCAAGAGTTTGTGTAGTAATATTGAAGTTTGGTATCAGTTCCACTCTAAAGAAAAAAAAATTGTATTATAAGGATTAGTAAACATCCTCATTTTAACTATGATGTTTATACATTCTTATCAATATATGTTCACTCAGATGTTTCTTGTTTTGCTGTTATTTTTGCTTCGCCATGTTGTTGTCAACTACATGGCTGTTTGATCCTATTTTAAGTCTTCTGTACTTTCACTTTTCTTTCTTTGTTTGGTAGGTGGATATTTCAAACTCCTAGCTTCATACTAAGTTATTTATTTGATTTTATATAAATTGTCAAGATTCAAGAGCATGCAAATACCAAGTTATTATTTTTAATCAGACGTAAGTAAGATGCACGCCCTACTAGCTGTTTTGTAGATCATTATCTCCTTTTTTTTTTTTTTTGAAAGCGATGACCCTTTTAGTAATGAGATCAGTAAAGATTCTTATTTTAGGCCTCCTGTTTGATAGAACATATCTGATGACAGGTGGCTGCCTTAACCATACTTTTGTGTTGCATTTAGGATCCTGTAAATAAACACTTCTGATGCTTTTGCAAGTTTGCAATTAGCAAACATCCCATTGCTCTCAGTTCTCATAACTTCACCTAGTTCCCTAGGTTTTTGATATATAAAATCTAGGGCACCAACATGAACAAGTGAAATCCCTAATGGGGTTTGGTGTGTGAACACATACGAGTACCAGTCAACTAACCTGTCACTGTCAGAGAATGTTTTCAATATCAGTATTGAAGGCATTATTTAATATGTAATGTTACAATATTATATAGGCAAACAATTAGGTAAAAGAAAATTTTTAACTTTGACAGAGAAGGTACTTATTGATCTTATATCAAGAAAAGAAATAGTAGTGGTTTATTTCCTGTTGTACTTTGTTGCAGTGAGCTGGTGCCTTAAAACATGGATTGGGTGTCGTCCTAGGCATACACCGAGATATTAACTTGTCAGTTATGGCCTAAGCTGAGTATTAAATGTCCTGATAAAAAAGTCCCCGATTAATAGGATTATGCAGTGGTTAAGCCCCAAAAGCTTTAAATATAGGACACAGAAGTAAATCTCACCCAAAATATTGAAAGCTCTAACCTATAGTCTCTACATAAACTGCGTTCTACCACCCAATAACGATTCTCCTTTCTGTTGCACGGTCAACTTTTGTATCCAGTTTTGTCTTGCAAGTTGCAAGGTTGAGTTTTAAAACAACTAGGTGAATACAAAATTGAGAACTTTTCAGATACTATAAGTAACCCCTTAATCATTTTAATGTATAAGTATAACTTGTTTAAAGAACTCTTCGATTGTTTATAGAGTATTTTTAATAGTAAAGAAAAAAGGAAAATAGCTTTAGGATTTAAACTGATTCGATTATTTACTACA
This sequence comes from Chrysanthemum seticuspe, assembly GCA_019973895.1. NCBI lineage: Eukaryota > Viridiplantae > Streptophyta > Magnoliopsida > Asterales > Asteraceae > Chrysanthemum > Chrysanthemum seticuspe. The sequence goes on along the minus strand of BPTQ01000008.1, from coordinate 248,640,207 downwards.
GCAAAACTAGATGGTTTGATATTCCTGCTCAGTTCTTGCTTAACCGATTAAGTGTTGGGCTCTCAGTTGATCCGACTATCATTTCATAGAACACTGCAGCCATCCCTTGCCTGAGACCTTACTATAACCTTTGGCGTGTCTCTGTCTTTAAAGAGCCAGCCCATCCGAAACACGGTTCACAATATGACCTTCCTAACAAGTAAAATTATGCTATCATGTTTCTAAGTTCTCCCTCAGGCTCCACCCCAATTTAGCATTTGTTACTGCTGAAATAAATTGTAGATCACTATCATTTGTATTTTAAGAAACTAACAGTGGATTTATACACTCATTTTAGTGTATTATTGAGTATGGTGCGCTTCCATGTCTGCTGAACCTGTTGACAAATAACCATAAAAAGAGTATCAAGAAAGAAGCCTGTTGGACAATCTCAAACATCACTGCTGGAAACAATGAACAAATACAGGTAAATCCCTAAGAAACTGCTTATGTTTCATACCTTGAGCCATGCTGGGGAAACTGTTGAAGAAAGAAACTGCTTATGTTTATGATAATTTTTTTAACAAGTTTTGTTAGAGATGAAATTTCAACCTGCTTATTTACAATGGGTTGATTTGGATTGTGTGCTATATCTTAATCGAGTCTCCTATTAAAAGTGTCAAAAGCGAAACAAATCCAATGGGTTCAACGGGTAAAAGTGCCCAGCGTCAAATCTAATGCATGTTACTCTTTAATCTTTTTGTTCAAAACATGTTTGCTAGTCAACCCAATCTGACCATTTACTCTCCCCCAGCCCTGTTTTGAGACTCTTGCAACCTCAAAGTATACTAATTTTGCTCTCAATTCACAGGCTGTAATTGTAGCCGGGTTAATTGCTCCGTTGGTAAATTTGCTTCAAAATGGTGAATTTGACGTAAAGAAAGAGGCTGCTTGGGCTGTATCAAATGCCACTTCCGGTGGTAATAATGAACAGATCAAGTAATCTCTCGTTTCACATCTTTTCTGAATTTAAATTACAGAATTATAATACATATTCAAAGTTATAACCTTTGATTGTTTGCTATGATATTTAGGTACTTGGTGAACCAGGGATGTATAAAACCGTTGTGTGATCTCCTTTCATGTCCTGATCCAAGGATAGTGACTGTGTGTTTGGAAGGACTTGAGAACATTCTCAAGGTAGGGGAAGCCGAGAAGAATTTGGGTCACTCTGGAGATGTTAATATCTATGCTCAGATGATAGATGATGCGGAGGGTCTTGAAAAGATAGAGAATCTGCAGAGTCATGACAACAATGAAATTTATGAGAAGGCAGTTAAACTTCTTGAGACATATTGGTTGGAAGAGGAAGATGAGCCCGTAGGTGACGTTGAGCAACCTGGCTTTAACTTTGGAGGAAATAATATTCAAGTTCCATCTGGTGGATTCAATTTCAACAAGTAAAGCTGTAAAGGTGATTTTATATCCTTCACCTTTTTATTTTTTTATTTTTGTATTTGGTATAATCACTTGACAGAACAAGAGTACAAGCAGTCGTTTGAACATGTTGGAACCTAGTGGTGCTAATGTTGACCCATAAGTAGTCGAGTTTGGCTATGTTTTATATCTAATGGGTATAATGTGTTAAGCTAATACACAATGCTAAACTGGAAAAGGGTCAAATGGGTTGAACAGGGTAAAGTACAGAAAGTCATCCAAAGTTTATTCAAGTTAGATTATTTTTATAACAGTATAGTTTCTGCATTCATATTGAACATATTAATTGTTTATATAACTAAAAAAAAGGTCTTCAAATTCTTTTAGCTGGTAGGCCCAACTGGACCCATTTTTTCCCGTAATAAACCTTACCCTTTTGATCAGGTTACCCAACTCCCATTTTGTCACCTCTACTTTTTAGCTTATGTGCTTTCAAACACGTTAGGTTTCCGGCTAAAAGTTACCAGAATTTTAATGGGCGAATGACCAATAGTAAAATCTATATATTTTAAATTGGCTAAAGTTTTAGTAGTTTGATGACCGATGGTACATTTGTGAGTTTATTAATAATAACCTTTTTTAAGATTTGTAATCTTGGGGTATTATACGTTAAACATCTGTCTTCAAATGTTTCCGTGATTAGCATTCTATATAAGAAGTGAAAGCGCAAAATTCCTTTTATTTGTAGTATTTGTAACAATGGATGATTTTCTAGATTCATCAAAAGAAATCTTCAAATAAAAAATAATTTGAACGTGATTTAGTCTTTGGGATTATCGTGATTTCTTATTTTTGAAAGATTCAAATAAAATAAACATTGAACTTTGTGACATGATTGATTCGAACCAAAGCCTTAGTTAAGAATGTTCTTTGTATTTAAATCTTCACGCAATTGTCCAATCGTTCTTCTGCAGCGTCTTTGTTTTTGTTTTTGTTTTTTTTGGTAGCATTTTTGTAAGCACAATGTTTAGCCCTAAAGAAAAAGGCACATTTGGTGTGAGTTTCTGGAAACTTGCAATAAACAACTTGAAATGATGTCTTCAAACTTTCAGGTTTTTGGAGGCAGGATAGTATGTTGCTGTGGTCAAACGTCAAGTCGGGTCAGGTCAGGTTTCGTCGGGTCGTGTCAGGTTTCGTTGAGGTCTTGTCAATTCAGAGCTCCTGATGTACTATGGTTAACGGTTAAATTATGGTCCAGTCAAGGTTTGTTGGCGAAAGATACATGATGTCTTTTTGAGTCGGGCATTTACTCTTGCCTGTATGAGAGTTATATATCTCTTTGCTATCGTGTGAGGAAAGGATGGGAACAATGAAGTTTTTTTGCTTTCTGTCAATGACTGAGTTACAGTTGTGTCTTACCGAATCTTCATTTTGCAAGATTGTTTTTTATCAAATGTGGCAAAATAGACGGTTAAAAAAATTACAATGTGGGTCCGGAGGGCAGGGTAACAGGTAAAAATAAATAATTACAATGTGGGTCGGGTCACGCTGAGCTATAAATACTTTTTATCCTTTAAAAAAATTAGAAATAGAAAACGTCAGTTATATTTTCAAAAACTATACATAATAAATTAAATTTTCTTTTTTTTTTGGTAGGCAAGTTAACAGTCTCACTTACAAAAACATTGACACAGTGGTCTGAAACATTACTTTGAACTCACAATCATTTAATGGGGAGTGTCTTACAGAAACTGTAAAGGCTATAAGCCTTTTGGCAGTAAAAAGTCCTTTGAGCGTGGCGATATAGATGAATATACATGTTTAGGGACTACGGAACCTGACATACAAAACTTTCTTTTTATAAAGAAAAAGTTACACGTTTGGTCCTTGTGGTTTGCTCAGATTTCATGTTTAGTCCTTAAGTGGTTTTAATTACACCATAGATACCTATTTTTGAAACAAAATATGTGAAGCATGTCAAAAGAGATTGTTGACATACGAGATGTTAATGAATCAAAGGTCCAACTGATTGTCGCGTCTGTATTGTAAATATGCAGTTACAAATAATCCAGCCAAAAAGTAATATCTATATCACTGTATGTAATGGATACATCATGCATACCCCTGCAACTTAGCTAATACTCGGACCTGATAAAAACAAAATACGCAAAATTTAAATTTGATAAAAACTTGGAAAGGCGCTCAATAACAAGACAATATGCTTGATAACCCTTAGCATTAATGAGAGCAGCAATGGGTGCGGCAAACCTCTCCTTTGATGAAGATGAAACGTGTTGAGGAACCTTGCAAACAAGGCGCTACTTTGAAACTAAGCAGGCACAACTTCATGTTCCGAGCTAATGACTAAACTTAACCAAATGATTTATGAAACACACTATTTCCATTGAGAAGAACATCCGTCAATAAATGTTAAATGTATGTCAGACCGAAGAGTCGATTATATTAAACCCTTCCAAAATCTTTGGAAAAACTAACCCAGGAAAAGAAATAAACTCTCAAAGCTACGTAAACACAGCAATGTCATTGAGGGAGGTGGGACAATACTTTGTGAATGCCTTGTTTGAGAGAAAGAAGATAAACATTGCATCAAACCTCCTAAACTACCAAAAACACATAACAAACACGATGTATAACTGAATGCTTTAACTCAATTGAGGACTACAAGAATGAAGCAGTTGTCAGGATGATAATGGTGACAAGTTTAACTCGTGATCAAAAGACTACAATATGAAAACTTTGTTTTAAAGAGAAACAAGAGCGACTTTAGTTTTTAACGAGCGACTACAGACTTTACTCCATCCTACTCTTTAATTCAATAGGCACATAGAAATCAACAAGGCATATGAGCAGAAATAATAGTTGAGTAACACATGTTATAAATTTGTGAGTACGTGGATGAACTAGGAAGATAAAGTATTTAGTTATTAAGATTTTAACATCTTTTTTCATTTTGTTGTGCTGACCGACTTTTATGTTTAGTAAGGCTGCTCGCACTCGATCGGTCATCCTCATTGTGGGCAAAAAGAGAAAATCAGACGAGGGTGTTGGTTTTGGAGATATCGGGCTAAATAACGACCGATTGTTATACACATAAAATTCAAATAAAACTATTCGTTTGAATTATAAAAAAAAAAAACGTTTTTTTTTAAAACTTTACTACTTACAACCTTATAAATACCAACATCAAACACACTTCTAAACACACAATTTCCAACACAATTCAAACAACTTCTCATCAATATTCATCATGTAAAAAAAAAAAAGAAGGAAAAATGCTCCCAAGACACGCTACAATTTATTTTTAAGTTTTTTAATAAGTATCGTAATGTTTAAGTTTTATTAGTTTAAGTTTTTTTTATTTATTTTTTGTTTTTTTATTAGTTTTAAGTTTAAAAAAAATACTCCCAAGGCACACTACAATTCAAACAACTTCTTATCCAAATGCAACTTTTATTTTTTATTTCTTTTGTTTCTTTTAATACTTTTTTTTTTTTTTTTTTTTTTTATCTTTCTGTCGGTTTGTTTAAGGAATAACATACATTGGGTGTTTATTTAAGGATTAAATCTGTTTTAATATTTTGTGTTTTTATTGTATTTTTCTAATCAGTTTCTTGCAAGAATAAATAGATACTAGAAACATTTTTCTTCTCAATTATGGTATTTAGAGAAGGGTGGAATTAATAGATTTAGAAGAAAAATACAAAAGTAGAAAAGTAGAAAATATAACAATTTTTGTCACATAAGTAGTGCAAATAATGTGAGTAGAGGAGGTACGGATAATACCACCCTTAGTAAAATTAGGGTTGAGTTATTTTGACCCCCCCCCCTATAATTTTAGATTGACTCCTCCTATTTTTTTTGTTTTTTTATTTATTTATTTTTTTATTTTTATAATTTTGTTTATATCAAAAAACTATAAACCTGAAAATGCGGAACAGTAAATATAAAGTTTAATAAGCCAAACGCTTAAAACTGTCAGAAATACGAAACAAAAACTGACAAAAAACTGTGTTGTATTGAAAAAAGTGAGGGACAAAGAGAATATTCCCCTATGATGTGACATAATAGGGGGGTTTCCAATAGTACAACCCGTAAAATTAATAGAAATTTCGGTGCTCACGCGTCTGACACTTATTCTTTTTATGAATAGATTAGTGAATGGATGTTAAAATGTAGCATAAGTTAACTTTTTTGCAATAAATAACTGCTAAAGCAAACAAGATATTAGGGGAATAAGATAAATAAAAATGGGAAGAAATCTAGTGAGAAGAGAAAATAAAATGAAAAGAGTGAAAAATATTCTGAGTCACACATTTCAAATGATTTTTTTTTAATGGGAGATGCATCTACTTTTGTAAGTGCATCTGAAATGTGAGGTTGTGGTTTCTTCTCATCTCTCTCATTTCAACTTTATTTCTTATTTGATATATAAATATAATTGTCAACAGTTCAAAGTGGGGACTTTTTATCCCGCTAGCCAGGCAATGAATTTTTTACACAAATTAAGTAAATTCAGTGGCAAGGAGAGGCGGTGTTCTCTCCTTCCTTTCCGCGAACACTTTTTTCTCCTATTGCCTCCTATTCTAACTACATGTAATAGATTTAACCCAGGATACCTTACTTCTATGGGCAAAAATAGATGTTGCTGTTGTTGTTGCTGATATTGGTGCTGTTGCTGATGTTATTGCTTTTAAATTATTTTTTATTTTTATTTTAATTTTATTTTTTTAGTGATGTTTGGCAAACTAGTTGTACTTTTAGATTAAACATGTAAAATGAAGCTGATTTCATAAACTTATTTTTTGGGAATTTATTTTTCTAAAATGATCCACAATCTTTGTCACTCAAACAAAGATTATTTTTTTAACAAAAACTTATTTTTCAACAAAATAATCTTAAGCTTTTATAATTTTCCACAATTTCTCACACCAAACATTTGTGATAAAAGTAAGGTAGTTGTGGAAATACTTGTTATCTATATTTAGGAGTGCAACAGCCAACGACATCTTTATTTCCCGTATATATAAATTCTTCTTTTTGATATTTGTTGATGCAACAACTCACATGGGAAAGAATCCATGATACACCTTTCTTTGGTATGCATCCAATTTCGATTATCACAACATCGACTAAATAACAACAGTAGGTAACTACACATAGATATAATGAATTTGCAATACACTTTATAAGCCGAAGGTGTCAATGTATGCAAGCTCTTTAAGACTCGATCACTCAATTCTTCATCTTGTAATTTTAGCACAACTAACGACTAAAATAATTAATTTAGACAAAAGATATCTCAGGTTCAATTCCTGCTAGGTACAAATAAATCTGAGATATTAACCTCCTAAAAATGGAGAGATTGGCCCAATTCAGATATATGTAACGGTGTGTTCAAACCCTACAAATTAGTTAGGCTAAAAAATCGGAAACCATGACTATCCAAATAAAATAACTGCAATTAATGTCTGAGTTTCAGAGGATATTATAATTCATTAAAAAAGATTTTCATTAAATGATAAAGAAAGATAAGAAATTATTTTGAATTTTGAAAAAGATCTAGATGAAGAGGTTCGAAGTCTTGAAGATGTTAAAATCAAGGATCTTGAAAACATATTTGCAAAAATGGTCAATCAATTCAGACCACTCACATGATCATTTCTTCTCCTGATAAGTTTTATAACGGACTAAAAGGAATTGGGTATAAGAATCCAGAACATGTTTGTAATGTAGAGAAGTGCTTATATGATGCTAATTACCTGCAACTTAATTTGTTGAACGCTTATATGCCAAATTCCGAAGAAGCACTAAAAGATGAAGAAGAAAGTCATTCTAAAAAGGATCGTTCAATTCTCTAGTTTAGATATGCAAGGGGTAAATCACGGTTATGATGATTTTAAGAAATAAAGATGAGGTCAAAATTGATAATGTTCCATTTATACAAACCAAAGGCATGCTTGGTAGGGGGTTATAGGGGGTAAAGAATGAGAAAAATAATGAAAAAAGTTGTTTGGTAAAGGATAATGCAATAACCCATTACCCAACAAATTAGGGGAATGCTTTTCTTTCCCTTTCCCTTTTCCCCACCATTATCATTGCATTTCCTTTTCCTTTTCCTTAGTTTGAACCAAGCACACCCTAAAATTTTAAATTTGAAAATTCAAAAGGAACATTCATCATATTCAGAACAAAAATATCTTTCATACCGGTTTTTCAAAAGCTCGAAAGTCAACTAAACACTTTTGAGGATGTTCATGTTTCATAAATGCAAGAAGATTTACACTTTGTAATTGTTGGAAAATGGGGTCAAATATGGTAAATGATAATTGATTTTGTCATCATGTTTACTAATGAGAATTAAGAATAAAATCAATTAGGGGATGTTTGGTACGATTTTATCGTGAAGAATGGAAATAGAGCCAAGAATGGAATCGTTGAGAAAGTGAATGACCACAAAGAAAGAAAATGATTCTACTGTTTGGTAGAGGCCGGAATAAAACTATGGAATGAGTTATAAAATCAATTCTCGTGTTTGGGGTGAATAGAGAATCAAAGTTAAGTGAACAATGAAATTATCAGGTGGTTAAATAAATGCAGAAGGTTGTCAAAGGATGATACCATCAGAAATCATAAACTTCGTTAATTGGGTAGACAAAAAATGGGCATAAGATCTTTTACTTTTGTTCAGCAAAGATTATTTCAAGGAATTAAATGGTTAATTTTTGGTTCGTATAATAAATCAACAAATAACAGACATATATGTATATAGCTTAAATACTGATGCACATCACGAATTCCCAAGATCAAACAACGACCAATCAAAAACATTAGACTCATGATTCCAAAACTAAACTATGATAGGAATATATTAAATAAGAAATTCAATTTATAGAATTATTGAATAAGTAGCATAAAATGAATTTAAGCTGTTCACGTCTTTTTGGATTTGCCTTGACCAAAATTAAGGAGGATCAATCGTAATACGATTGGTTGAAGAGAAAAAAGGCAACGAGGAAGATGATAATTAACAGTCTAGAGAACAGTAGTAGCAGGATATGTAATCACAATCACCAAAAAATGAATGCAGATGCAGTCACTTGGAGAGAAAATAGGACTAGGGTTTGAGAAGTTTCAAAACATTGTGATGGCATGTGACTTGCACATGCATTTTCAATTTATATCACACATGGAGAAGGATCCTCTCAAGTTGTATGATACAACTTGACTCAAGTTAGTCAATTGTGAGCCATTAGATTTGATCCAATGGTTCAAATCAAAAGAAGTTCTTTTGATTTGAGCCATTGAATCAAATCCAATGGCTCATAATTCTTTAACTTGAGTCAAGTTATATTTACAACTTGAGAGGATCTCTATCCATCACACATTCATTGTTTTTTTAATTCATATCTTTCATTCTCACATGGAATCACTCGTGCTTGTTCCCCTCATTCTTTCCCATTCTTCACTTTTTTAGAAGAATGAAAGTGCTGGAAAGAGAATTGAAAATTAATTCCCCGTTTCCATTCTCGGAGCAACCAAACATGAGATATGTCCTCCATTCAGTTTCACCCCTTTCCATTCCTCCCTACCAAACATCCCCTTAATGATTTTATTTTAATTCATGAGACATTGGTAAAATTAATTGTGTTAATTAATTGTGGCGGTTTTTTCCATTCCAATTCCCTATATTGGAGCTTACTCTTTCATTTCGAAAACACCAAGTAATAATAACTCACTCCTCTCCTTTGTTCACCGTTAGTCTTGACTTTGTGTGTATCCGTTCGTAATAGAGGGAAGGCACGGTTTTTGGTTCGCCTTGATAACCCGTTTGTGCTAATAGAGTTATATGTTGTTGTATACTGGGAGATAGACGTTCACGATTCTCAAGCACTGTGGAGAGAACGAATCTGTCTTAATGAAACTGTGAGCATCACAGGCCTCAACATTTTCCTTGTTTGTGTTTTTGAGTCTCCACAGCCAAAAGATTTACGGTATCGTTTCTACACTTCATGTTTTATATTATTGTTTATTTATCTCTAATAGCAATACACGTAATATATACAACAATCTTAAGACAAATTAATTTGGTATTAGAGGTGATAATTAACCGGAAAATGAATGAAACATAATTACTTGAAATATTATGATATTGTTTCGTGCATGAAAAGTTATGTTATGCTTCATTGAGGAAAATAAACGTTAAACTAGTTTTGATTTCTTAGTCAAATTATCTATTGAAATTTAATAATAACAACGATTACTAGTAGTACATTGCATGTGCTGATCGGGGAATACATAAATGGTCGCTCTTTTCTTAATCATAAGAACAATATTTTATGTTATTTGGTTGATTAATTTTTTGTTATAGTATTTTTTATGATATTTCCGTGAGAATGTATAAATAATTAAATATTATATCTCATGGAATTAACAAGATGTATAATTGTGTCATTTATCATTTTGGTAAAAGAAGTTGTTATCTTGAATTGTTGGATATGATTTGGCAACTTATCTTAACAAGTTTTGGTATGGTGTTTAAGGAAATAAAAGAAATAATTATATTAACAATTTTGTCCGTCAATATTTAAGTGTGATTATTGCACCTCATAACTTCGCCTTTAATATGATGTACATGTGCTAAGCAGGAACTTCCATTGTTAAGATATATAACATGTAGACAATATTGAACAAAAAGAAATAACGTAGTAATGAGAGTTGGTTCTAGTTGTTTCTGAAATTTCATTATTTGTTATACCGATTCAACATATTCATATTTCACTTTATTGAAATTAAATTGTATTGATATTGATGATCGGTATTTAGTCGTTATTACTTAATGATTTGGTGAAACATTGAATCGCATATTTTAATTTGGAAGATTAATACTCTTGTAGATAGTACATATATAGTTTGGGGTAAGTTTTATCTGAACTACTTTAAACTTTTGGTAAGAGTATTTGGTAGTTGCATGTTGGCTAAACTCTCGTCATGATAATGGTTTGTGTAACTAGTATTGGTTTCATCACTAAATGTTGAGATTAAATTCATTTTTATGGGATGCGAATTTTGGTGTTATTTGGAATCCAAAATCTTGTTGTCATACTTGTGCAGTCATGAGAAAATGCATTGTTCGCATAGTAAACAAATGGGTTTTGCACCCAATTTTTTTTCATTGATTAGGTAACATCTTAACCGTGTTTGGTACAACATTTACTAGTTGTTTTAATGCATAATTATGTGATGTTTTGTTCGATGTTCTAACACATTATTGTTTGTGTTACTTGGTGCAAAATATTGTGACAAAGTAGTGCCTATTTAAGTTTGTTTGGTGCGGTGTTGTTTAGCACTATGCAACTATTTTGTAACATGAGAATAAACGAGTCGCTCGATTTTGTATCGAGTATTGGAAGTTTGGATGTTGCAAATATTCTGCTGTGGATATTGTTGCGAATAATCAAACTACTTGTTATTCTAGAAAGATGAATAATTGTCAAGACTCGTTATAACTCTTATTGTTAATAATCTTACGATTTGTCATTATGTAAGAAATGATTATGTGTTGAATATAACCGTGTAGGACATTGTGAAATGTCAAGAACGAACACACATATAGATGACAATGAATTACGTTGGTTTATGTAACTAACTTGAACGGTGTGATTGTCATCCAATGTGAGCTATTGTCCATTCGCTAAGTTGGACATATTTTGATTGTGTAAAATGACTACACAATGATTTTATGTGATTATAATCATATAATAAATTGTGATAATCATATAATGATAAGAGATTAAATGTGATTATATATATAATCACAAGTGAATTGGAATGACATGATATAAGTGTAACACTTACACATATAACTTATGGGATCCTCCTAAAACATGTGTGGTTTAAAGTGGTGATTTGTTTAAAAGAAGAATGTTAGTAGATGAAGCTATGAGTAATCAAAATGATGCATCTTCTGTCATACGCTTGATTCCTTGGTCTATAGCATGCTAGATATGGAATCTGTTAATTATGATACGGAAAATAATTAACATAAGACATTAAAAAACAATGTGCATACACTGGTATGAAACTTGTGAATTGACAAATTACTAATGATCTTGATGTCATATCCATGTGAGAAAAATCTTATAAACAAGATTAATACATTGAAAGAGAGAACTTTTCTACAAAATTCTTGAGATAAATTTCATGTGGGGGATTCCGGCCTAGCCAGAGTTCAAAAGGACATCAACAAACATGAAGTTCTTGCCTAGTTGGAATACTCAAGAATTACCTGGAGCATTATATATTTATAGTTAAACGAAACTCAAATTTGTACAAACATATTATGTCGATACGACAACTATTCTCAGCATGGGTTATCCCTATTGACAATACGAAGTCATAGAATAACTTTGCGGATCTGTATATGAAAAGCTAAATGTGAGAGTTAGTTATCAAGTCGTGAAGAGGAATGAGACTAAAGCCATCGAAAAGTTTATATGAAGGAAAACCTAACCCAGCTGACTGGAGATCCCAAGATCTAGGTTCAATAGGACAACATACTTGTATAAACTGAGGTCACTGTGGGAGAGTAATAAACTCCACATTTATTTAAGGGAGTTAGCAAACTTCTAGTCCATTCCTATAACAATGACAATATGAGGTTAAGCATATGGCTTTTAATTATTAATCGAGAATCACCTATGTGAGAGAGAAGTGTGGTCGCTTCTAAGAGAATTGTAGGGGCGCAATTCTTAACAGCTCTCTCAGAACCAGGCTAATGTTCATGACCATAACGAACATAACTATGAGAACCAAAAAGTGTCAAGGAGATATTTGTGTGAATATATATTGTCGTCTCCACAAAACAGCAGACAGTTCAAAGACATCGAGTTCTACTGGCTGCTAGGAGTCTAAGTATATTTCACGAGGGGAGGCTCAAAGGGTAACACCTACCTATCTTATGCACATATCAACTGCAAAACTCTATTACAACATCGAGTCGTTGAAAGTCATTTCCCTTATCAATTTTATTCATGTGGGGGATTGTTGGAAAATGTGGTCAAATGTGGTGAATGACAATTGATTTTGTCATCATATTTACTAATGAGAATTAAGAATAAAATTAATTAATGGTTTTATTTTAATTCATGAGACATTAGTAAAATTAATTGTGTTAATTAATTGTGACTATTTTTTCCATTCCAATTCCCTATATATTGGAGCTTACTCTTTCATTTCGAAAACACCAAGTAATAATAACTCACTTCTCTCCTTTGTTCACCGTTAGTCTTGACTTTGTGTGTATCCGTTCGTACTAGAGGGAATGCACGGTTTTTGGTTCGCCTTGATAACCCGTTTGTGCTAATGGAGTTATCTATTGTTGTTGTATCCTGAGAGATAGACGTTCACGATTCTCAAGCACCTTGGAGAGGACGAATCTGTGAGCATCACAGGCCTCAACATTTTCCTTGTTTGTGTTTTTGAGTCTCCACAACCAAAAGATTTACGGTATCGTTTTTACACTTCAAGTTTTATATTATTGTTTATTTATCTCTAATAGCAATACACGTATTACAACAGTAATATCTCTTAAAAACATGTTGGAAAATGTCAAAAATACTCAAGAAAAACTTCAAGCCTTGCAACAAGCAAAAAATTCTCTTTTGACTGAATTGAGCACTTTGAGAAAAAAAACTCTTGATTTTGAAAAATTTCATGAACAAGTGTTAAAATGTAATGCTTCTTTGGAATGTGAAAATGTGTTCATCTTGGACAAGTTGGATGAATCAATTGTTATGTGCGTTAATGTGAATAATCAACTTGAGGAAAGAACAACTAAGTATGAAACGTATTTTGCAAAGACAAAATTCCGAGTATGAGCACACATTGGCTCAAAGAGATGAGACAATCACAAATGAAAAGAATCATTTTTTTAAACAAATCGGTTTGTTCCAAAACAAAAATGAAAGATTTAAATCATTTTCTCAGAATGTAGAGTGTTCGATTAACAAAAGTTTTCAAACGAAAAACAATGACGTGAACAAATCTAACTCTAAATATTCTAGAACAAAAATGTTGTCTTTAAAAGTTCAATTATTATGCAATATTTTCTTTTAATTAAATAATTTACACTCTAAAAATAAAACGTATATAAAACTCTTACATAAATTAATATTGATTATTGTAATGAATCTACCGATTGCAAAATTTTAATCTCTATTTTTTTTTACAGAATGTAAGTTTAATGAATTGAAACATTAGGCTCATTTGATTTGAAATTTATAGACCTTTCTATTGGTATATTATTTTATAAAAAACATTGACTAAATTGACATATTAAAAAAAAAAAAAAAGTTGATTTTAAAACTTAAATTATTTTTATAAAATTGTATGTAATTTAATTACAGTATTTGACTTATTTATTTGAAATTTAAAGACATTTTAATTGGTATACTTTTTGAAAGAAATTGCTGAATATTTATTAAATATTTGATAAATAAAGTTTTTTTATATAAAAAAAGTTTAAGGTAGTTATAATAACTTGTTACATAATTTAGGGGTGTGTATTGAAAATTTATTTTTGTTATCAAATTTATATCTAAGACTGTTTATATCTAAGACTTTATGGTAGTTTTTTAAAATTATTAAATAGTTTAAGTGCGTGTTTCGAAACTTTTGTTTTAAAAAAAACATTTATATTTAAATATAAACTTACAATTTCTTTATAAAATCGTAGGTAAGTAAAAAATATAGCCACATCAGGCTCATTTTGTTCGCAATTTAAAGACTTTTTTGTTGGCATAATCGCAAATATTTATTAGATATTGGATAATAAAGTTTGGTTATATAAAAAAAAATCATAAAATACAAAACTTTTGGTTAATTTTCGTAACTTGTTTAATAGTTGGGGGTTGTATTTTGAATTTTTTTCTTCTTTTCTTCTCTAAAATGCGGTCGTTCTGACCGCTAATATATGTATATACAACTAGAATTAAATCCCGTCCGATGGACATGCTAGTTTGATGATTTTCATTTTAAAATAATATAGAGAAGATAGAAAATGTATAAAGTTATGATATACACGATTAATCTAATGCAAACGTATAAGAAAACACAATTTGAATTACACAAAACTTTATTAATCTCAGAAAATCAAAGTACAACCAAAGTAATCTCAATCAGTTAACCAAGAACCAAATACAAATCTCAATCTATAAGCAGAAACAACCACAAGATCATCACAACTACTCTGGTGTGATCCTTATATCTAACTTGATATAAGTTCTATTAAAACTGAACAAAAACACTAAATAAAACAAGATTTTTTCAAGATCAGTTCTAAAACTAATGTTACAAGCTTTTTAGAGAGATGAGAGAATAAGTGTGAGATTTTGATAGCAGATTATGACGAATCAACCAAAGAAGATAGCTTTTATACTCTTTCTCAGCATCTTTGACATATTGTGTCACACCTTGTATTTCCAGGTCATTTATTCAACTATAAACTCAAAACAATTCACTTTGAATATTTGAATATTTACTTTGACTCGTAGCCCTTAGGTTAAATCGCGTAAACCAGAAAACAACATTTAACGTATACCGACAATAGAATAAAATTAGTCTGCATCAACAATATGCATGAACACTCTCATAAACATATTTTATATTTTTTTACATTTGATTTAATAAGTTTTATTAAAATCATACAAGTATTGCATTTTATTTCATTTTTAGCATGCATAACATACTTGAAACCTTCACCACCTTTTTACAAATACTACAAATACTAAAAATACTTATACACTTAAAAAATAACTCATTTCTCTCTCTCTATACCCACTAAAAACCATCCATCTCCTAAATAATACATAAAACTTCCACTTACCATTTTACCACTTACTTTCATTTTATACTTACTTTAAAACCCTAAAATTTGGATTCCTAATTTTACGTCTAATTTTGAAAATTTTCCTAAAGTTTTGTCATAATTTATTTTGACCCCTACGCTATATGTTAAGTATAATAATTCAATTAATTAACCCAAGTTTCTAAATAATATAATTAGTATTATGTTATACGTATATAATACATTCGAAATACAATATATAAAATCCTAAACTAAGTTATACTAAAATCTTTCACACTTATTTAATTGGATCATGATACGCTTATATGCTAGCCTACACTAAAGGCATCCATTATGGTGGTTTAAGAAAAGGTTTATAAAATGATGAAGAGGTTTAAGAACTTATAAACTATAGTGAGCATCCATTTCAAGCTTATGTGTCATGAAGAGGTCTAAGATATTGAACCTTTTCATAACTTAATGTCTTTGATCATGTGTGATGTTTATTCACTTGAAAAGGTTTATAACATAGTGGGGATAGGTTTATAAAACAAAAAGGTTTATAATTTAATGTCAAAACACAAATATAAACCTTTTAAAAGGTTTATCGTGGATGGCCTAAGTTACATATTGATTCGACACAGGTTACTTACCATACGTTCCATAGAAGACCATTTCATTTAATTGTTTTATACCAATTTAAGTAAAGATTAATAACACATTAAAAAGGAGATCTCATTTGACTATTCCACAACAAATCTCGGCAACCATCGCCCTATATATCGCACCATTCACTGCTCATTAACAACAATATACCCTATTTGTATTTCACCCACTAAAACCCTAGAAACTAAATGACGGTAGCCATTTTCCTTTTCCAGTAATTTTGGTAAGAAGGTTCAAAACTAAGGTGGTGAGTGATCGGTTTGGGGGAGTACCAACTGTGGTGAAATCGTGTGTAGGAGGCAAGGCACGAAGGTGACTTGAAGGTGGTGTGATCGTGTGTGGGATTAGGGTTCGAAGAGGTGATTCGTAGGTCATTTGTGTCCTCTTTGGTTTCGTTATTGCAGCCGCATAGGTATCACTATATGCCTTTCATTTATCCTTCCCGCGACACACATATATAACATTTAGTCTATAGATAAAACGATATATAACATTTAGTCTATAGATAAAACGTGTAATATGACTACAACCTGGTATTTGTACGAAGCGAATAACTTACATATTTTAGTCACATGAATTGATGAAAACTGAATTCTATGCATGTCTATTCTTGTTTCTGTTCTCCCTTTTAATTCGTAGTCACACACACTCATGCATGTGGTCATTTAAATGACTTTTCTAATCTCTAATATATGTACCAAGATCTGGTTTAAAACACAATAAATAAACATGGGCAGGGACGGAGCTAGGGGGTGCCCGCGGGTGCACGTGTACCCATGGAATTTTTCGATATAGTGTTAATTTTTGAAAAAATTATCGATTTTTTAAAAATGTATCTTAAATGCACCCGGTGCACCAAAATGTGTTTCTAGTATTATTTAGTTGGTTTAATTACAAATAAAAAAAATATATAATTTTTTAAAAGCAATATGCGTGATGAGTTTAATGGTTTAAAAGCTCTAATCCTAAAAGAAAATGATTCAGCATATTATGTACATTGTTTTGCTCATCAACTCGAGTTAGTAGTTGTGGTTGTTGCAAAAAACCACAAGAGCGTTAGAGACTTCTTTTATGTTCTATCCACGGTGACAAATGTTGTTTGTGGCTCTTGTAAACGAAAAGATATGCTGTGAGAAAGTCACAAAGAAAGAATAGTAAAAGAAATAGAGAAAGGTGAAATTGAAACAGGGAGAGGGAAAAACCAAGAAGTTACTATTGCACGAGCCGGAGATACAAGATGGGGTTCTCATCATAGAACTATCACTAGATTGATACAAATGTTTCCGGAGGTTCTTAAGGTTCTTCACTATGTTGAGGAAGAGGGTGATACTATCTCTAACCGTTGAACAACTTCTGGTCTTATAAAGTATTTCGAAACACTTGGTTTTGTGTTTTTATTGTACTTGTTGTTGCATATACTGGGGCTTACTAATACATTGTCACGACATCTTCTGAAGAGCGATCAAACGATCTTAGAGGCCGTTTCATTGGTAAAAGGAACCAAAAGAGCATTGCAAGAGTATAGGGCAACGGGTTTTCCTTCACTTTTGAAGAATGTAACTTCATTTTGTGGTAAACATGATATTGAGATGGTAAATATGGTTGACTTTCATTCAAGAGGCCGAAAGGATAGAATTACAAATCAACATCATTTCGAGGTTGATATATTCAACACTGTTATGGATATGCAAATTCAAGAGTTTGGAGATCGTTTTAGTGAAGGAAGCACCGATTTACTTGATTATATGGCGGCGTTGAGCCCGCATGATTCATTTTCAGAATTTAGTATATCAGAGTTAGTGAAACTTAGTGAGATGTATCCGCGTGATTTTACTTATATGGAAAGGTTAAGTCTTCCTACAGAACTTGGAGTCTATTATCAAATCATGCGTAACGATAAAGATTTCGCTAACTTGGATAGTATTGCCAAACTTGCTGAGAAGATGGTGGATAAGAAAAAGCATACATCTTATCCTTTGGTTTATCGGTTGTTGAAGTTGGCTTTAGTCTTGCCTGTTGCTACTGCTACGGTTGAAAGATGTTTTTCTAAAATGAAGCTCATTAAAACTAATTTGCGTAATTGGAAGGGTGATGATTATTTTAACGGCGCTTTAACTTGTGCCATAGAGAAAGAAGAACTTCTTAATGTTAAAAATGAGGGTGTACGTAAGCCTTTTTTTGCAATGGGAGATCGTAGAATCACTAATTAGAAGGTAATATGCTCATTTATTTATCGTTTTTATGAAATTTTCGTTTTATTCCACTTTTTAACTCTATTATATTATGGTTCAAAAAAATTTGTGCACCCAGTCATATTTGTTCCTGGCTCCGTCCCTGAACATGGGGAGTTTATGTTGTTAAGCGTGAAATTTGAAGGAAGGACGTGCGTGATTTTTTACACGTAAATAAGAGTGTGTATATATATGATTTATGGCTTGTCGACTGTGTGCGCGAGTGATTATGTAAGGCAGAAAACGTGTGTGTATATCGAGGCATTTGTGGATTGTTGGTGTCGTATGCGTGCTTGATAGAATGGGTCGAATAAGGGTGTGGGTAATGATTTATGGTAGAGTCGCATGCTGTCCTAATGTAACTACTATTAGAACTAAGTTGTGCGTAGGTCGATCATGGTTTGTATACCATGGCAAGTTGTGTTGCGTTTCGAATTTATGATTTTGTAAGTGTGTCGCATGCATGACTGAAGGAAATGGGATAAAATATGTGAGTGTTTGCATGTTTGGATGCGTTTTGTATTATTAATGATGGTATTAATAATGGTGTGTAAAATGTGATGATTGCATGTGGCACCTATGTGCTTAGGTTTATTATTATTCGTACCACAATCAATAGTTTTTTTGTTCGTTTTTTACCTGATTCGTGCTGGCAATAACGATAAGACAACTAACCACCTGAAATTGTAAAGGTAGGGAAAAAAAAAAAAAAAACAGAAAATTTGCTTGATTTTTGGGAGAGTTCATTGTGAATGTGGAACTCCCGGTTGTATTGGAAAACAGGGGATCAATGCCTTTCACTTTAAAAGGTGGACCTGTGTTTGGTTGGGCGATTGTGGTTGTTCGAGTTGTTGTTTCGATGGTCATATTATTCATAATGGTTTAATAGGTGGTGTGGTTCACTTCTGGTTTTTGATCGCCTTGACAAGGTCTAGGGTCTAATTTCGACGTGTTGTGGGGTCTTACAATAAAAAGCGTTTTCTTCGTAAAACATCCCTACATATCATCACGCCACCACTCTATTTATTTGTGTAGTCATAGCCAGCTCGTTGTTTCAGTATCGAGGCCGTGGTAATGGTCGGTTTTGTTTCCCTTAAGTGGTATGAAAATTGGAGATTAGTGTCTCCATGTTATGTGTATCAACTATAAAGTGTTTGTGTTGTCATACATTGACCTTTTATGCTCCTAATAATTATTTATTTATTTATTTATTATTATTATTATTTTTTTAATAAGTTTAGGGATTTATAGGTAAAATAATGTTTTGCAAACTGACATTTTAGTTTAGAATGATAAGACTTTTTATGGTATGATATTTTTTTTGTTACAATAATTGGTAAGTTGTTGGATATGTGTTTTATGCCTATGCTTGAGAAAACGTGTGTGCGAGTTTGAGTTGACTAAATAGTAGGGGCTATGTATGTATCTATGTCGTGGGTATATGTGTGTGTTATGGTTTAAGAAAGGGTCGAAGTATATGTGTGTCAAGGAGTGTGTTTTTTCGAATTGAGCGTGTCGAGTGGAGATGAGTGTGCATGAATGTCGAGATGTGTGTATGCGTTATGTTGGGTTCGAGGTTGATGAAAGCCTCAAATGAATTTTAGTTCCGACATGGGTAAATGGCATTCTAAAATCGAATAACTCCTAAGTTGGTCATTATGAAACTAAATTATACTTTAAACCCTAATATTTGGATTATTTATACTTTTAGCCCTTAACTTCGACTAACATTAAACCCTATACTTTGCTAAAATGGCATATGAGACCCTACACTATGATATTTTTCATATTAAACCTTTAAGTTAACCTATTATAATTTATAAACCCCTAAGTTGGCTAATTAATGAGTATTACCCTAATGTTACTAATTACGGAAACTTACTAAATACAAAAACTTATTAAAAGTTACTAATAATAGAAAGAAACCCTAATATGGATAACTATACACACTAAACTTATAAAATGAGCTTGTAAGTAATACATGATCCTTAAATTGTATAGATTCCGTGAAGAAGTGATTCGTCTCTTGTAATCATTTTCTCATTTGCTTACTTTGCATAAGGTACAAATATTCCGTCCTTTTTCAGTAAGGGCATCCATTGGTATGGTTATCCGTTATTGCTATTGATATCCGTTCTGTTATCTGATTGATATCCGTTTTGATATTCTTTTTGATATTTGATTTGCTATCTCATTATGATATTTGTTGGTTATCCGTTTGATATGATTGAGTTCAGTATTTGATATGATATGCTTCAGTCCAGTAACTGATATGATTGATTTGATATGATTATGATTGCTCTTGTATTGCTCAGCTTTTGTATATGTATCACTAGCCATGGAGGTACCATGGCCATGTCATTGAGGCACCAGTGGCATGACACTATCTAGGGCAGTGTGATTAGTCCCCTGCTCTCCCATTTTTGTAATTAATATATAACACTTTGGCCATTATGATTATCTGAATATGTATGCTAGCCTTGAGCTAGTGTATGTACTACATTGTTTTGCATGGAGTGTTTAGATGCATCCTAGGGAATCTGCATATGTATCTTGTGATTGGCCGGTGTGTGTTTCTACACCCCATCATATTCTGGTACATTGTGAGCTAGCTACTCCATGTACAATGATGCAGGATTTCTGACTAGGTTTTAATATTTATAGTGTCTCGTTTACCTATGATCCATCTTATGCACTTACGGGCAGTGTACCCGGTCGTGTGTAGTGCAGTAATCGGTAAAACTGAGGTCGTCCCAAAAGTTATGTGAGCGGATTCTAATTAAGTCTAGGTGTCACTGGTTTTAGGATTGAATTGATTATTAAACTAATAAACAAGAAACAAATGCGTAAAGTAAATAGTTGTGATCAATAGAGGGAAAGTGTGCTAACATAATTACTCATCCTATCATGTAATGTTCACGTTTTACTACTTCCAATTGATTCAAGTGAGGGTTTAAGTCGCTAGGACAGCATTTGGTCAGTTCGTCCTAACCTATCAGCAAAGGCTTCCACCCGAGGTCAAGATTCTACCCTTGATAGTCGAGTTGTTTTTAGTCCCATAAGCCAAGTCACTAAGTACCCTACATGCAAGATTCAAAATAATTAGTAGCCGAGCGCTAGCATCTTAGACACTCATCCCTAACTTCTTAAGTTCATCCAAACGACCGGTGATTATTTGGTCAATTCGCACAAGCGAGGAAGTGTCGTCAGTTGGTCAATTCTTACCCTCCCCAACTTTACCTAACTACTTAGGGCCAGTTGGTCAATTCTCCTAAGCAACTAGATACGACCGCCATTCAAAACTACCGAAGCTAGGGTAACTACCAGCGAACTATGCATGCATACACTAGAAACAATTATACGGAAGCATGAAAACATAAACAAAACATTTCAAGGAATCATAACTAGGCTAGGACCAAAATGAATCAAAACATTTCATAAACATAAACAAAACATTTCAATATATATTGGGTGAACAAAATGAAAGGAATGGCTCAGACGGGTGTATCTAGGGGTATCTTACACTAAGGGTGAGTGCAACAAAAGGGTTTAACCTGAGGGTCGAAAAGTCGAGGTGACTAATCGATAGACACACAAGGATAGGCTATTTGGGTGATAATCCTAAAATATTGCCTTCTCAAACTGATTATTCCATATACATTAAGCGAACTCAACATACCTCGTCTATGGTCTCGAAATGATGCAAAGGCCAAGTTCTAAAGTTTACAAGCTACCGACACACTCATAATTTGGTGGATTTGGGTAAATAATAGGAAACGGATAAGGCTAATCTCACCATAAAATATCAAGGGTTATAATGTGCTCGGCTAAGGTCTAATCTAGTTAGGTTAAGAAAAACATGTCAAAATTTTAAAAATGGCATAATTTTTCAAAATAAACAAGAAAAATGAGGGCAATAAAATTCAAGTAATAGTTCTACTCCCGTCCCCCCACTTGAGATGTACAAAGTCCCTTTTGTACTAAGCGTTAAATAAAGGTGAAGAGAAAGTAGAATTAGAGCGAGAACTTCCCTAAAATTTGATCCTAAAAAGAAAGAAGGCCCACGAACAGAATCGTGCCTTCGCTTAAGCATCCACGAGCAAACTTCATTCCCTGAAATCACACTAACCAACAAGCATAGTTCTAAAAAGAAAAACAAAAACAAAAAGAAATCTAACTCACTTTCGTACGGTTGCATTTAGCATATGCAACAAGCCTTTTAAACCACTTGGTGTCCCAAGTGGATGAGTGTAGTCTCGTGAGGGCTTACATGGAACATACCCACAAAGTTCATTTAAAAACTAATACAAGGTTATAATGTTAAAAAAGGAAAAATTAGAACTGCAGGGTAATTACGTCGTAACCCAAAAAAGGGGTTACACCGTAATTGTGGTAAAACCTAGCATTCGGCTACTGGAGAATAGCTACGGCTTAACCATATATTGGGATTACGCCGTAATGGTTTATGCCTTGGAGAGAATCGCTACTGAAGATATGTTACGGCGTAACCATGGGTATGAGTTACGCCGTAGCTGTTGGACAGAACAGGTCCCCGTTTTAGTCACTTGTGAATTTTTCTCCAATTCTTGCAAAAAATGTTAAAAACACAAAACCCAATAAAAAATGAAATAAAAGAAATAAAAAGGATAATTCGGGTTGTCTCCCGAAAGAGCAATTTTCTTTATTACCGAGTCTTTAAGTTAGACTCAAAGCCATGGGCTAAAAATGCTTGTTCGTCATTTCGTGGATGTGACAATCTCCACGCTGAATCCAATTGATGAGATTCTCATCCTGCTTATAATTCGTGCCAAGCTCTAAGCAACCCAAATATAAATTTTTGATTTTTTGGTATGGGTGATTAATCACGTTGGCTTTGTCTTCCTCACTTACGTCAAGAAGTGGCCGAGCATGGCTTAATTGCTTCTTTGTCCAGCTCTTAAAGTTCTTCACAGTTCTTGGCATTCTGAAAACTGTTTTATCGTTGCCAATTTTCAACTACACCAATCCTTCCTTTTCATTCCTGGAAGGGCTTTCCAAAAATTACATCGGAGAGTCCGTCCTACATGAATTCGTGATAAGGTTTTAAAAGGTACCTTTTTGAGGGGTCGTTTAAGCCCTTATTTGATCACTTTTGTATCCGTTATTGCTTAATATCGTTCCTTTTCACTTTTTAGGTCTCTTGAAGGCAAAATGCTAGAATGGCACTTATTTGGACGAAAAGGCGCGAATATACGAAGAAAATGGCCAAAGTCAGAATCGAGACACTCAAAGCTGCTGAAAACACAAGGTGACGGCGTCACTGCTTAACTGCGACGCCGTCGGAGGATTTTGTGACGGGACAGAAGCCAAAAATCTTATTTTCAAGTGACGACGTCAAGTTATAAAAGAGTAGGCCATCGCAACTCAGACGGCCTAGATTCGATCCAGACGGCGTCAGAAGCTGAAGAGGACGCCGTCACAAGCACAAGGTGACGCCGTCACTAGCTGATCAAGACTATCACAGCATGCGCGCGAAGTAGTTGATATTGTTTTGGCCATAACTTTTGCATACGAACTCGGATTTAGGTGGTTCAAAAGCCCACGTGACCGTAACGAGAAAATCAACAATTTGGTGAAAAAATGGTCGTGACGCCGTCACTCTATAAGTGTGACGCCGTCACCCTTTGCCGACAGAAAATCTTCCTATAAATAGAACATTATAACTTCACTTTTTGTAGGCTCTAAACCCTAAATCCGATTCTAGGGATTAGATAGGTGTTTTTCCAGCAACTTTGAAGGTTTCCATCACTCTGAAAACATCTTGTAATGGTTTGTTGATTATATCTTAATCCATATATTCAATTTATCATTATGTCTATCCTATGTTTGATTGACTGTGTGTATGCTTGCATGTTTACCATGTCCGGCTAAATTACTTGTGTGTTTGCTTAGATATATGAAACCTACTTGTTAATTATTGTTAGGTTGTCTCTTATCTTAATTGTAATTGGCTTAGGAGTGCGACTAGGCTATCGTTGTGTTTAATACTTGATAAATCTTTGATAGTTTATGAATGACTTAGTGGATTTCGTTTACTAAACCCAAAGATAACTTCAAAGTTAGTTTATGAATGACTTAGTGAATTTCGTTTACTACACTTAAAGGTGACTTCAAAGAGTTAGGGAATGCACACCTTACGACCTTAGAAAACACAACGCGTTAAGAATAAGGACGTGACAATTCAACCATCAATAGGAGATAACTAGGGAGTAGTGAAACCTAAGTAAACACATCTTTAAACTATCATACGAGCACACAATAATTAGACATAGACTACATACTCCTTAGATTAGATAATTAGATAAGTAGAGTAATCTGTAGAAATACCAAAACCCCCAAATCCAAACCCCGAGATTCGTACCTTTCTATTTTATAAAAAACATAAAAAGATAAAAAATAATCTTTCTCAACCCCAACCTTAGCGTAGTAACTTCTCACTAGCATTCCTATTCCCCTAGAGAACGATATCAATACCCGTGGCTTACCCTAATACTACACTACAACGATTAGGTTCACTGCCTAGGGTGTTATAAAACTTGCTCGAAGAAAAGGAAGTTCCTTTGACCCCGAACGACGCGTGTAGCGTTATCAAGTTTTTGGCGCCGCTGCCGGGGAATAGAATAGCTAGTTAGTAGTCCACCTCGTTTAGGTTTCTTTGCTTGATTCCTATCAAGTAAAATTTTCTTATTTTTAGCCTTATCGTAGTCTATCCCACTTCTTCGTGACTTTTGTTCGTAATCCCATCACTTTTCATCATGGAAAGTGATAACCAACCACCATTCATCAACCTACCACCAAATGACCCGCCAAGAGCCCGTACTCTTGGTGAATACTCGAGACCAAGCCACCTAGGCTATAGAAACACCATTGAGCTTCCCGACCAAGCCCAAACTACGGCCCTGCGATCCGACACCATCCGGTTGGTGCAAAACGAATGTGCATTCCATGGACTTCGTTCCGAAGATCCTTATCAGCATCTTAAGGATTTCCTTAAAATCGTCGATTCCATCGACCTCGATGCTATCACTCGGGAGACCACGCGCTTGCGTCTCTTCCAATTCTCTCTACGGGACCAAGCAAGTAATTGGCTTGACCGACTTCCCGCCGGATCCATCTCAAGCTGGGATGATCTCACCACTCATTTCCTCGCCTAATTTTTCCCACCGGAGAGAACTACCAAACTTAGGAATGACATCTTGATGTTCCAACAATGTCAAGGCGAAACTCTGTACGAGGCGTGGACTCGATTTAAGGACTTGCTCCACAAAGTCCCTCATCACGGCATCAATCTTTGGCTTCTAGTCCAAATCTTTTACCATCGCGTCAACTTCTCAACTAAGAAATCCATCGACCAAGCGGCCGGTGGTAAACTTAGTAAACTCACCGTGGAAGAATCGTGGGGTACAATAGAGGACCTTGCCCTCTATGAAAATGAATGTTGGAATGACCCCCGTGAGTTGTCCAAAACTGATAAGGCAGTCTCTTTGCCTCCCATTGACTTCCAACCTTCCAATCGTAGGACGCTCGAACTTGAAGATCAAGCCAAAATCCTAATGAGCTCCTACGAGACTCCTAAGCTCGAGCCAAATAACTTTGAAAAATCCTACAACAACCCTCCAAACACCGGAACTTCCACTAGTCTTGAGGGAATGGTGTCCAAATTCATGTCATCTCAAGAAGCTCGATTGACGCAATTTGAAGCCGATTTCAAGCAACGACAAAGCGAGATGACAACCAAGCTCGACAGCCTCTTAAAAGCCTTCAATGGACAAAGGGATGAAATACAGGAAAACATGGCGGAGATGATGGACTTAGTGAAAGAGTACCCTAAGACGAAGATTCCCGAGAAGGTGCTAGTGAGGAACGATGAGCACGTCACCCCCACTTTGTCTGTTAACGCCATTTCCATTGCTTCCGATGAGGATGGAGCAGTTGAGAAGAAGGAGCCTGAGAGCAGCAAGGATAGTAAGGATAAGAATGAGGCTCGGACTGATGATGAACCCAAATTCATCAAGCATTACCTTAAGCATGAGATCAATAAGAAAACAATCGTTAACCAAGTGAAAAACTTTAGGTGCAATGATGTTCTTAGGAAAGCCCTCTTAGGTGAAATTAGAGAGGAAGAGTATGACACCATGCCTATTGGACCTATGTACGAGTCGATTCTGAGAAAGCCAGTAACTAAGAAGCAAGAGATCTATGGGAACTTTGTAATTCCATGTAGCATAGGCGACTTAGAGAACCTAAATGCCTTGGCCGACCAGAGATCCGATGTAAACATAATGCCGCTGTCAGTCTATAGTAAGTTGACTAAGGAGGAGCCGACCAAGACCAATCTTAGACTTTCCTTAGCAAATCATTCATATGTTTATCCCATAGGAATAGCGGAGGATGTCTTAATTGAGGTTGCCAATATTGTCTATCCGGTAGACTTCGCAATTGTAGACATTGAGGAAGATAAAAACCTGCCATTAATCCTGGGAACACCTTTCCTGACCACCGCCAAGGCAACCATCAAATGCGGTGAAGGGATTATGATACTCAAAAGTGGAAAAGGACAAGTTAGGATACCTATTGTTCCGAGATATCCTTTGAAGATTATGGAGAAGGTAAAAGATAAGAATTCGCAGGTCTCTAATAATGCTGTTAAGAAGAAAACGGCTGAATGGGAAAAAAGGCTTAGAGAATTCATGGTTCAAGGGTTAAATGCGACATTGTGGAAACGTGATAAAAAGTTAGGAAATAACTATACCACAATACCACAAACTCAAAAGAACCCTAAGGAATTTTTGAATGGAGAAAAGGTGCTTTTGTATAAATCAAGAATAAAAGCATTATGGGGAAGGAATAAGCCAAGATGGTTTGGACCTTATACGGTGAAAAAAAATAAAACCGTTATCATAATAGACGATGTTGGAAGAGAATTCACGGTGAGCATACAACGTCTACAACCTTATGATGAAGGCTTAGTGGAAGAAAGGAAGGATGGCAATGAAGTCACGTAGGGGCACGACTTCGAGTCTAGATACAAGACTCATAAATAAAGAAAAGCGCTTCGTGGGAGGCAACCCATGCTTAATTGTTTGATTGTTTGTGTCGTGTATCTTTTATTGATTGTTTATTCTCATGTTTAAATTTGTAAAAATGCTTTATTTTGTCTTTAATCTCGTCTTAATTACATATAAAGGTATTTTACATAAGGGATAAGTGTAGGGAGGATTGATTCGCTCCCAGACAGTCAAGTTTTCTCACACAAGCTAGCCACTTGTGAATGGCTAACCGTAAGGAACTTAAAACAGTCTGGAAACAAATGCAATGAAGATCAGGAGAGAATAGGGTTTCCCCGGGTCGTTATGTCCCAGCGAGCTATGCGATGAATCACCAAACGAATAGTGATCGAGAGATTTGAACGGAAAAGAGTTTGATTTAATTATAACTAAAGAAAAAGTATACAAATTACAGGGGCTTAAATGCAAATTAAAGGAAATTAAAAAGATAAAAAATATTAAATAAACGCTATCACTATTTGCAAAATGATGTTTTTGATTTTTCTTTTATAAAACTTAAATTAAAAACTACGTGACGTACAAAAGAAAATGTGAAACTTAAACAATATTAATCCTAAAAATATGAAAATGATATTTTTACAAACCTAATGATAAAAGAAAATTTTTAGAAAAAGAAAATTATTTTTTTAAACTATTTATCTAATTATTATTAATTAAAAACTATTTTTAACTATTTAATAATAACCTAAAATACAAGAAAATATAAAATAAAGCTAGAAAAATGAAATTATGACTTGGAAAAATCTAAAATAACAAAAGAGAATTTTCAAAACTAATTTTATATTTTTCTGATTATTTTTGTATTTTCTATGAATTAAAAACTAGTTAAAACTACTTAAATTGCTTAAAAATACAAATTTAACTAAGAAAAATCTGGAAAAATATTTTTTTGACTTTTTATATTTATCTTAACCTAAGAAAAATGAAAACTTATTTTTTTGAAACTTTTCTGAATTAATTGTATTAAATGCTAATTAAAAAGGCTTAAAAACTGTTTTAAATAAAGAAAAATAGCAAACTGACTTAGAAAAATCTGAAAAATTCAAGATAAGTCTAAAATAATATTAAGAATCTAGGAAAAATATAAAAACAGGGGGTTGTGTGCAAGAATATGGAACTGCAAAGCAAGTGCTTATAAATAAGCACTTAAAATAAGCCAAAAGGTCCCAAATGGGCACCAAACTTATACAAAAGCTACAATATGCTCAAATTACCCAAATGCAACAATTTATAACTATCCTAAACTACTGAATTGCCAATTACACAGATTTGGTTATTAGAACTCAAGTGCCAAAATCAGTTTTTATCACTACTTTTAAGCTTAAGCACAAGCTAATCAATAAGCTGAGCCTCAAAAACAAAAGTTGAAACCTAAACTAGACCTGGCCAAGAACTTGTGAACCAAAGATCAGACCAAGAGAAGCTCTGATGAGCTTTGTGCAAGCCCTGCACAAAACCTGTGCACACTCAGTTTACACTGAGTGTGTACAGGGCACTTTTACCCATTTTGACAAGCTTATAAAAAATTGACAAAAATCTACAAAAATGATAATAAGAAAATAGACCAACTGAACTTTTTAAACCCCAAGTTTCACTTAGTTTGGCCCAAAGATGAATCAATGAAAAATCATCCTTGTTGGGTGAAAAACTGGAATTTCAACTTTTGACTTTTAACAGTTTTGAAAGGTTTGACTTTAATGAACTTTGTAACTGATTTTAAGGACTGAGATTGATGTTATAAGGTGAAATAAAACTATATTAGGCTATTCTACTGATTTATAAACACAGAACAAGATTTTGCTTTTCAAAAACTCCAACAGATTTGAAATGAAGACATGTTTAAGATAATTTTGACTTTGGGCTAATTAGAGGTGGCAAAACGGGCGGGCCGGGCGGGCACGGGCACGGGCTAAAACGGGCACGGGCTAGAATGGGCACGGGCTTAAACGGGCACGGGCTAAACGGGCACGGGCCAAACGGGCACCTGTTATACAAATCGCTAAATAAAAGACCTAAAACGACTAAATAAATTCCTTAAACGTAATATCTTATTTATATTAACAAAAATAAATATATTATATAAAAAAAATCTTTAATACGATCGTTAATGTTCAACAATTGAGAGAAAAAAAAAGTGCCCGTTTGTGCCAATTTAAGTTTTCAATGGGCTATATGTGCCCATTTCAAAAAAAGAAGGGGGCTAAATGTGCCCAAATCTTCTAAAAATGTGCCCATTTAGCACATCTTTTTGCTTCTGGGCACATTTTGCCACCTCTAGGGCTAATGCAGGTGCAATAATAAGACAGATATGAGTCAAATAGAGCTAACCAAGCCTAGAACAACAAGTTTTAACTACTGAATAAACCTCAAATACAGTTTAAGCAGCAAATCCAAACACCACTTTAAATCACTGTTATGCAAGTTTAACTGAACTAAACACTGAACCAACTTGTTTTCTTGATCAAACTGAGTCTAACTACTCTAATAACAACTAATTAAACAGGTTTGAACTATTTATAACTACAAATACAAATTATGCAATAAAACTTTGAAAATTAACTTACAACTGGTCCTAGCCACAATGGCTTGAAAATCAGTCAACCAATGAACACAGTAACCACTATCCTATCTATATCAACCCCATTAACTCTGAATCAACCTAAACCCAGCTCTGCATCACCCATATCCATTTCCATTTCAATTTTGGCCCAGATTGACTTTCGTTGACCAAGAACCCAATTTGCTAGAAACTTAAATGTGAGCTTACAAAAAGCTATAAGAAGCTTATATAAGCTTGTTTGAGCTTATAAATAAGCTATTTGAAACTTTAACATCAGATTTTGAAATTGAAAATTGCAACAGTGAGCATAAAACATGAAATTGTAATGCAACTTGATTTGATACTTGAAAATGGTTCTAATATACTGAAATATCTGAGTTTAATACAACTGCATTCGAAATTACAACTAATAAGCTATTTAGGACATGAAAAACTTGAAACGACATACATTTTTAAAATAAACTAAGTACTCTCTTGTTTCTTGCTTCTTCTTCCTTTTTTATACACCCATATGCTTTCTCTCACCTCTCTGAGCAAATCCCAGCTTTTTTCCTGGCCATTGGATGTCTTGAGCTCATATTGGCCGTTTGATGCATTTTGGCGGGAAAGAGATATATGCCAGTTGGAGAGGTTGAGTGTTAGGTTGAATAAGCTTTAAATGTTTCTTGGCTTGGGGTGAGGTGGAGGGCAGGAGTAGGGAGATGATGATGGAAAGTGGGTTGAGTTGCAGGCAGGCGTGATGATGGAGAGGGTAACCCGTGAGGGCGGGAGTGGGTTGAGTCAAATGGGTTTGACTGGGTATATTAAAAGGGAAGGGGGTCAAATGTATGACAGGGGGTCAAAAGGCTTATATAGCAGGGGGGGGGGGGTCACAAGGAGTTATGACAAGGGCCAAATGGGATTAAAGGTTTTAATAAACAAGGACCTTCGTTGCAAATTCTGAAAGTTGGAGGACCAAGGCTGCCATTTTCACAAAGTTGTTCCAAGGGACCAAAAGTGACAAGTTTCAATAATACAAGGACCAAACTTGACATTTTCAAATTTCCAAGGGCCATTTTTGCCAATTTTTAAACTTGAAGGACCAATTTTGTAATTTCTCAAAACTTTTGATATTTTTCACCAAAGGACTAATTTTGACAACTTATGATTTTAAAAGGACCTTTGGTGATTTTTCTTTTGAAATTAAGTGCCCAGGGACTATTTCTGACAACTTTTGAAACTTGGGGGACTGAAACTGCCAATTATGCAAACTTAGCTCATTTTTCATCTGATTTCAAACATTTTGCATCTGAAACATATAAAATGCAATTTTAAGATATTTTCAGTATTTTGATGCATTTCTGAGCATTTTTAAACGTTTTGCAGTTCAGATTTAACCAAAAATGATGAGTATTTACACACTCATCAAGGATTACACAAGTTTTCAAAAAGAAACGTAAACATGAGAATTTCAGTTAATTAAAAGATATACATGCGTGTTTGTTCGAGTCAAATGCTTGTATCGAGTCATAATGGATGTTTTGCAGGAAATTTTTCCAGATTTTAAAGATAAAAATGTTCCAGAATTTTTTCCAGAAAATCGCAGACCAGTTTCTGTCAGGATAACCTGACGGCGTCAGGATCGCAACCTGACGGCGTCAGGAGGAGCGGAAACAGCTTCTAACTTTTTCTCGTTTTCTGTGCTACTTATAAATTTTTGGAATTTTCCAGGCCTTAATTTTCCAGAAAATCTGCAAACATTCATTCCACAAGCATTATATCTTATTTAAGCCTGGAACTACATCTTGTTGTGATTTTTCTTTGTTCTGTCTGATGCGTTGGGTTGTTTGTTTTCCTCAAGTGTGCAGGTTTAATTTACCAAGAAGAAGATACATAAGATGAGAAGGAGCTTTTCAAGTAAAACGTTCTTCTTGAAGAAAAATGTAACCACCACTTTACACGGATCCTACCGAGCTAATCAGGGGAGTACTAGTTTCTTTCATCTTTTATTACCTTCCATTATCATAACTTTGATACTTTCGGGGAACATTGGGGACAATGTTCAGTTTAAGTGTAGGGAGGAAAAATAAAATGGGAACTTTGAAACTATGCTTATCCTTGATTATTTGCTTTGTCCAATTGTATTTGTGTAATAAACCATGAGAAAATGTCGGTTAGTGTAATTTTGGCACCAAATTTAAATTTTTTCATGACATATAGGAGTGGGCCATTAGTCTTAACAAAAGCGTCTCACGGATAGGAAGTTGCATGACTAGCACAAAAAAAACCCTTTACCACCTAAATTCCACCCAAAATGTGAGGATCGCCCTTAGATTAGTAGGAATTAAAAGCATTCATCTTTAATGCTTAGAGTGTGAACCGGTAGTATAATAGATTCTAGAACTTGTTTTGTGATGCATCCCGAGATCGCTAGTAAGACTACACTTGTGTAGTTAGGAATAACTAAATGATAAGAGGCATTAGGATAACCCTTGTTTGATACCCATAATATAATTACTTCTTCCACATCGGTTGAGTAATTCCCCCTTTTGCGTTGTACTCATCTTTAGTACACGATACCCCTAGTTAACCCCTCAGAGCCTATCCTTTTCGCGGTTCACGTGATGTTTCGGTTTTTCCGGAATATCAATGAAGAGCATTGTTTACACCCCACCCCCAAATATACACCCAAATCGCCTTAGCCTACCTTGTATGCACTCACTTTTAGTGCATTATTGTTATCACCCTAAACCCTTAGTTCAATTATCTAGTTGCTTGCATGAGTTGCTAAGTCGAGTCATATCCTTTGTATACAGTTTTGAGACGATTGGGATTCATGGGAAAAGTTAAAGTTTATGAAATGACCGGAAGGGAACGTTAAATTCAAATTCCCTTTGTTTGCATAATAATGTACCCCAAGTGTTTTGATCTTTTCAATTCGGGTCAAATTAGTGTTAGAGTAATAAAAACTCAAGTGTAGGGATGTGCCTATAAATCCCTATCATTTTGATGTTACCGTAGAGGATGGTAGAGTAAAAGTGTATGAAAAAAAAAAAAAATCGGAAAAGAAAGAGAAAAAGAGAAAAGAAAAAAAATAGAGTGAAAAAAAAAAAAACATACGGGCTACCTTCCTACATCTATCCTTTAAATTTATGTTTGTTTATTTCAGTTAGCTAGAGTCTAGAGTGTCCAGTCTTGGCTTAGCAACGCCATTCTTCGTATGCATTTAACATAGAGATTTTTGACTTGCCACCACTATATAACCTATCCCACCAAACCCTTTGATTCCCTACCGTAAGCCTAACATTACAACCCTTTAAAGACCTCTTTGATAGTCTTTCCTAGGTGCTTACGCCAAAGCGACGGAGGTTTGATCTATTCTCAAGCCTATGGTAATCTATGTAGTAGGACCGGTTAATGAGTGTTTATCTTCCATTTCCAATTTGTTATATTTCATATACACCCGAGAGAGATGTGAGTATCCAAACACCCCATGTGAGGTGCTAGTATGTGATTTCCTTGCTTGTTATGACTTTTGCGGGGCTTATATATGTTGTGGACTGTTTTAAACCAATGCTTCATGACCTCTAACTTATAAATTAATTGGCTAAAATCACATTTGCTTGAGGACAAGCAAATACCAAGTGTAGGGATATTTGATAAGGTTTTAAAAGGTACCTTTTTGAGGGGTCGTTTAAGCCTTTATTTGATCACTTTTGTATATGTTATTGCTTAATATCGTTCCTTTTCACTTTTTAGGTCTCTTGAAGGCAAAATGCTGGAATGGCACTTATTTGGACGAAAAGGCGCGAATATACGAAGAAAATTGCCAAAGTCAGAATCGAGACACTCAAAGCTGCTGAAAACACAAGGTGACGGAGTCACTGCGACGCCGTCGGAGGATTTTGTGACGGGACAGAAGCCAAAACTCTTATTTTCAAGTGACGACGTCAAGTTATAAAAGAGTAGGCCGTCGCAACTCAGACGGCCTAGATTCGATCCAGACGGCGTCAGAAGCTGAAGAGGACGGCGTCACAAGCACAAGGTGACGCCGTCACTAGCTGATCAAGACTATCACAGCATGCGCGCGAAGTAGTTGATATTGTTTTGGCCATAACTTTTGCATACGAACTCGGATTTAGGTGGTTCAAAAGCCCACGCGACCGGAACGAGAAAATCTACAATTTGGTGAAAAAATGCTCATGACGCCGTCACTCTATAAGTGTGACGCCGTCACCCTTTGCCGACATAAAATCTTCCTATAAATAGAACATTATAACTTCACTTTTTGTATGCTCTAAACCCTAACTCCGATTCTTGGGATTAGATAGGTGTTTTTTCAGCAACTTTGAAGGTTTCAATCACTCCAAAAACATCTTGTAATGGTTTGTTGATTATATCTTAATCCATATATTCAATTTATCATTATGTCTATCCTATGTTTGATTGATTGTGTGTATGATTGCATGTTTACCATGTCCGGCTAAATTACTTGTGTGTTTGATTAGATATATGAAACCTAGTTGTTAATTATTGTTAGGTTGTCTCTTATCTTAATTGTAATTGGCTTAGGAGTGCGACTAGGCTATCGTTGTGTTTAATACTTGATAAATCTTTGATAGTTTATGAATGACTTAGTGGATTTCGTTTACTAAACCCAAAGATAACTTCAAAGTTAGTTTATGAATGACTTAGTGGATTTCGTTTACTACACTTAAAGGTGACTTCAAAGAGTTAGGGAATGTACACCTTACGACCTTAGAAAACACAACGCGTTAAGAATAAGGACGTGACAATTCAACCACCAATTGGAGATAACTAGGGAGTAGTAAAACCTAAGTAAACACATCTTTAAACTATCATACGAGCACACAATAATTAGACATAGACTACATACACCTTAGATTAGATAATTAGATAAGTAGAGTAATCGGTAGATATACCAAAACCCCCAAATCCAAACCCCGAGATTCGTACCTTTCTATTTTATAAAAAACATAAAAAGATAAAAAATAATCTTCCTCAATCCCAACCTTAGCGTAGTAACTTCTCACTAGCATTCCTATTCCCCTAGAGAACGATATCAATACCCGTGGCTTACCCTAATACTACACTACAACGATTAGGTTCACTGCCTAGGGTGTTATAAAACTTGCTCGAAGAAAAGGAAGTTCCTTTGACCCCGAACGACGCGTGTAGCGTTATCAATTCGCTAGTGTCATCTAATACCACAAAATAGACCAAGAAGGCATGTGTTCCGACAAAGACACGAACATTCGTTGCGATCCCCAAAAAATTATTCCCTTTGTACTCTAATTCTTTCACCATTATTTGGTTGTAACATTATTTTGATATGATGTTTACCGGGGACTTCGTGTCAATGAAGGGGTGGAAGTCGATGAACCCTTTCTTACATGAAATTTGAAGGTTATAAGGGTTCCGATCATGGATCCGAGTTCCCATCTCATAAAACATAGGTCGGTTTGATCGCAAAAAAGTTTCCTTAGAATTGTTGCGCCACGGGACCATGTCGATGTCACTAGAAAAGTCGTCGGCACTGAATTCCAAACTCTCCTCCTCTTCTTTAAAATTAACAAATACGTCAAAATCTTTTCCCGAAGCGATATCGTTAAGATTTGAAGGAGTCTTTGGAGCTTCACTTAAAAATTCTTCCGAGGAATTACCAAAATTGCCGTTAGGGTTTATTTCACAAACCTTCTTAGGGACAAATAAAAGTTCATTTCCTCTGAATGTAGCAATTTCTCCATTAGCTTCAAGCGTCATCTTTCGAGCAAAAACAACAACTTTCGTATGGGCAGTAGCGAGCATGGGCCTACCTAAAATGATTGGTATCCTATTATCTTTAGCAATGTCCAGGATAACGAAGTCCACCGGGAAGAGGAACTTGTTAATTTTTACTAATACGTTTTATACAATTCCTAGAGGTGATTGCATGGATCTATCCGCTATTTCTATGTTCATTTTTATCGGCTTAAGATTTCCGACCCCCATGCGTAAGAACATTGAATGAGGCATAATGCTAATGCTTGCCCCAAGATCAGCCAAGGCATTTCAAATGTTAAGATTCCCAATTAGGCAAGAGAGAGTGAAGCAACCTGGATCTTTTCTTTTTTGTGGCAGTTTATTTCTTAAAATTGCTGAACACCGTTCATTAAGTTGAACTGACACCGTCTCATCCAGGACATTCTTCTCATCACTTAATTCCTGCAAAACATGATTAGTTCTAAGGTAATTAATTAAAGGGATGTTTACCGGAAGAGCTTCAATATCATGAAGTAGGAGTTTCTCCTTGTTGATACTTCTTTTGACCTTCTCGGAGAAGGTAGTTGGCTCCTCAGAAACTATCTCAAACTCTCAATTGTTACTGAACTGACAATTTCTTCATCCCGCTTATCAAGATAATCACTAATGGCTTTTGAGCATAAGTCCACTTTCTTTTCTAAGCCCTTGATCC
This sequence comes from Chrysanthemum seticuspe, assembly GCA_019973895.1. Lineage (NCBI taxonomy): Eukaryota > Viridiplantae > Streptophyta > Magnoliopsida > Asterales > Asteraceae > Chrysanthemum > Chrysanthemum seticuspe. Next base: position 248,603,909 of record BPTQ01000008.1, on the reverse strand, counting down.
GATCATCATGAATTCTAAGGGAAGATACCGTGCTCTCAACAAATTCTCTCATCATTTTTTCTTCCCTCTCGTCATGTTTCTTTGATTCTTCAATGTGATAAAGAATCATCTTTTCCAAGTTATTTTCAACCTTGGTCCCAAATAAACTTTTCACTTCTTCTACCCTAAAAGCCTTATTCTCATTAGCCCTCTCCAGCCTCCTCTTTTCAAACATTGCCCCATAATCATTTTCCTTCTTGGTCAAAGTGTTCATTACCTTGTGCTGGAAACTATCTGTGGGTCCATAGCCGGTTTCCATATGCCATTTGTAGCAATGATCAAATATCTGTCGAATAGACTCCAAAGCTTGGTCGGGCGTCATGCCTGGAATAGGTCTATGTGAATCGAGCAGTTGACGGGTCTCAACGTTAATGCCTCTATAGAAAACATAGACAATTTGGTGCTTATTCAGGTCATGAGTTGGGAACGATCGAGAAGCTCATTGTATCTTTCCCATGCTTGATACAATGTTTCTTCACTCCCTAGAACGAAGTGATGGATATTACTGAGAAGCTTAGCAATTTTTGAAGGAGTGTAGAATTGTTGAACAAACTCTCTCCTAGGTCGATCCCACATTCCCTTGCATTCGGCAGGGAGTCTACTAAACCACCTTTTAGCTGTTCCCGTGAGAGTCATAGGGACATTTTTTACCATAACAGAATACCTAGAAACATTCCGGATGCTAAAAAGAGAAGACAAACAAAGCACTTCTTCCACATGATCTTGCATATCTTCATTCTTGTCTCCTGAAAACTGTAGATCATGTAATTCCCGGATGAACTGGTCTGGAATGGAGAATTCCCCCATTTCAGAGTCTTGCGTGAAAGCTCTTTGATAGTTTATGTTGGTTTGCTCCAGATACTGTTCCATTGTTAGCCCTTCAACATTAACTTCCTCAATTACTTCGGGCTCAACATTAGATTGATCTGACTCGTAAAATGAGAAAATATTATGGATGAGAATAGGTGAGTAGTCTTTTTTCGTTCGGAACTATCTTTCCGGATTGTCAAATGGAGTGGCCAGAAATGGCTTGGAGCTTCTGGTTTTGAATCCTGACATTACAAAAGAAAAAGAAAATTAAAAAAAAAGACTTATTAAAAATCCTAATATAACTCCCCGGCAGCGGTGCCAAAAACTTGATGCAGGTTTTATGATTAGGTTTTAATATTTATAGTGTCTCGTTTACCAATGGTCCACCTTATGCACTCACGAGCAGTGTACCCGGTCGTGTGTAGTGTAGTAATCGGTAAAACCGAGGTTGTACCAAGAATTATGTGAGCGGATTCTAATTAAGTCTAGGTGTCACTGGTTTTAACTAGTTTTAGGATTGAATTGATTATTAAACTAATAAACAAGAAACAAATGCGTAAAGTAAATAGAGTTGTGACCAATAGAGGGAAAGTGTGCCAACCAATTACTCATCCTATCATGTAATGTTCACGTTGTACTACTTCCAATTGATTCAAGTGGGGGTTTAAGTCGCTAGGACAACATTTGGTCAATTCGTCTTAACCTATCAGCAAAGGCTTCCACCTGAGGTCAAAATTCTACCCTTGATAGTCGAGTTGTTTTTATTCCCCTAATTCAAGTCATTAAGTACCCTACACGCAAGATTCAAAATAATGAGTGCCCGGGCGCTAGCATCTTAGACACTCATCCATAACTTCTTAAGTTCATCCAAAAGACCGGTGATCATTTGGTCAGTTCGCACAAGCGAGGAAGGGTCTTCAGTTGGTCAATTCTTACCCTCCCCAACTCTACCTAACTACTTAGGGTTAGTTAGTCAATTCTCCTAAGCAACTAGATACGACCGCCATTCAATACTACCGAAGCTAGGGTAACTACCAACGAACTATGCATGCATACACTAGAAACAATTATACGGAAGCATGAAAACATAAACAAAACATTTCAAGGAACCATAACTAGGCTAGCACCAAAGGTGCTTAGCCGATCATATTAAAAGAAACAATGAATTCAATGTTTAACATAATGAAATACATGAATCATAACTAGGCTAGCACCAAAGGTGCTTAGCCGATCATATTAAAAGAAACAATGAATTCAATGTTTAACATAATGAAATACATGAATCGAAAGTAAAAGATAAAATAATCGCTAATGCTTATCGTTAGGGAGTGATTTCTCCCTTGGAGATGGCTACGTATGCTCCGAAAGATCTGCCTTTGGAACCCTCTTCATGTTCTCTGCCTTTTGGTTGTGAGTGAATGATGTGAAATGCAGAAATTAGGACTGGTATTTATAGGCATGATTTAGTTACGGCGTAACTTGAGTTAAGAGTTACGCCGTAACTTAAATAATTCTTCAAATGATGCTCTCGTTAAGCAGGTTACGGCGTAACACTTGGGAAAGGTTACGGCGTATCTTCAATACAAGTTACTTTTGCTATGATTACACCGTAATCCATGCGAGGAGTTACGGCGTAGTTGATGGAGGCGCAAAAAATTTCTTGACCTAATTGATTACGGCGTAACCTTAGTTGGGAGTTACGCCGTAATTGCCTTAAAGTTGGTCTTCTGAGTCAACGCACTAGCTACGACATAATGAGAGAGAGGGGGTTACGCCGTAGCTTCTTCACATTTTGCATACTATCATAAATCTTTAAGAAAATCTCCAAATCCGCGTCTCATAAGCTCCAATGCTCGTAATTTACCTGAAAGTGAAATATAAAGGAATACAAGCGTAAATCCATATAAATGATATATAAAATACGAGCATTATCGGGGGAAATTGACACTTAAAATTCAGGACTATTTGATGTTATCATACAACTTATAAATTGATGGTATATGATTTGTGATATGATTATTTGGCCTATTCATGTGTCATTCTTAGGCAATTGGGCAATGAACTCCGATCCTATATGGATTGATATTTGCACTTAAAGATTGAAAATCCAGTCCTAAGTTCATCTTCCGCTTCCTTACCTCCAGGGGTGGTGAGCAGAGTGAGAGCGGCCCTCGTAGTACAACCTGTTTGGTTTTGTGTTCAGTAGCCGGGTATAACGACGTTATGATTGGCTTAACTCAGCGGCTAAATCAAAGCTTTAAAACCTTGTTTTAAAGAGGTGCCATGTGGGGTACCCTTCAGAGGTTGAAAAAAGACAGAAAGTCTGAGGACAACTTGCTTTCTACCTGCTTTTTGTTTCGTGAAAAAGGTCGACCCTGATCTCATTTATTTTATTTTCATAAAAAAATGTCGGGTCGTTAAAAAGCCACATGTGTTTCGTATTCTGTTTCATCTAATATTCTCTCAGCTGGCTCTTTTCCCTTTCTTTCATTTAACATAATTTGATCCGTATTTCATTTGATTGTCTTATTAGCATTTATTGTTTATATATGTTCACAGAGCATTAGCTCAACCACGTTTTCTTTTCCATGCAGCAGGTATTTAGCTGGAAGCAGGGATTCTGGGGAAAAAGTGTGAGAATAAGAGCTTAGAAGACCTGCCTTAGTGAACCCTCATTATTTGGACTTATGTATTTTTAGACCCTTTTGATTTAGTATTTTGGAATATTTCATTTCAGTTGGTTGTTATGTTTTGGACCTTTTGGGAGTCATATGTTTTATGACTTTTTATGATTTTAATAAAAGACTTCCGCTTGCATTTTTATTAGTATATTCTGATATGACTCCATACTGTTACAATCGGACCCTTGTCGGGGTTGGGGTGTTACACTTACTACAAAATAACTTATAAATTAACTAGATGGTCAAGTAACTCTTACACAAATCTTACACATACAAAACCACACTCCATCTCTTGTCCCCTGTTAGGTCACCATAAGGATGATAACACAAGCATAATAAACGTAAGAATGATAAGAGAAATGGATAAGTGTGGTCGGTTTCTTCACACACAATAATAAGAAAGGTTTATGCAAAAAATGAAAGAACCAACACCCTCCTAAGAGGGTTACAAGTCTATTTATAGGCAAGGGAACTATGGCAACACTACTAGTCCTTTCCTTATTCATGTTTTGGGCCTTGCATAGACCTATGGGCTTACTACATAAGCCTAGCTGTCATTACAAACATATAAGCCTAATTAGCAACCTATTACATGTCTAACGACCGACATTTGATAGCAATTACACGTGATCCCAACAATCTCCCCCTAAGGGTTGGTCATCTAGGTTGCTTGACGTCTTTCCAGCATTCTTCTTTCTTGTGAGTAGACATGCTTTGGTTTCTTTGACTTTATCAGCTTGACGTCTCGTGTTTCTTTGTTCCTTGTTCTTTGTAGTTGTGGTGATCATATGTTGTTGTCCGCCATTCGTCAACTTCTGTGGTTATGGTGCTTCATGTCTTTCTCCACCATGCTCATTCTTCTTTTGACTTTCAATCTCTAATTTTGTGTAGTTCTCAACTCTTTAAACTTTGTAGATTCTTTGACTTTGACGAAGAATCATCTTTAACTTTATGTTGCCTTTGATTTTGGTGAGAACTTTCTTTTGATACGATGTTGGTATGAGCATGTGAAGATGGTGCGGTCTTTCCTACAAGGAACAATCATCAGTACCTGCATGAATATGTTAGTTGAAAATACCAATCGATCACGGTGGGATTTTCTTATAGAATTGACCACTACGATTGTTCTACTAATGAATGTCTTGATTCCATTCACCTTGGTCGGGCACATCAGCCGTCCGAATCCCAATGAGGGACAGTTAACATTACATAGAATAAATTCAAGTAATGACCCACATCTTCAGGACTCGATTCATGAAAGGAATCTCCTTGGCGGGATTTCCAGCACTTACAAGTTCGAATGTCGAGAGTATTAATAGCATAGTGTGAAAACACATCTCTAATTCTTGCAAAGGCTGTTCCTGAATTGGAGGCCCTCAAGAAGGCTAACAAGATATACCGAAGTATATCAACAATTCAGATGAGTCGCTGAAATATATCGAAGCATCACTTAACGACTGTAGACCGTTTGAAACAAGTAACCACACTAAGCGTAACCCACAAGGGATTACCGAAGTGACCTGCTGTCAGGGCTATTTGATGTTGACCCTGGCAGGAGTTTCTATTTAATCACTGAGGATCACAATTGTAAATCCTCTCATAAATGTTCTGGCAGATTGCTAAGATCTGCGTAGGACTCTAGAATATATCACTTGTGTCCTTTATTGTTTGAACAACAAGTGATGAAATATTAAGTGTTCCTAAGAGATCTTTTAATTAATCTCGTGGCTCTAGACTCGATTAGTGCGCTTTGGTTTTGTAGTCGGAGACTGGAGCGGTGTCTCCTGTTTCAATATCAACACATCTCCTAAAGAGAGGTCGATAGATTATGCAGGGTTTCCCGTGAGAATGAAACAAGTTCTTTTAAGAGAACTTGAGTGGCTTAGAAGGTTTAGTGCAGTGCGTCACTGGGTCCATGATGACTTTGTCTTCATGTTAGGAATTAGAAATTCCCGGTATTAAAGAGTCGGTCACCTCAAGTATATGTAATCGTTAGAAAGCTCGTAGTCGTAGTAATTCTTAAGTTAAGTAGTATTTAGTTAAGTATCACCGTGGAGGACGGACGGGTCTTTACCCACTGTATGCCTGATCCACAGCCCGTTGTGTGGCGTTTTATGTAAGACTATAAATACTCTCTACCTCCCAAGGTAGAGAGTTGGAGCTCATAATAATATCTTTCACTTTCTCTCACTAAGTTCCCTAAACCTCTAACTTTCTCTCTCTAGAATTCCACTTATACGCCTACTTGTGTTAATGGTTTGATGTGTATGTGAAAAGTTATATCTTACAATTGGTATCAAGAGCCATGGTTGGATCATATCTTGCACATCTTTGGATTTCTAGTGGTTTTTAGGTGGTTTTTGAGTTTGAAAAAGTTTAGTGGTTTTTGCATCATTTGGTTGATTTCTTGTGTTAAAGTTTGAATTTTGTTAGTACTTTTATGTTTAGAATCATCACAAGTGTTTAGGTTTTCATTTGGTAAGCTTGAATCATCTTGGTTGGGTTGTTTTTGGATTGAAAAGTGAGGTTTATATGGTTTTTCAAGCTAGCGACTTAGCTCACGGATAATTTTCTTCGCAGCGACTTGCTTCACAAAATTGTAGCGAGTTACAGTGTTAAACCTAGCGAGTTAGATCTAGCGAGTTAAAGTACAAGTAGTGGACTCTCCACTATGAGTAGCGACTTGGTGGTAGCGACTTGGTCTGTAGCGAGTTGCTCTTTAGCGACTTGTTTCTCTAGCGACTTGTGTAGCGAATTGCTGCCAAAATTTTGCTAGCGACTTGAGGGTTAGCGAGTTACTACTTAGCGACTTGCTTGTTGTCTAGCGACTTGGGACTCTAGCGACTTAGCTGTCTGGCGAATTAAGAGTTAGCGACTTAATGCACTATCTTCTAGCGACTTAGTGCATTATCTTCTAGCGACTTAGTGCATTATCTTCTAGCGACTTGAGTGATTGTTTACGGTTTTCTCTTGATTTAGTAAAATCCCGTGAAAGAATCTATTTCCCGGTTTGATCATAGAGTTATAAAATCCCGTATAATCTGTTAACATGTCTACCAACGTTCCTACTGTCATCTCCACTGTCGCCGAGGATGTTCAAGCAGCTGGCTCAGATACTCGTCCACCCATGCTTGACAGAACTGACTACGATTCTTGGGCTCAACGAATCAGATTGTATTGTCTTGGAAAGGAAAATGGTGTCAACATTCTCAAATCCATTGATGAAGGACCATATCGAGTTGAGACGACTAGAGACATACTTGATACTAATGATGATGGAACTCCTATTTACGGAATGGACAGACCTAAAATGTATGATGAGCTTGATGATAAGGAGAAAAAGAGATTCGATGCAGATATCAGGGCTTCTAACATTGTTCTTTAAGGTCTTCCTAAAGACATCTACAAGCTGATCAATCACAACACCGATGCAAAGGCAGTATGGGATAATGTCAAGATGCTTCTCTCAGGATCAAAATTAACTATGGAAGACAGAGAATCCCAACTCTATGACGAATTTGAGCACTTCAAGATGAAACCAGATGAGAATGTCTATGAGTACTATGTGAGATTTCATAAGTTAGTTAATGACATGAGGAACATCAGAATGACTATGCCTAACATTCAGTTGAATTCAAAATTTGTGAACAACATGAATCCCGAATGGCACAAGTTTGTTACCGCTGTGAAGCTTACTAAAGGATTGAAGAACACAAACTATGAGCAACTCTATGCCTTCCTCCTTCAGAATGAGAGACATGCTATGTTTGAAAAATTGATTCTCAATCAGTTCAAAACTAACCCGGGAGAGACAAGCTCGTCTAATGATTCAACTGCCTTCTACTCAAACATCGGAATCACAACCAAAGCTTCACAAGTCATACCCTTGGGTAATGGTAATCACAAACTCATTCCTGATCCTATGTACAAACAAGCTGATGCTGATGCACACGTGGGAAGCTTCATTAATCAACTAGCTCTTCTGATTAGCCAAAACATGAATTCTCTCCCACAAACCAACAACAACCTCAGAACAGCATCTAACCCACACAATCAAGCTACTGTTAAAGATGGAAGGATCGTGGTGCAACCAGTTCAGGAAAGACAGTATGATCAGGGAAGAGGTGGTGCTGGTAGAGGTTATGTGGGCAATCAGAATCGAGGAAGGAATGGTAACCAAGGTCAAGCTAAGCCGATAAAATGCTATAACTGTGGTGGTAAGGGACACATTGCAAGGAACTGCACATCTCCAAAGCGTCCACAGAATGCTGATTACTTCAGAGATAAGATGCTGCTGGCACAAGCTCAGGACAATGGAGCTGCTTTGAATGAAGAGGAATTGCTATTTCTTGCTGAGGGCAATGCCAAGACCTATGATGCAGATGTGGATGAGCAACCTATTCAGGAGATAGGTCACAATCATCAGAATGCCTTTCAAGTCGCTGACTGTGATGCATACGACTCTGATGTGGATGATGGACCTACTGCACACACACTTTTTATGGCTAGCATTTCTCCAATGGTCTCTCCCAAGGTCTCTTCTTCACCACAAGCTGGCCCATCCAAGGACAAACTCATCTCAGAGGTATTAAAACTATACAATGATGCTGATGTGCAACAGATGCATGACAAAGTACAACCAACTGAAACTATTGAATCAAATGTTGAAAATATGGGTAATAACAATATTGTCCCATACGATCAATACGTGAAACAAAGTGAAAGTGAAGTTGTACCAAGTGATGCATCTTCTGCAGTCAACAATGACTATGTCTTTGATGAATACACTGCATGTGCTCCTGATGATTCCGTAATTTCTGAACTAAATTCCTATAAGGAACGTGTTGCTATTTATGAACAACGTGCAAAATTTGAGTTGACCACTCGTGAGCAGGAAATGGATGACCAAGTGCGTACAGTAATTAGAAAAAGTAATTTTAGAGAAGAAGTATTGAAACAAGAATTAAATTCCTTGCAAGAAAAACTTTCTAAAACTGCTAAGCAAAAACAAGAACTTCAAGAAAATGTGAAAATGCTTAAGCAAGAATTTAATGCAAAGGAATCAAAGCTCTTAAGAGATTTTTCTAATCTGAAAACTTTGAAAAACAAACTTGAAAACAAGTTGTACATGCAAGGAAACACCATTCAGACTGCTCACATGATCACTAAGCATAGAGTTCTAAGCGATAAGCATAGCATTCCCATTATAGATAAACCCAACCCTGAGTATGGAAAGATAGCAAAAGCAGCTCAAAGTGTTATCTATGATGGCAATGAGATTCTTAAACCTAGACAAAAACCTAGTTGCATTGAGTGCACTGAGGATGACAAGAAATTAGATGAAGTCACTAGGGAAAAGATGAATAAGAAACTAAATGATCCTAAATGCAAAGAGAAGAAAGTAATTATCACTCCCCATGACTACAAGAAGGAAAACTGGATTTCCTTGAACAAGTTTAAGACTCAGACATTGTTGACTCCCGAACAAGTCTTCTGGAAAATGGATTTAGATAAGCAGAAAGCTGAAAATATTGTAGAAACAAACCCTCCCCTTTGGAAAATGCCTAGAGCGACTGTGTATCCTCCTAATACACCAATGCATCTTGTACCTAGAACAATTGCCACTAAAAGCAAGACATTAATTAGCCAATACGTTATATTTCAACTATTTGTTGATTTTGAGAAAACTTGCAAGAAAAGGATCACACCCACTGGTATAACTGAAGGAGAAAGGGGTTTGAACAAATGAAAGAATGTTATTTAACTGAGGTCATGCCTTTCTTTAAACTTCTAAAAGATCACTTTGAGAGTCTTAAAAAGGGGATAGAAACGGATATTAAGGGAATGGAAAAGGAATTTGATGCAATAATAGTTGAAATTAGTGACTATGAGCGTGCACTAAGATATAATGAGATTGAGAGGAAGAACCTGCATACATTGAATGAGAATCTTATTACTGAATGTGTTGCTCAAGATGTGTTTTTCACTGCTTCAAATTGCTCTATTAATGCTTCCAAATTTCATGAACTATCTGTGGCCCTGAAAGTCTCCCATGATCGTGTCATTGAGCTTGAACAAACTAATTCTAAACTAAACGAGAAAATTGAACTGGATGATCACGACAATTTCGTTAAACATTTTTCTAAACTAGAAGTTGAACATTTTAATTTACAACTAAAATATCAACATCTTAAAAAAAATGTCAAAACTTCAAATGTCAAGACATCTTCAGATGCTCCAGAGTTTGATGCAGTTTTTCAAATTAACAAACGTGATGAACAGATCCAAGCTCAGTGCAACACGATCAGAAAGTTGAAAGCCCAAATCTCTCAATTAAAGGGTCAAACGAACAATATGACAGGCTCCCAAATGCCTCCTCCTTTAGATTCTCAGAATTCTCAAACGTTTCATCTTCAAAACCTAGTAAATGCTTTACAAAAGGAAAACGAAAGTTTTCTAGAAGAAAATGAAAAGGTTAAACGTCATTTTAATGAGTTATTTGAATCAATTAAAGTCACTCGTAACAAAAACAACGAACAAATAGCTTCATTGCAAAAGGAAATTGAGAATCTGAAGAGTCAGGTAAAAGGGAAAATGCCAATGACCAATGGGGAGAATGTTGTATCAAAGGTTCACTCTTGTAATAAATATGCTTTATCTGTGACATATGTCCCTCCTCATCTAAGGAACAACAAACTTGCCATTCAAACATACTTCTCATCCCTTAAGGATTGCCTAGAATGTCTGCGTGAGATTGTTGAAGAGGAAACGCTAGAGAAACCTCATGATAATGCAATTGGACATGCATGCTTATATGCCAAACGATCTCAAGAAATCTTAGAATGCTTGATCACAATATGCCCAAAGACATTAGGTGAGAGAGTTAACCCTTTGATTCCATGCTCAATGCCTAAGGCCAAATATGATATGCACTCAATTCCCAATGCTTTGAATGTGAGCCGTTGTGTACCCTTGAGCAGTTCAGATTCTAGATCTGTCAATGCTAAGAAAGAGAACTCAAGTGTGCCTTCTAGGAGTACAAATCTCAGTACCTCTAGTTTTAAGAATGTGAACCGTAGTGCACCTGCATGTAGTTCAGATCCCAGCACATCTAAACAGGTGGTGCAAAGAGTAGTAAAACAAACTAATGTTCCCATTCCCTCTACAGGAGTAATCAGTGACATTAAAGGGAGCAGGTCAAAGTCTCAAGACAATACAAGGAATGATAGGACCTCGCAAGCTAAGAATGTGCACTGGAAAAGAGTAGGAGAACAATCTAGGAACTTTAAGTTTGAATCGAATAAAACGAATCGTGTTGATTCTAGTATTAGCCATAGGCGTACTGTAATTAATTCGAATTCTGATACTATTTGCAAACCTTGTACTGATGCCTGCTTGAATTCTGTTTCTAATCATGGATGTGGTGTTACTGTTCTGCCTAATGATGTTAATTGTCCAGTTAATATTGTTAATGCTAAAATTCTTGCTAAGAAGGCTAAAAGGCAAAAACGAAAGAAAGTTAGAAAACAGTGGAAACCCACAGGAAGAACATTCAGTAAAATAGGCTTTTATTGGACACCGGTTGGTCTTAAGACTAATCAGATAATGCCCACTAGAAAATGGATGCCTACTGGTAGAACTATTCCCTTAAGAAGTGATCACACTATGAACAGGGCTAATACTGACACTAGTACTGCATCTATTCACAACGATTCCATTGCCTCACTTTCTGATATGAATGCTTCTATTTCTGATGTGGGTGTTCCAAACATTGTTACTAACCAAATGGAACCCATTCTTGCATGGGGATCCCAATTATCCAGTTATCCATTCTTGTCTGTGTTCAACTGCAGATCGTTCAAATCGTTCTGTGGCACTGGACTCAGGCTGTTCCAAGCATATGACTGGAGACCGGTCGCGGCTCATGAACTTCGTGAGCAAATTCATCGGGACTGTTAGATTTGGTAATGATCATTTCGGTGCCATCATGGGTTATGGAGATTATGTAGTTGGTGATAGTGTCATCTCTAGAGTTTACTATGTAGAAGGTTTGGGTCATAATCTGTTCTCTGTTGGTCAATTCTGTGATTCTGATCTAGAAGTTGCCTTAAGAAAACATACATGCTTTGTTAGAGATCTTAATGGTAAGGAACTGCTAAAAGGAACTCGTGGGTCAAATCTTTACACCATCTCTATCGATGACATGATGAGGGCTTCTCCAATCTGCTTGCTATCAAAGGCGTCAAAAACAAAGTCATGGTTATGGCATCGTCGTCTCAATCACTTGAACTTCGGCACCATCAACGATCTTTCCAGAAAAGACTTAGTTGTAGGTTTACCTAGACTAAAGTATGAAAAGGATCATCTTTGTTCAGCATGTCAATTGGGAAAAAGCAAGAAGTATGCCCATAAACCCAAACCTACTAACTCTGTCACAGAAGTTCTTCATATGATTCATATGGATTTATGTGGACCTATGAGGGTGCAGAATATCTTTGGGAAGAAATATGTGTTAGTTGTGGTTGATGATTACTCTAGATTCACCTGGGTCAAGTTCTTAAGGACAAAGGATGAAACTCCTGATATCATCATCAAACTCATCAAACAGCTGCAGGTTCGACTAAACAAAACTGTCAGAATTATCAGAACAGACAATGGAACTGAGTTTGTCAACAAACAACTTAATGAATTCTATGAAAGCGTTGGAATCAGCCATCAAAGAAGTGTTCCACGAACCCCTCAACAGAACGGTGTAGTTGAAAGACGAAATCGTACTCTTGTTGAAGCCGCTAGAACAATGCTGATCTACTCAAAGGTTCCAATGTTTCTCTGGGCTGAAGCAATTGCCACTGCATGCTACACACAAAATCGTTCCCTGATTCACACTATTCATGGAAAAACTCCATATGAACTTGTCCACAACAGAAAACCTAATCTATCCTTCCTTCGTGTGTTTGGTGCATTGTGCTATCCAACTAATGAGGGTCAAGACTTAGGCAAACTTAGAGCTAAAGCTGACATTGGAGTATTTGTAGGATATGCATCAAACAAAAAGGGATACCGAATCTACAACAAAAGAACCTGAAATATCATAGAAACAATTCACGTTACGTTTGATGAGCTGACCGGTCAAATGGCTCCTGGACACTCCAGCTCAGGACCCGCACTTCAAAACAGTCCCATTGGATCATCTCTTGTTCCAAACTCCTCTCAAGAAACTCCATATGTACCTCCATCTGAAGATGATGTAAAGAAATTGTTTGATCCTATGTTTGATGAACTGTATGATTCAATTACTAATGAGGTGCTGATCCCTACAACAGAGGATGCTCATATTCCAGTGAATGAACTCAATCCTTCAGTCTCAATATCTTTAAGTCAAGAAGCACCTGCTGCTGATCCTTCAGTCTCATCAACAAATCATCATTCTTCAAATGTACATCATGGAAATGTTTCTGGCATCAATGATGAAGTTAATCCCTTTGCTACTCCTGAAGATGCTCCATTTGAAAACATATTTGCTACTCCCGAATCATCATCAGAACCATCTTCTTCAGGAGACATCGACTCAGCTACCTCAGTTCCACAACAACTGCCACATGAACACCTCAGAAAATGGACTCACGATCACCCCTTAGACAATATCATTGGAAATCCCTCTCGTCCTGTATCAACCCGGAAACAACTTGCAACCGATGCCTTATGGTGTTTCTTCAACTCCGTACTATCTAAGATCGAACCAAAAGATGTTAAAACCGCCATGAATGAAGACAGCTGGTTCAATGCCATGCAAAATGAAATTCATGAGTTTGATCGTCTTGATGTATGGGAGTTAGTACCTGCTCCAGACTGTGCTATGATTATAGCTCTAAAATGGATCTTCAAAGTAAAACTTGATGAGCATGGTGATGTGCTGAAGAACAAGGCTCGATTAGTTGCTAAAGGATATCGTCAAGAGGAGGGTATAGACTTTGAAGAATCTTTTGCTCCAGTTGCTCGAATCGAGGCAATCAGAATCTTTCTGGCTAATGCTGCTAGTAAAAACATGGTAGTTTATCAGATGGATGTAAAGACGGCATTTCTGAACGGAGATCTTAAAGAAGTCGTCTACGTCAGCCAACCTGAAGGATTTGTGAATCAAGAGCATCCTACTCACGTTTATCGTTTGAAGAAGGCTCTTTACGGTTTAAAGCAAGCTCCAAGGGCATGGTATGATACACTGTCAAAGTTTCTTCTATCAACCGGATTCATCAAAGGAGCAGTTGATCCTACATTGTTCACCAGTAAGTCAGGCAAACATTTGATTCATGTTCAAATTTATGTTGATGATATTATTTTTGCCTCGACTGACCCAATGGAATGTGATCGTTTTTCAAATGAAATGAGTTCAAAGTTTCAAATGTCAATGATGGGACAAATGTCATTTTTCTTGGGATTACAAATTTCTCAAAGTCCCGGAGGCATTTTCATAAATCAATCTAAATATGCAACAGAGATTTTAAAGAAATTTGGATTTGATTCAAGTGACCCTGTTGACACCCCCATGATTGACCGAACCAAACTAGATGAGGACCTCTCAGGGATCATGATTGACCAAACGAAATATCGGAGTATGATTGGATCCCTGATGTATCTCACTGCTAGTAGACCAGACATCTTGTTCGCTGTTTGCATGTGTGCTAGATACCAGGCTAAGCCTACTAAAAAGCACATTGAAGCAGTTAAACGGGTCTTTCGGTATCTCCAAGGAACCATCAATATGGGACTATGGTACCCGAAGGACACCGGTATGTCACTAACGGCCTATGCAGATGCTGATCATGCAGGTTGTCAAGATACTCGTCGAAGTACGTCAGGAGGTGCTCAGTTTTTGGGTGATAAGCTTGTGAGCTGGTCTTCAAAGAAGCAAATGAGTACTTCTATTTCCTCTACAGAGGCTGAATACATAGCCATGTCATCTTGTTGTGCTCAAATCTTATGGATGAGATCTCAATTATTTGACTATGGCTTTGAATTCAACAAAATCCCTCTGTACTGTGATAATAAAAGTGCTATTGCTCTCTCATGCAACAACGTTCAACACTCAAGAGCAAAGCATATCGACATTCGACATCATTTCATCAGGGAACAAGTCGAAAAAGGTGTGGTGGAACTATATTTTGTGAGGTCTGAATATCAGTTAGCTGACATCTTCACCAAAGCTCTTCCAAGAGAACGTTTTGAGTTTATTCTTCCACGACTTGGCTTGAAAAGCCTTCAACCAGAAACTCTCAAACGTCTTCAGGAGGAAGACGAGGAGTAAAGGTCTATCTTCATCTATCTCTTGTATATATCTATTCAAAAATCAAATAGAAAAATATAAAACTTTCAAAATCCATAAAAATTTGAAAAATTCGAAAAATCTTCAAAAAAATATTGTTATTTTGTCATGTTTCTCTCGATTCGATAATATCTACGGTCTTGATGTTGTCATTCAAAGAATGACACGGGTCTTTAGATGTTGTTCGAATTTAAAAAAAAAAAAAAATATATATATATATATATATATATATATATATATATATATATATATATATATATATATATATATATATATATATATATATATATATATATATATATATATATATATTTGGGATAAAGAGAAAAAAAAAATGGTTTATTGTCATTTTCAGACAATAACCCGGTTTTAAAAGAAAGAACAGAGCCATGTTTTATCATGCTTTCAAAATTCCATGCTCTGATTCTATAAACATTTATCTGCTGAAAACTAAATGCTTTGAAGAATAACTCGATCTCTATTTTTTTGATAATCATCAGGACTTATTTGTCAAAATCTCTATCTCTCAATCAACAACCTATGTCATTGATTGAGGGGGATAATGATTTCAGTTAAATTAAAAAGTTATTTGGCATTAAAGTGTGTTCAAAAGATATACATGCATGTTTTATCAATGGAGTTTAAAGTCTTAAAATCCGATCATTATCAGTTCAAACGCTTTCACAATCAAGTCACAATTCTCCTTAAAAGCTTTCAAAATCAATTTAAATCTATACGAGATCACAAATCTCAAATATTTTGATAATTGTGATCGGGGGAGAATGTGTGATTTAAATTGGATTTAAATTGATAATTCGGTAAATGGTTTCATAAGAGTGTACATGCTGTCCTTCCCACATGTGACAAACGATTTCAAATTTTACATGCACATGTTGAGGGGGAGCATCTATCTTAAACCTATGATTTGAAACGTGATCATTTATCCCAATGTGCAGGTTCCCTCTAGTATGTTCAAAACTCTTTTCTAACCTCGAGGCACATATTGAGGGGGAGCAAATTTATGGAAACCTCATCCTTCCTGGAAATGCTTTATCTTCTTGATTTGATCAAGGAAGTGATGGTGATATCTTTTAGAAAATGGTAATCAAAGAAGTAATTTCTTCCTCTTGCCTCCGTGTGCAAAACGATTTCAAACATTTGATGCACATGTTGAGGGGGAGCACTTATTCTAAAAATATCAAAAACAATCCTGGTACAAAATGTTTTGATAATATATCACAAGTATCAGGATTGAATTTCAAATGGTTTTCAATTGGTTCCAATGGCAGATGAACAATACTAGATAGACCGACCAACTTTACTTTATGTACGGTGATATAAGGATGATAAGGTTAGGTATTGGTTCCCATGATCCGCCAGAACCGGAGGGATCTACCCAGGGACAATCCACTAGTTAGTGTAGAAGTCCTTAGGTATGATGATAAAAGGAGAAAAATGAGATATGGGAAGAGTGCGGACTAAGACTGAGCTAGTACTGGAATAAACCCAACAAGGTTCTAGTTATGAAGTCTCGGTAAGCACTGAAGGGGTTGAAGAATTAAAAAGAATTGAATGAGAAAAGGGTGAAAACAAATAGCCCTCCATTTATTCAACCTTAGGGCAGAAACCGGGTTCAATTCATATGCTACTGATGGTAACATCAGTATTGAAGACAAGACGTCATGGACCCAGTGACGCACTGCACTTCAACTTTCCAAACCACTCAAGTTCCTCTTAAAAGGACTTGTTTCATTCTCACGGGGAACCGACATTATCTATCGACTTTCTCTTAGAGATTGTTGATATTGAAGAAGGAGACCCTCTCCCTAGTCTCCGGCATAGGATCAAAATATGCACAAATTGAGTCTAGAGCCACGAGATCATCAATAAATCTCATTAGGACACTTTCAATGAAGACTCTCTGTTTCACACAATGTGGAAAGAGAGATTATATCTTGAGTCCTACGCATTATCCTTGTGGTATTGCCAGAACATCTGAGTGATGTGTTTACACACTCACAATGAAGATGGAAAGCCTTCTGGAGCCAACATCAAACAAGCTCCTGGTAGGTGGCATGTGAGATCTACTATATGGATCAACCATGTGACAACTGAACAGAAACAATGGGGCGATTCAATTTCTTGAATCAATCCTGGTTCAGGTTATGGATTGACGGATACCTTTGAAAAACCGGTCTTTGTGCTTAAAAACTCTTTTCTTTAGCACAGCGACTGTGTACTCTTTTTTCAAACCAAAAGGTATTTTTATGATTGATAATTGATTTTCAATAAAACCTTCGTTGTATTGCAAAAACAATTTCTATTGAGCAATACACGATTGTTTTTCAAATCTCTTTTCATCAATCAGTGGACTTAAAGTTCGCTGGTTCACTCACTCCGTGTTGTCTTCTTTGAGACGTTCCGGTTTGAGAACAGCTAGAACAGCTGCGAAACCCTGTCAAGGAAATTCTTCTGAATTATACCCGATCACAGGCAGTACATGTACTGATCAACGGGGAACCGTGGGCCGTGTACCTCAATTCAACGAAAGTGATCAAAGACACTTTCATGCGATTTATTGCTAACTGTTGTATGCAGGTATACCCGACGTTTGCAGCTGATCAGAATGGAGCGGTCAATCCATAGCCACATGCTCACTTAACACATTCAACTCAAAGAAATCATGATTAGTGCATCAATGACTCTGATATTTTCACACCAAGCTTCTGCTACGCTGCTGCCAATATCATGATTCAACAAAAGCTTCCGCTACTCTGATGTGAAGATTTCATGATCCAGAATGTGAGCATGTCGGTCCTAAAGTCACAACACCACAAAGGATGTGTCAGAGATTGTTGATAGCTGATGATCTCAAAAGATGGCTCAAAATGACTATCACGTGGATCAGTAAAAGACCTCCACTTGAAGTAACCAAACATACAATGTGAAGAATCAATGACTACGAGCTTAGGAGCAAAGGACTACATCAAGAATGCAAGATCAATTGTTAATGTATTATCTGGTTGTATTCAATGTGTTTTTGGTACATGATTGAGGTGACCTCCCTTAGGGGGAGATTGTTAGGAATTAGAAATTCCCGGTATTAAAGAGTCGGTCACCTCAAGTATATGTAATCGTTAGAAAGCTCGTAGTCGTAGTAATTCTTAAGTTAAGTAGTATTTAGTTAAGTATCACCGTGGAGGACGGACGGGTCTTTACCCACTGTATGCCTGATCCACAGCCCGTTGTGTGGCGTTTTATGTAAGACTATAAATACTCTCTACCTCCCAAGGTAGAGAGTTGGAGCTCATAATAATATCTTTCACTTTCTCTCACTAAGTTCCCTAAACCTCTAACTTTCTCTCTCTAGAATTCCACTTATACGCCTACTTGTGTTAATGGTTTGATGTGTATGTGAAAAGTTATATCTTACACTTCAATATCGGTGTCATCTTTGTGATAATCAGTAGCATATGAATTGAACCCGGTTTCTGCCCTAAGTTGAATCATATGGAGGGCTATTTCTTTTTACCCTCTTCTTTAACTTTTCTTTTTAATTCTTCAACTCCTTCTTTCTCCGTTTATCATATTCTTCTCTTTTTCAATCATACCTAAGGACTTCTAATTTTAACTATTGGTGATGTCATTGGGTAGATCCCTCCGGCTCTGGTGGATCATAGGACGTATTCTTCCTAACCTTAGTCATTTTATAGCTCCATGACTATTCCTATGTTGCCATAAAACCATTTACTTGAAAATCTCTCAAAGTGTTTGTGATTAGCAAACATATTTTGTTAACATTTTGAGAGTTTTGTATTTTCAGAAATACTCCCCCTCCACATGTGCTTATATTGTTTTGACTTAAATCTGCATAGTGAGGGTATAGCTCGCACTTTTGAAATGATCAACTTTCAATGAGCAAGACCGATTCGAGACACGCTTACATTACTAGCGAACTAGCTTGAAATTATTACCCGTCCTGGTCAAGTCCAAAGAAAGTTTCTCGGATTGGTACACTCTACTCAGAAACGTCCTATTTGAGATACGCTTACATCACTGGTTAAACCAGCTTGAAATTATTACCCGTCCAAGACAAGTCTTTTCGATTACTAACATTTGAAGTTCATCAATCCATGGGTTATTTCTGATTTTGAGCACTTTGAGATTCCATACTTTACAACATATTTTTGATCACTTTTATTTTTCTCCCCCTCAAAAATGGCATATTAATGGTGTTTTTGATGAAACGTTGATTGAAAATATGTCCATTCTGAGATTTATGGGAAGAATTCCACAAGAACTTTTCATTTGAACAAAGTTGTTTGCAAATATTCCCCCTCAAAAAGCGATAATAACTTTTTGAGGTTTTGAAATAATAAGAGGGAATACTTGTTCTTTTGAGCAAAATTATGAAAAACATAGAAAATTTGATTAATGCTACTCAAAAGTAAGAAGCTTTCGCTCCTTGTATGAGGATTGTGGCACTGAAGCGATACCACTGTTAGGTCACCATAAGGATGATAACAAAAGCATAATAAATGTAAGCATGATAAGAGAAAGGGATGAGAGTGGTCGGTTTCTTCACACACAATAATAAGAAAGGTTTATAAATAAAATGAAAGAACCAACACCCTTCTAAGAGGGTTACAAGTCTATTTATAGGCAAGGGAACTAGGGCAACACTACTAGTCCCTTCCTTATTCACGATTTGGGCCTTGCATAGGCCTATGTGTAGGTCCAAAGTTATGGATCTAAGTAGCCTTTGTATGACTTATAACAAACTTGAATAAATCCAAATTCACTATGTGAAGAACTCTTAGGAAATCCTTAATGTGATAATGCGAAATCTTAACACAATAAGTATGAAGAACACAAAGATACACTAACTTCGTATTTTCTATTGATTACTTGATCAATGGTTAAGGCTTACAACTCATTCCTTAACCTAATACATTAGGGATCCTTTTATACATCAAGGAAACCCTAATTGACTACAAAACTTGTAGAAGGGTAAAAATATCTCTTCCTAAGATATCTCTACGCGTACATATCCTTCCCTAATATAACTCTAACAAACTATTCTGTTTTTATCATAAACAAACTTAACTATCAACACTTTGTTCTACCAGGCTTAACCACATTAGTACTGATAGACTTAACTAACAGACTTAACACTAACATGCTTAATTATGTCTTACCAGACTTAACTATCATACTGCCAGAACTAATACTAAACAGACTTAAACAATCTTAAATCTGTTTTACAAAATATAATTCCCTACAATCCTCTCCTAAGTAGATCTTCACTTGTGAACTTCAAGTTCTTTTTATTCTTTGAGGATCTTAGAATTATTTTTGAGCTGCATCTTTGAAAGTTCTTCATTGTGTGATCTGTGCAGCATCCAATCTTCAAAAGTATTAGCACTCCATAATCTTTTCTGCAACTATGACTGTATGTACATCAATTCATAAAATTTTCATGCTATTCTCATCACATCCAGGTGTGTAAACTCCTGTGAGAGGTGAATCATAGAAAACTTAATGGATTTGATGTCTCTTTACCAATTAGCCATTACTATTGGAGTAGCCAATGTTCTGGTGTGTAAAACCATGGTACATTGATAACCATCTGATTTTTAGGAAACCAGCAGCTATCAACGGATTTGATTAGTCTTTACCAAAAGCCGTTTGCTTTTGGACTAGTCATGGTTTTCCACTGCCTTTACCACAATCCATGAACTTGTGGGCTAGCCAACTCTTCATCAAACATAGATATGGTGAGTTAAGCACCATACAATTTTTGGCAAATTTCCAGCCATAAACAGATTTGAGATATCTTTACCAGAGCCGTTTGCTCATGAATTAGTCAGTCCTTATGTGGGTTAGACATGGTGGACTGATAACCATTTTTTTGTGTTGGTGCTATGCACCTTCACCAAGTGAAACTCCCTCAAAATCCATTTATACTTGTTAACTTTTAAAATAGACTCAACAACACTTAGAAAATTCTTTTAAACACTTAAAATTATTGTTGTTGAGCTTTTGATTCAATTAATTTCAAAAGCTTATAGCAAGCATCATCCTTTACTTCACCAAGCAATTTCTTGTAAAGCATTTCCCTGCGAATCCTGTGTGGAAGTGGATATTCCACTTCTGTTAGCATATAAACAATTAAAGTTTCTAACTCCAAACAGTGAACCTGACAAGCATGGAAGTATCTCCATTTGATGACTTGTTCTTGGTTAGCCAGATTCCACATCTCATCATCAGCATCTAGAGCCTCAAACATAGTCTTCAAGTCACCCCAGAGGACTCTTTTATACTCCTCTTCAGGTCTCTTGTCACCATGTTTCTCCATCATCAGCTGGTACGTAGTCTTCAAATCATCCCTGGATAAATCATTTCACAAGGCAGGAAAGTTTACATATATTGTGTCAGAATAATTTTCCTTTACTATCTGGTAAACCCCCTTGTTTCCAGTTTTGATGATTTAAACTTTGGCAATCTTTGTAGGAAGTGCTGATCCTTTAGGAATGGAGGCAATTGTAAGTTCTTCTAATGAAGGTTCATCAACATTGTCCTCCATGTAAGCTTCCACTTCCTTCTTGGCCTCTGATTTGTCCTTCTTCTTTATAGGCTTCTTTGTAGTGGAATTCCTTCTGGTCCATTTAAGCACTGGTTTTTCTACTTCCTCCTCCTTCTTCACAATCTTTGGCTTATCAGCAACTTCTTCTTCTTCATTCTTTTCACCCTCTGCAGTCTTCTGCCTTTTTGCTTCCTGAGGTTGAAGATGTATGTCTTTCCTTTTTAGCCTTGAGGCTTCCAGTTCAAAGTCCATTGGAGCAAAGGTTTTAATCTGTGTGACCTCAGATTCTGCTTTCAAATCATCAGCCTTCAGCTTCCTCAATTGATTCAGCTTCCAACTAGGGTGGCCTTGATTCTTGATGAAGTTGATCATGTACTCCCTTTGCTCTCCTTTTGTCAGAGGTATGTTCATCCTTTCCTTTTGCCTCTGCTCTCTGAGAAGCCTCTTCTTCTCATTAACCATCTTCACCATCTTCCTTGCAAAGTCTTCTGCTCCAATGTCATGTAGAATGTCCTTGTTGACTTCAAGTTTGGCTCTGATGGTATCACAATCTTCATCAGTGTAAAACTTGGCAGCTTCCAGAACTTCAGCTTGTCTTTTCTTCTGATCTTCAGTTAGTTCTGGTGGGCTCTGCAAGTTTCTAGCAATCAGCTCATCATCCATTTTCTGTCTTGCTAGCTTGGCTGCTGCAGCTGCATCCTCTGCTTGTATTCTGGCAATCTTTGCCATGCTAGCTTCATCTTCCATAATCTATCTTTTAGTCTTTTTAGGCTCAGAGGTCTCTTCCATTATCCCTTTTCCTTCTCTTTGAGTAACAGATTCATCACCAGACTTAATAGGAACACTAGCAGACTTAACTTCCTCATCACCACCAGTATTAATATCCTCATCAAAAGCAGACTTAACCTTCTCACCAGAACTTGTAGCTTCTGCTTCAGATTTCTTCTTCTTAGACTTTTTCTGGTTGAGGTTCTTAGCCAAGATTTCAGCTGCTTCCAATCCTTGAGGACTAATTGTTTCCTCAGAGGATTTCTCCTTTGTTGGTATTCTGAAGTCTGATCCACCCTCATGTAAATTCCTCCCCTGTTTGGAAGAATTTTCTTCACCTTCAGAATCTAAGATGTCTATGCCTTTCAGTTTGAACTTTCCCTCCAATCTCTTAACCCTCTTGACCAATTTAATGACAACATCTGCTTGAGTTTGCTTAGACTTCTGTAGGTCCTTTTCCAACTTCTCTATTCTGTGTAGCAACTGTGGAACTAGAGTGAGAAGTTCCTCCACGGATAAAGAAGCTGGTTCTGCTGTAGGAGTGGGTGTTGGAGGTTGTGTTTGAGGAATCTTTGGTGAGTCTTCCTCATGCACTCGAGGTGAAGGTAGTGGTGGAGTTGGTCACCTCTGTGCAGACTCAGGTTCTTCTGATTCATGTCTTGGTTGATCCTGAGCAGAAGTAGCAGAGGTAGATGGAACAGGATCTGATGTACCTGCAATGTTAGTAGCACTAGCAGGCAACATAGCAGGCAAAAGTGGCATGTGAAGCCCTTCAAAACCCCTGATAACGCTACACGCGTCGTTCGGGGTCAAAGGAACTTCCTTTTCTTCGAGCAAGTTTTATAACACCCTAGGCAGTGAACCTAATCGTTGTAGTGTAGTAATTAGGGTAAGCCACGGGTATTGATATCGTTCTCTAGGGGAATAGTGTCGTTAGGCTGAAGTGTATATCGATTTAAGTCTAAAGGTGAGGGATGATTATTTTTGTATTTTTATATTTTATGAAATTGAAAGGTACGAATCTCGGGGTTTGGATTTGGGGAGGGTGGAATTAGTTGCTAGTCAACTATCCCAAAAGGTGCTAACTAAATTAGGGGTCTACCAGTAACGTGAAGCGTATCTACTTATGATGTATTACTCCTTGCTAGCTATCCAATTCTACCTACTGAATTGTCACGTCCTATTGATGGTTGAATTGTCACGTCCTTATTCCTAGTTGCGTTGTGTGTCTAAGGTTGTAGGGTATGCGTTTCTCCCTAACTCTTTGAAGTCACCTTTAAGTGTAGTAAACAAAATCCACTTATTCATTCATAAACTAACTTTAAGGTTATCTTTGATTTAGTAAACGAAATCCACCAAGTCATTCATAAACTATCAAGGATTTATCAAGTGTTAAACACAACGATAGCCTAGTCGCACTTCCTAAGCCAATTACAATTAAGATAAGAGACAACCAATCAAACAAGAGACAGTAGGATGCAAGAATTATAAACTAAACCAATTAGACTCATTGAAATTGTCACGACCTAATGATGAAGATAGACACAAGCATCACTAAGAAATCAATAAGATCTAATTAATTATATACAAGTTTCACACAATCATAAGCAAACACTAGATGAATTAGCCAAGCATAATTAATGAAGAGCAAGCAACAATTATGATAATTGAAGACATACCATAGGATTGGATTAACAAACAAACCAACACACAATGTTTATAGAGTGTTTGGAACCCTTTAAGTTGCTGGAAAAACACCTACCTAAACCCTAGAATCGGACTTAGGGTTTAGGGCTTACAAAAAGTGAAGTTATAATGTTATATTTATAGGCAGATTTTCTGTCGGCAAAGAGTGACGGCGTCACACTTATAGAGTGACGGCGTCACGACCATTTTTTCAGCAAATTGTAGATTTTCTCGTTCCGGTCGCGTGGGCTTTTGAACCACCTAAATCCGAGTTCGTATGCAAAAGTTATGGCCAAAACAATATCAACTACTTCGCGCGCATGCTGTGATAGTCTTGATCAGCTTGTGACGGCGTCACCTTATGTTTCGTGACGCCGTCGTGTCGCCGTCATTAGGGTTTCGTCTTGGCCACGTTAACCTTGCGACGGCGTCACCTTATGTCCGTGACGCCGTCCCCTTCAGCTCTGACGCCGTCTTGGCTGCATCTAGGCCGTCTGAGTAGCGACGGCCTATTCCTTTAGAACCTGACGTCGTCCCTTGAAAACATGCAATTTCGCCTCTGAGCCGTCGCAAAATTCCTTACCGACGGTGTCGCAGATATGCAGTGACGCCGTCGCCTTATGTTTCAGCAGCTTTGAGTGTCTCGATTTTGACTTTGGCCATTTTCTTCGTATATTCGCGCCTTTTCGTCCAAATAAGCATCATTCCAGCATTTTGCCTTCAAGAGACCTAAAAAGTGAAAAGGAACGATATTAAGCAATAACGGATACAAAAGTGATCGAATAAGGGCTTAAATGACCCCTCAAAAAGGTACCTTTTAAAACCTTATCAAATATCCCTACACTTGGTATTTGCTTGTCCTCAAGCAAATGTGCTTTTAGCCAATTAATTTATAAGTTAGGTGTCATGAAGCATCCATTCAAAACGGTCCACAACACATATAAGCCCCGCAAAAGTCATAACAAGCACGGAAATTACATACTAGCACCTCACATGGGGTGTTTGGATACTCACATCTCTCTCGGGTGTATATATGAAATATAACAAATCGGAAATGGAAGATAAACACTCATTAACCGGTCCTAGTACATAGATTACCATAGGCTTGAGAATAGATCAAACCTCCGTCGCTTTGGCGTAAGCACCTAGGAAAGACTATCAAAGAGGTCTTTTAAAGGGTTGTAATGTTAGGCTTACGGTAGGGAAATGAAGGGTTTGGTGGGATAGGCTATTTAGTGGTGGATAGTCAAAAATCTCTATGTTGCAAGTATACGAAGAATGGCGTTGCTAAGCCAAGACTCGACACTCTAAAACTCTAGGCAACGAAAATAAACAAACATAATTTAAAAGATAGATGTAGGATGGTAGCCCGTATGGTTTTTTTTTTTTTTTTTTTTTTTTTTTTTTTTTTTTTTTTATCATTTTTTTTTTTTGCATACACTTTTACTCTACCATCCTCTACGGTACATCAAAATGATAGGGATTTATAGACACATCCCTACACTTGAGTTTTTATTACTCTAACACTAATTTGACCCGAATTGAAAAGATCAAAACACTTGGAGTACATTATTATGCAAACAAAGGGAATTTGAGTTTAACGTTCTCTTCCCTATATTTCATAAACTTTAACTTTTCCCATGAATCCCAATCATCCCAAAACTGTATACAAAGGATATGACTCGACTTAGCAACTCATGCAAGCAACCAGATAATTGAACTAAGGGTTTTGGGTGATAACATAAATTTGCACTAAAAGTGAGTGCAATAAAGGTAGGCTAAGGCGATTTGGGTGTATATTTGGGGGTGGGGTGTAAACAATGCTCTTCATTGATATCCCGGAAAAACCGAAACATCACGAGAACCGCGAAAAGGATAGGCTCTGAGGGGTTAACTAGGGGTATCGTGTACTAAAGATGAGTACAGCGCAAAGGGTGTGGGGGAATTACTCAACCGAGGTGGAAGAAGTAATTATATTACAGGTATCAAACAAGGGTTTATCCTAATGCCTCTTATCATTTAGTTATTCCTAACTACACAAGTGTAGTCTCACTAGCGATCTCGGAATGCATCACAAAACAAGTTCTAGAATCTAATATACTACCGGTTCACACTCTAAGCATTAAAGATGAATGCTTTAATTCCTACTAATCTAAGGGCGATCCTCACATTTTGGGTGGAATTTAGGTGGTAAGGTTTTTTTTGTGCTAGTCATGCAACTTCCTATCCATGAGACGCTTTTGTTAAGACTAATGGCCCACTCTTATACGTCATGAAAAAATTTTAAATTTGGCTAAAATTACCCTATCCTACATTTTCTCATGGTTTATTACACAAATACACTTGGACAAAGCAAATAGTCAAGGATAAGCATAGTTTCAAAGTTCCCGTTTTATTTTCCCTCCCTACACTTAAACTGAACATTGTCCCCAATGTTCCCCGAAAGTATCAAAGTTATGATAATAGAAGGTAATTAAAAACGAAAGAAACTAATACTCCCCTGATTAGCTCGGTAGGATCCGTAAAAAGTGGTGGTTAAATCTTTTCCAAGAAGAGTTTTTGCGTGAAAGGCTCCTTCCAAACTTGTGTAACTTCTTCTTGACAAACTAAACCTGCACACTAGAAGAAAACAAACGAAACCTTCGCGTAAAATCGGCGGTAATAATATACATAAGACTCGATTTAAACTAGGATATAATGCTTGTGGAATGGATGTTTACAGAATTTGTTTTGAAAGTTAAGATCTGGAAAATTCCAAAATTTTACAAGTAGCTCAGAAAACGAGAAAAAGTAAGCTGATGTTTTTATTCCTTCCTGACGCCGTCAGGTTGCAATCCTGACGCCGTCAGGTTATCCTGACAAAAACTGGTCTGCGATTTTCTGGAAAAAATTCTGGAAAATTTGCATCTTTAGAATCTGGAAAAACTTCTGCAAAAACATCCATTATGACTCGATACAAGCATTTGACTCGAACAAACAAACATATATATCTTTTAGTTAATTGTTATTCTCATGTTCACGTTTCTTATGAAAACGTGTGTAATCCTCCCTACACTTATCCTTTATGTAAAATACCTTTATATGTAATTAAGACGAGGTTAAAAACAAAATAAAGCATTTTTACAAATTCAAACATGAGGACAAACAATTAATAAAAGAGATATGACACTAACAAGCAAACAATTAAGCATGGGTTGCCTCCCACGAAGCGCTTTTCTTTATTTAAGAGTCTTGTAGCTAGACTCGTAGTCCTACTCCTACGTACCGATATAAGTAAGTCTATCCTCAACAATGTCGTAGGGATCAAACTTATCATTTAAGTTCCTAGTAGTACGTTCGGTTAAATATGCCTTTTCAAACATCTCACCATCGGGATCATAGATTTGTATCCTAATGTGCCACCTTCCATTACCATCGCTAGGCGTTCTATTCCAATTCCACATGTGTTTGGATTTCTCAACTATCCATTTATTCATGACAAGATTAACGGGCAAGCATCCTAGGAACTCGGTCATCTTCCTAAATACTAAGGCGTCCTCGAACGGGTTCACTTCTATTTCCCTAGCCAATTCTTGTTCTTGGAAAGTTGCTACACTAGCAAAGGCCTTATCTAGGTAAAAAGGTCTTTGGGGGCCTATGATGTTCTTCTCAATCCAAGGTCCATATCGAGAAGGCTCTCTATCCAACCTAATCTCTTGTGGGATTTCCTCATCCTTGTAGTACGAATGCCTTTTGACATCGTAAACCGATCTAGCACTCCCCTCTCCTACCACTATTTTGGACATCTTACAATCGATGATGGCACTAGCGGTAGTGATGTGCTTCATCGGGGTTTTAAATTTGTAACAAGAATTACCGGTTAACTAGGAACACATTCGGGCAAGTATACCCTAGTCAAGTTGTAGTATAGTATATGGTAAATCAAGGTCGTCCCAAGAGACTTGGTTGCACTACAAGTGTTGTTTGTTTGTTTAAGCAAGTAACAAGTTGATGGTTCTGATTGTCACATATCAAACCAACAAGAAAAGCAATATAAGAACAAGCACGCAAAGAACATACATGTTTAGACAAATGATCACAAGGATATTAGGATGTTTAGTTTGGAAAACATATTATCAAAGATAGAACCTATAATAATAGTTTAGTGTTTTATAAATCAAATGTGCATAAGCCTCAATCAAGTGGTCATGTCATGAGCCTTATACCAACAACAACAAAGAATCCCTTTCGGCCATAGACTTTGATGTTATTAATTTGTAAAGTTCCATTTACTTGAAAGATAATGAGAACACATATTCAAAAGATTCCTTTCGGCCATAATCCAAATTAAACCTTTACTTGTTATGTTAATTAATTCTCTTGCACAATCGTCACAAAGTACAAGACCAAAATCATTTGTCGATTAATGAATTGGAACTAACCATTGTTAAGAATATTTCGACATTAGACTCAACAATGATCAACCAAAACAATAAACAAGAACAAGTTCCAATTCAACCAAATATGATGTTATCAACATATTCCAAACAAACACCACACTTATCCAAACATCCTTTTATCACAAGTTCTCATATGAAATAAACAAGTATCACATAATCAACACAACCAAAGAACCAAACATGAATCATAACATTCAACATCATAAAAGTAACAAGGTTTACCCAAAGTATGAATTACAATAGGCAAAGATGAAGGATTATAGCACTCCTTCAAGCCTCCAATCAACTACAATAGTTCTACCAAGCCGGAAAATAATGTCCAAACGCCTTCGACAACCCTTGAGCACACTACACGAATTTGGCAGAGGTTTGTGGTCTTTTGGGGAAGATAAGTTGGTGTAATTGGTGAAAATTCGTCCTTAAGGGTGGAGGCTTGAATTTCACACAAGTTGGGATAGGATAGTTGGTGGAAACTCGTCCTTAAGGGTGGAGGCTTGAGTTTCACACCTTTGGGGTGAAGATATTGAGAGTGGTTGTGTTCTCTCTAGGTGGAAATTCGTCCTTAAGGGTGGAGGCTTGAATTTCACACCTTTGGTGAAGGTAAGTTGAGAGTGGGATGTTGTTTTAGGTGGAAATTCGTCCTTAAGGGTGGAGGCTTGAATTTCACACCTAGAGATGGAGTGGTGGATGAAAGGGATGAGAAAGATGGAGAAGGGATGATGAAATGAGGTGCCAAATGGGTTCTATTTATACTACTACCAAGGCCTAGGGTATTCAATGCATTTCTTGGAGGCCAAGGAGATTAGAAGGGACTAGAAACCATGTAGGAAGGGACTAGAATCATTTGGAACACGTTTGGAGTCTTAACAATGAAGAAATGGCTGAAACAGGACCTCCAACCGGATCCGGTTGAGCTCCAACCGAATCGGTTGGTCTTGCTGACTAGTCTCCAACCGGATCCGGTTACGGGTCTCGACCGATCGGTTGGAGCAAAATCACAAAAAGTCATAAGCACGAAAGTTGTAGATCTTTCTCTTAGCTTTCCGTGGCCGCGAACGGGAGGTCAAACGGAGTCCGTATGCAAAAGTTATGGCCAAAATGGTGAAGGTGTGTCGAGGACAACAAAGCTTCCAATATGTTTTCGTTTAAGCTTCTTTTCTTCATTTCTTTCTCGTTTTCCTTCTTGAACTTTATTCTTGAGTCTTTGGACCACTAACTTGATGACTTTATCTTCTCGAATATACTCCGCAAGTCTTTCTTTTGATGGGAACTCTTCGTATTTGGAGAAATCTTCATATTTTACTTCTTTTTCCGTCTTTTCTCCATTTTCTTGTACTTGGCTACAAATGAACTAGCAAACGCACTTTTGTACGATTAAGCATCAAAAGCATATGATTATAACCAAATAACACACATAAAAGCACGAATAACGCTACTAAAAACATGCACAATTTGAGCGTTATCAAATTCCCCCACACTTAAACTTTGCTTGCCCTCAAGCAAATCTAGAAATAAGAAAAATAAATCCCACATGGTGCATGAAATATGATTAGAAAAATGCGATGCAAATCTACCAAGTACAAGTACAAGATAAGATTCATCGTTTTAAGCTTCAAAAGGTGAAAAATCGAGATGTTTGACAATACCCAAAGGATTCTCTCGCTTGATAACATGGCTAAGCACCTCACGAAAATGGAATGAAGTATAATTCACTCAACACTCAATTTATTTAGTGATGGATAGTATTAAGGAATAGTACACTCATATTTGCTCAGTCATGATCTAAATATTACCATAGGCTTGTACAAGAAACAAAACTTCACCGACGTGGCGTAAGCACCAAGCGTAAACATCTAAAGAGGGCTTTTATTCGGGTTATAACGATAGGCTTAGGGTGAATAAAAGGGTATGGATAAGGCATGGGAATATTGTATGAAATTGGTGTTAAAGAAAAATAAAAGTCAAGTCTAATACCCATGTTGCTAGTCACTGAACAAACCGCAAACCC
Source organism: Chrysanthemum seticuspe (assembly GCA_019973895.1). Classification (NCBI taxonomy): domain Eukaryota; kingdom Viridiplantae; phylum Streptophyta; class Magnoliopsida; order Asterales; family Asteraceae; genus Chrysanthemum; species Chrysanthemum seticuspe. The sequence continues at coordinate 248,573,572 of BPTQ01000008.1, read as the reverse complement.
GAAAATGATTATAGTCACAATCTTCTCCTCTTCACATATCGATCACCAAATATATAATATATATCATGTCTTAGCACATTGGCTAATCGATATCTCAAACATACTTCATCTTCATAATAATATAGCACATTGTCATCACATATTTTTTATTTTATTTTTTTCATTTTTTTTTCCTTCGATGACTTATTCTTTTTTTATTTTTCACTTTTTTTTTTCATCATTTTTTTTTCACATACATCACATCTCCCCCACACTTCGTATAAGCATCACCACAAAAATACAAATAAGAAGGTGATCAATCTTCAACTTTGTCGGAATGGCACACACGAATGGCAAAGTGCGGCTAACTCATAATCATCAAAAACAATCCAACATACCAAGCAACTAGCAACCAACCATTTAGACATTGACAAGGGGTAGGCTAAGGTTTAAAGTGTAAAATATTTTTGTATTTTTCTGGATGTAACAAAAAGAATGGGATGGCTCAAAGGGGTGTACTAAGGGTATCTAGCACTAAAGATGAGCGCTAACAAATGGGTTCATATGGGTGGTTAACTAACCGATGTGGTTAGCTAATATATCATTAGATGTAAAATGGAAGGCCATTTGGGTTTTATTCCTAAGGTTGCCTCTTTATCACGCATAAACACTTATATCACACGAATGTGATCTTACTGCGGTCTTGTAATGATTTGCAAGTACAAGTTCTAGAATAAATAAAATCACCGGCACACTCATAACAAAATATTCAAGCATAAAAAATGTATGCTATATATGAAACAGGCTCAAATCCTCACAATTTAGTGGAAAGGGCTAAAATATGTGCTAGCAAATGTCATCGATCCCAGAATGGATTGCAATATTAATCGGGGACACATCTCAAATTTTTCAAAAATTACCGATTTCACCAGTGGATTGATCCAGTTATTCTAATATATTAACCTATACGCGTGAAAACAACTAGATCACAAGGGCAAACAAATTTACAAAATTTTAAAATTAGCCCAAACATTTGGAATCTAAAAACTAGTTTCGCTTTTCAAAATAATATTTTCCCCCCACACTTAAGTTAAGCACACAAAAGAAAAATAACTTAAATCTAGTTACGACTCTTTTTTCTCATTTTTTTTTTTTTTTTTTTTTTTTTTTTTTTTTTTTTTTTTTTAAACCAAACATGACTTATTCTTGTCCCACGAGTTCTCGGTAGCTCCATTGAAACGCACAAAGAAGCGGAGAAGCAGGTCAGCGCGAAGCATATTAAAAACCTAACTTCTTTAGGGAATCAGGGAGACCCGCCTTATACCTCTCACACAGTTTGTTTACAATGGGTGAGCCTTACTTTCGAGGTATTAAAAGAAGTCAATTTATTAAAATAATCTACCAAACAAACAAACAAAAGAAAAATAACAAAGAAACAAAATAAAGCAATTGCGAAAACTTCAAAGCATGTAAGATAGGGAAAAATAAAACTATAAGTTTAAGAGAAACGAAACCTCCCAGGCCAAAGAAATCGCGATCGAACTCCAAATGATAAGATGCTAAGCAAAGGCTAGCATAAGCGTGTGAGATCAATCGATTTCTCTTTCAACCAAACATGTCCAATCAAGAGTGTAAGGTTCACGGTCCAACCAATCCTTCCTCCAAGAGTTTATTCAATCTGCAAAAATAAACTAAACTACAAAACGCGTAAAATCCTAAAACTCATTTTCGTAGGAATCACGGTTGCATTTAGCGCATGCAACAAGCCTTTAAACCCCTCGGTGGCCCGAGTGGACGAGTTATAGTCTCGTGAGGGTTTCCAGTGAACATACCCACAAAGTTCAAAATACTTTTATTTTTAAAAACACATGTACTTATTTATTCACAATGTACCAAATTAACAAAATTTAAGAATGGAAAAACCAAATAAAAAAAATGATACTCTTGCAAAAACGAAAAGACATTAAAACTTATTTAATCTAAACACACAAAAACAAAATATTGAAAACTGATTTTTGTTTTTTTTTTTTTTTTGTTTTTTTTTTTTAGCAGATTAGTCCAACCGATCCGGTTACGGGTTGCGACCGATCGGTTGGAATGAACCAAACTGTGACCAATCCTTCCAACCGAACCGGTTACGGGTTGCGACCGATCGGTCGGAGGAGTTTTTCTAATTTTTTTTTTTTTTTTTTTTTTTTTTTTTTTTTTTTTAACAGAACACACAACCGGATCCGGTTACGGGTAGTGACCGATCGGTTGGAGTGGTTTTATTAAGTACGAGGCTTCCAACCGATCCGGTTGGAGTGCCAACCGATTCGGTTAGAATGATCTGGGTGGTTTTGGTGGGTTTTTTCGCAAACATTTTTCGAGCAACTTAGAAAGCAATCATTGAAATGAGCATTTTAGAACACATGAAACGAAATCCCAACATCAAAAACATGATTTTGATGCAAAGATCATTTGAGCAATTATGAGAAAATGAGAGATTTTAAGAAAAAGACAAGCATTCAAGCAAACATCAAGAGCAATCAATTCAACAAGCAAACAAACACAAGAATACAAACGCAAGTCCCCGGCAACGGCGCCAAAAACTTGATGTGCTTCATCGGGGTTTTAAATTTGTAACAAGAATTACCGGTTAACTAGGAACACATTCGGGCAAGTATACCCTAGTCAAGTTGTAGTATAGTATATGGTAAATCAAGGTCGTCCCAAGAGACTTGGTTGCACTACAAGTGTTGTTTGTTTGTTTAAGCAAGTAACAAGTTGATGGTTATGATTGTCACATATCAAACCAACAAGAAAAGCAATATAAGAACAAGCACGCAAAGAACATACATGTTTAGACAAATGATCACAAGGATATTAGGATGTTTAGTTTGGAAAACATATTATCAAAGATAGAACCTATAATAATAGTTTAGTGTTTTATAAATCAAATGTGCATAAGCCTCAATCAAGTGGTCATGTCATGAGCCTTATACCAACAACAACAAAGAATCCCTTTCGGCCATAGACTTTGATATTATTAATTTGTAAAGTTCCATTTACTTGAAAGATAATGAGAACACATATTCAAAAGATTCCTTTCGGCCATAATCCAAATTAAACCTTTACTTGTTATGTTAATTAATTCTCTTGCACAATCGTCACAAAGTACAAGACCAAAATCATTTGTCGATTAATGAATTGGAACTAACCATTGTTAAGAATATTTCGACATTAGACTCAACAATGATCAACCAAAACAATAAACAAGAACAAGTTCCAATTCAACCAAATATGATGTTATCAACATATTCCAAACAAACACCACACTTATCCAAACATCCTTTTATCACAAGTTCTCATATGAAATAAACAAGTATCACATAATCAACACAACCAAAGAACCAAACATGAATCATAACATTCAACATCATAAAAGTAACAAGGTTTACCCAAAGTATGAATTACAATAGGCAAAGATGAAGGATTATAGCACTCCTTCAAGCCTCCAATCAACTACAATAGTTCTACCAAGCCGGAAAATAATGTCCAAACGCCTTCGACAACCCTTGAGCACACTACACGAATTTGGCAGAGGTTTGTGGTCTTTTGGGGAAGATAAGTTGGTGTAATTGGTGAAAATTCGTCCTTAAGGGTGGAGGCTTGAATTTCACACAAGTTGGGATAGGATAGTTGGTGGAAATTCGTCCTTAAGGGTGGAGGCTTGAATTTCACACCTTTGGTGAAGGTAAGTTGAGAGTGGGATGTTGTTTTAGGTGGAAATTCGTCCTTAAGGGTGGAGGCTTGAATTTCACACCTAGAGATGGAGTGGTGGATGAAAGGGATGAGAAAGATGGAGAAGGGATGATGAAATGAGGTGCCAAATGGGTTCTATTTATACTACTACCAAGGCCTAGGGTATTCAATGCATTTCTTGGAGGCCAAGGAGATTAGAAGGGACTAGAAACCATGTAGGAAGGGACTAGAATCATTTGGAACACGTTTGGAGTCTTAACAATGAAGAAATGGCTGAAACAGGACCTCCAACCGGATCCGGTTGAGCTCCAACCGAATCGGTTGGTCTTGCTGACTAGTCTCCAACCGGATCCGGTTACGGGTCTCGACCGATCGGTTGGAGCAAAATCACAAAAAGTCATAAACACGAAAGTTGTAGATCTTTCTCTTAGCTTTCCGTGGCCGCGAACGGGAGGTCAAACGGAGTCCGTATGCAAAAGTTATGGCCAAAATGGTGAAGGTGTGTCGAGGACAACAAAGCTTCCAATATGTTTTCGTTTAAGCTTCTTTTCTTCATTTCTTTCTCGTTTTCCTTCTTGAACTTTATTCTTGAGTCTTTGGACCACTAACTTGATGACTTTATCTTCTCGAATATACTCCGCAAGTCTTTCTTTTGATGGGAACTCTTCGTATTTGGAGAAATCTTCATATTTTACTTCTTTTTCCGTCTTTTCTCCATTTTCTTGTACTTGGCTACAAATGAACTAGCAAACGCACTTTTGTACGATTAAGCATCAAAAGCATATGATTATAACCAAATAACACACATAAAAGCACGAATAACGCTACTAAAAACATGCACAATTTGAGCGTTATCAGGTAGCTAAAAATCCTCTTCCAACTAGTAATGGGCATGTCGGGTCCTTATTCATGTCTAGCACATGAAAGTCGGCCAAAAGAGTCAACTCTCCTACATGTACTACCATGTCCTTTATTCCAACCGGACGTGCTATACTACCGTCCGCTAATCCTAAGATAGTTTCCGTTGGTTCAATTTTACCTAAGTTGAGGCTTCTATGAAGGGACAACGGAACGAGATTGATGCATGATCCTAAATCGGCTAAAGCATCGAGTGGCTTGGAAGTTCCAAGTCTACACGGAAGAGTGAATAGCCCGGGATCATCTAACTTCTTAGGTAAGTTGTTTCGCACAAAGGCGGACCCATGTTTCCCAAGCCTAAGTTCTAACTCATATTTTTCTTTTAAAGCATTATAATAAGGTGCATGAGCTAAGACTTCAAGAATTGGTTTCTCTTGATAGAGTTCCTTGTATTCCTCCTCTAAACTAGGTTTGGATTCTTGGCTAACGGGTTTCTCAAGAGTAGGCTTTACCAAAGGTGCCGGGCCTTGGTATTTCTTGGATGACTTGGAACCCTTTTTGATAGCATTTACCGAGTGAACCGTTGGGTGAGAGGGGCATGAATGTGTGTTCTCCCATGATGAACTAGAACATGAAGTCGATGCAATCGAATTCACTTTTGGGTTCTTTATGGTATCACTTGGGAGTGCTCCAATTTCCCGCTCATTGAAGGCTTTTAAGAGGGCATCAAGCTTGGTTGTCATCTCGCTCTGTTTTTGCTTAAACTCGGCTTCAAGCTTATTCAATCGAGTTTCTTGGGATGACAAAAATCTAGATGCAATTGCTTCAATATTGGGGTTCCCGGTATTAGAAGAATTGAATCTGTTAGGCGAACTAGATGAGCTTTGGGGTGTGCTTGAGTTTTGGTTCCACTTAAGATTAGGGTGATTTCTCCATGAGGGGTTGTATGAGTTTCCTAAGTTGTTTTGTTCGGGTTTGAAAGTGTACCACTTATCTCCCGCTCCGTCGGTACGTATGGAGGCGTAGTACGCAAAAGCTTGTTCGGAGAGCCTTGAGCAATCACGAGTGTCATGGGGACCACTGCATAACTCACAAGGTAGAGTGATTTGATTCACTTGTCGTGAAGACTTAGGATTTTTGTAGGAACTCATGAAGACTTAGGATTTGATTCACTTGTCGTGAAGACAATCACGAGTGTCGGGAGGAGGCAAGGAGATTGCCTTGACGGTTTTGGGAAGTTCACGGGGGTCATCCCAACTTTCGTTGTCATAGAGGGCAAGGTCCTCTATTATTTCCCATGATTCTTCCGCGGTGAGATTACTAAGTTTTCCACCGGCCGCTTGGTCAATGGATCGCTTAGTGGGAAAGTTGACATGATCATAAAAGATTTGGACTTGGAGCCAAAGATCAATGCCGTGATGAGGGACTTTATGAAGTAAGTCCTTGAATCGGGTCCATGCTTCGTAGAGAGATTCACCTTGACGTTGTTGGAACATCAAGATGTCATTCCTAAGCTTAGTGGTTCTCCCCGGTGGGAAAAATTGAGCAAGGAAGCGAGAAGTAAGATCATCCCAACTTGAGATGGAGCCGGCGGGAAGTCGCTCAAGCCAATTACTAGCTTGGTCCCGTAGAGAGAATTGGAAGAGACGCAAGCGCGTGGTCTCCCGAGTAGTAGCATCAAGGTCGATGGAATCGACAATTTTGAGGAAATCCCTCAGATGCTGATTTGGATCTTCGGAACGAAGTCCATGGAATGCACATCCGTTTTGCACCAACCGGATGGTGTCGGATCGCAGGGCCGTAGTTTGGGCTTGGTTGGGAAGCTCAATGGTGTTCCTATAACCTAGGTGGTTTGGTCTCGAGTACTCACCAAGAGTACGGGCTCTTGGCGGGTCGTTTGGTGGTGGGTTGATGAGTGGTGGTTGGTTGTCACCTTCCATGGTGAAAAGTGATGGGTGTTACGAACAAAGGTCACGAAGAAGGGGGATAGACTAAGAGAAAGCTAAAAATGAGAAAAAATTTACTTGATAGGAATCAAGCAAAGAAACCTAAACGAGGTGGACTACTAACTAGCTATTCTATTCCCCGGCAGCGGCGCCAAAAACTTGATAACGCTACACGCGTCGTTCGGGGTCAAAGGAACTTCCTTTTCTTCGAGCAAGTTTTATAACACCCTAGGCAGTGAACCTAATCGTTGTAGTGTAGTAATTAGGGTAAGCCACGGGTATTGATATCGTTCTCTAGGGGAATAGTGTCGTTAGGCTGAAGTGTATATCGATTTAAGTCTAAAGGTGAGGGATGATTATTTTTGTATTTTTATATTTTATGAAATTGAAAGGTACGAATCTCGGGGTTTGGATTTGGGGAGGGTGGAATTAGTTGCTAGTCAACTATCCCAAAAGGTGCTAACTAAATTAGGGGTCTACCAGTAACGTGAAGCGTATCTACTTATGATGTATTACTCCTTGCTAGCTATCCAATTCTACCTACTGAATTGTCACGTCCTATTGATGGTTGAATTGTCACGTCCTTATTCCTAGTTGCGTTGTGTGTCTAAGGTTGTAGGGTATGCGTTTCTCCCTAACTCTTTGAAGTCACCTTTAAGTGTAGTAAACAAAATCCACTTATTCATTCATAAACTAACTTTAAGGTTATCTTTGATTTAGTAAACGAAATCCACCAAGTCATTCATAAACTATCAAGGATTTATCAAGTGTTAAACACAACGATAGCCTAGTCGCACTTCCTAAGCCAATTACAATTAAGATAAGAGACAACCAATCAAACAAGAGACAGTAGGATGCAAGAATTATAAACTAAACCAATTAGACTCATTGAAATTGTCACGACCTAATGATGAAGATAGACACAAGCATCACTAAGAAATCAATAAGATCTAATTAATTATATACAAGTTTCACACAATCATAAGCAAACACTAGATGAATTAGCCAAGCATAATTAATGAAGAGCAAGCAACAATTATGATAATTGAAGACATACCATAGGATTGGATTAACAAACAAACCAACACACAATGTTTATAGAGTGTTTGGAACCCTTTAAGTTGCTGGAAAAACACCTACCTAAACCCTAGAATCAGACTTAGGGTTTAGGGCTTACAAAAAGTGAAGTTATAATGTTATATTTATAGGCAGATTTTCTGTCGGCAAAGAGTGACGGCGTCACACTTATAGAGTGACGGCGTCACGACCATTTTTTCAGCAAATTGTAGATTTTCTCGTTCCGGTCGCGTGGGCTTTTGAACCACCTAAATCCGAGTTCGTATGCAAAAGTTATGGCCAAAACAATATCAACTACTTCGCGCGCATGCTGTGATAGTCTTGATCAGCTTGTGACGGCGTCACCTTATGTTTCGTGACGCCGTCGTGTCGCCGTCATTAGGGTTTCGTCTTGGCCACGTTAACCTTGCGACGGCGTCACCTTATGTCCGTGACGCCGTCCCCTTCAGCTCTGACGCCGTCTTGGCTGCATCTAGGCCGTCTGAGTAGCGACGGCCTATTCCTTTAGAACCTGACGTCGTCCCTTGAAAACATGCAATTTCGCCTCTGAGCCGTCGCAAAATTCCTTACCGACGGCGTCGCAGATATGCAGTGACGCCGTCGCCTTATGTTTCAGCAGCTTTGAGTGTCTCGATTTTGACTTTGGCCATTTTCTTCGTATATTCGCGCCTTTTCGTCCAAATAAGCATCATTCCAGCATTTTGCCTTCAAGAGACCTAAAAAGTGAAAAGGAACGATATTAAGCAATAACGGATACAAAAGTGATCGAATAAGGGCTTAAATGACCCCTCAAAAAGGTACCTTTTAAAACCTTATCAACCCCTTTTCATGTTACCGAAAATCTTTTTAGTAAAAGGGACATCAATATACTGTTTCTTGTTTGCTGTTTCTACATTTAAAATCATTTGCAAAAACCTTTGATACATCAAAAGCTTTTTGTTATTCTTGGCATTTGCAACCATAGCATCAAAAATCATTTTAGTAAAATTGAAGAGTTTGCCAGTGGAGAGACAGACCAATGCAGTAGCAAGATTCCTAACAAACTAATCCCATCCTCCACTTTTAGAGCTCATGCAATGAAGAAGATGATGATGAAAAAGAAAAAGCCATTGTGGTGTAAAAGTGCTTTTCCAAAAAGTGAATGATCCATCAGTTGGATATCCAATATTTCTTAGACCATGAAAAAGTTCATCATTTTGCAATACTGAGATCCCTGAGGTATCAGCCAATTAAAGATAACTTCTGACTGATTCCTCAGTGATTGAATACTCTAAAGTATCAATTGTTACACTTAACTCTAGTGTCCCATCAACAAGAGTTCTAGCAGTAGCATTATGCCAGAACTGTTTGACTAGGGAGACATAGATAGTTGGATTATGAGTGAGGGCATACCTAATATGGGTACCCTTTAAAAAGTCCACTATCTGCTTGAAGCCGATGCTTTCATTTGGCTTCTTGAGAAATCCCACTTGATTGTGCTTATCATTGAACTTTAATTGAGCCATAATTCAGGTGAATTGTAAGTTTTGTTAGTGCGGCGCGTGTTAGGGTTAATGCTGGTAAGAAGACTTAATCGAGAGAAAAGATTTAAACTTTTAAAGATTGAGAGAAATTAAATAATGGATAAGTATGAATTTTATTAATAAAAATTATCCATATATATACTTCTTACCGCCTAAGAGTAGGTAACGGTACTATTGATACAGTAAAAATGGATTTTCCCTCGACCAGCACTAACGGCAATATTTTTTACACTGCCAGACTTAAGATAGTCAACGAGACTTAAGTATGATATCATCAGAATTAAGCATTTTACACTTACAGTACAAATGGCACGACTTCAATCTTGCTTTCATCCATGCAATTCCTGTAAAAATAATTCAAAAACCAAGAAATATATAATAGGTAGTTCTTTAAACCAGAAGTAACTCAAGTTGGCTACTAGAATTAATTCTTAGAACGAACAATTGTAAATGAATTGTTTAAGCACATCAAAATATTGTAGCAAACACATAAATCAAAGTTACTTCAAGGTGTTCTAAAATCACCAAATGACACCCACACATAGATATTTATAAAATTTCCATAATGATCTAACTATCCATAGTGTAGCCTATGCTATCACCAAAGGTAACAGAACCTCCTTGGACTTCCTCAAACTCCTCCAAGTGATCCTTGTTAATAGTCATATGCCTAGAGCATCCACTATCAACAATTCCTTTGCCTCCTAGCTTCTGGAGTGGATGATCCTGCATATCAAAAAGAGAAATTAGTTTCTCTTAGGGACCCAGGCCTGTACAAGATTGGGTCAGCCTTGTGGACCTTGAGAATTCAAAGCATAAGCTGAAGATGGTCCATTATTACTCTTGGAGTGTGGTGTAGTCTGTCTCCAAGTATAACTTGCTGAGGGCTTAACATCAGTCCCCCAATTACCATTTGCAGCATAAGATTTAAACATTTGAGCTGCATTATGAACTATGGGTCTCCTCACAGGTGAATGTGAACCATAATGAAGTTTTTGATTGAATTGATTCACCTGTGGTTTTCTAAACTTGGGACTGGGTGAAGTACTGGTAGGTTCTGGTTGTTTTAATTTAACATTCATATAACCAGGATTAACTTTGGCTTGACCTGAATTAACACGACCAGTATTAACCCTAGACATGTTACCAGAATTAAAATTTTGCTTACTAGAATCAATTGGTACACCAGTACCCACTTTTGTTCTAACATAATTAACAAATGAATTACCAGTATTAACAGGTACTGGTCTAGAAACAAACTGATTAGCATGGTTAATTCTATTTGTATTAGTCCACACTGGTCTAACTAAACCATTAACAGTGTTTACATCCCTTTTCTTTCTCAAATCAGCCTCTTTAGCCATTCTTTTCTCATGATAATCACAATCTCTTATTAAATGGCTTAAGTTACCACACACAAAACAACTCTTCTTAGTGAAAGAGTATCCATCCCCAAATTCTCTTTGCATTAACCCATTCCAATTCTTTCTGTCTAAATTAGGTGTCTTAGGTTTAATCTGTTGCCTAGGAGTTTTTATGTGTTGGACACAACTAGATTTGACAGACTCAACTTGTTTTGGTTTGGACACATAAGGCTTACTGATTAAAACTGGTTTGGAAATCTTTATGGGTTCAGATTTAAGCTCAAGAGAACATTCAGAGACATTCCCAATGGATCCTTCACTGTCATTAGATTGACAGGTAGAATACTCACTGGATTTGTCTTCTGAGACACTGGTTCCATGACTCTTCCCAAAGGATCCTTCATTGTCATTGGATTGATAGGAGAATTCAATGGAATAGTCTTGAGACACAAGTGTTTCAGGGTTTTTCCATTTGCTGTAATCAAGTAAAGACTCATCAAACTTTGTTAAGGTTTAGGTGTGTAGTCTTCATTAAGTGGTGGTGGAACTCCTTTATAATTATCAGTTTTAACAAATCTTTTATAAAGTGGTTTACCAACATAGTCTTCTTCTGAACTACCAAATATTCCAGGTTTCATCTCTTCATCATAACTCAAAACCTCACTATCTGATTTAATCCCATGACCTAAGCGCAATTTACAGTTAGAGCTCATGCCAGAATTTATTAGCCTATGTAGATTCTTAGAAGAATCTCCCCAAGTCCCCACTATTCTCATTAACTCATCTCTTTCTTGTTGATTTTTCATACCAATTCTTCTATATTTCCTTAGCTTTTCATCATTAGCAAAATTATCATTAGCTTGAAAAATTAATTTTTCATTTTAGTGATGAATTTTGTTTTTGAAGATTTAAAATTTGTGCTTCTAAGGTTTTGACTGCATTCGTATAAGCTAGAATTTGTGTTTCCTGTTCTCTCAACTGAGTTAATTGCTCATCACTTTGTGTTTTAAGTTGGTTATATGTATCAACACAGAGTTTTGAACATAAAGATACCTCACTGTTTGAGCCAATGGCTATGAAAGCAGAGTGATTGGTAGACTCCTCTTCAACATGTTCTCCCCAATTGATAGCACCTCCATCCATGGTCAGCAGCCCAACCTTTTGACTCTCCTGCTTCTCAGCTTCCTTTGTTTGATAGGGAAAATCCTTCTTCTTCCTATCAGTTGCCACAGGAGATTTACATTCCCTTGCAAAGTGACCAGGCTTATGGCAGTTGTAGCACTCAAGCTTCTTTTTATCAAAGCCAACTGGAGAACTTACAATTTATGTCCTGATAGCAATCATAGCTATCTGCCAATTTATGTCCATCTCCTCAATATCTGCATCACTGAGCGGCTCCAGATCTTCATTGAGCAAATCCATCTCTTCTGATGATCTAGCAAAGAGTGAGTAGATAACTTGATCAACAACTACAGCAGGTGCCCCTCTTTCTATAGTACTTAATGAAGAAGTACTATAACTACCACCAGAATTAAAATGGTTTGTACTGCTCTTGCCATGTGAGAAAAAAGCAACATTCTGGGAGCTAGAAGAGGATGGTTTTGACTCATTCTTGATTTCCTGTTCAAAAACCCTTAGGTTGTTGTACAGATCATCAATTGACATGATGTCAATTTCAGGCTTGGTCCTCATGGTCATTGCCAGACTTGACCATTCTTGTGACAAAGACCTGAGGAATTTGTGATTTGCATCCTCATCAGAAACACCAGCACCATAGGCTTCTAATTGTGACAATAGTTTTTGAAACCTGTCATAGCCCTTCTCTAATCCTTCAGAACTGGAAATAGCAAAGGCCTCTAATTGTTGTTTGTAGACAGCCTTTTGCATCTTTTTGGAGTTAGCATTATGTGACACACGGTAATTTTTCACTTATTATTAAATAATAAATAGTGATTTATTATTACTAAGCATACATTAGCTTGCCTGACCATTTTGAGTGGATAACTCATACATTGTAGCATACTGTATAACTTTTTGCATTATAATTTAATTAGAGAATTGTGATATTTTAGTCCTAAAATTCTCTTATGATTTAAAGTTGTAAGATAAGAGGTTATCTCGTTTTCCACTGAGACCGACACCGCACGCGTACCGACACTATGATAAGGGCAGAATAAACATATGATAAATCCCCGGTATAGAAAACATTAGCAATATAATACCATTACAGAAACGTATTCATAAAATATTACATTATAATATTTATCAAACCTTAATACCGTGATCTAAATATAATCCTGCGGGGTACGGAAATACAAGACCCAACATAACACTACTCAAATATTTAACAAACTAAATACCACATAACATTTTAATTTTTATAAATATCACTTATACATATATACCATAAATAAAAGTTTTATAAAAACCCATCCTACCTTTTGTGTCCTTACCCCTCACGACAAACACAATTCAGAAGAAAGGGAAAATGGTTTTCTTCTTCCCCCTAGAACCTGTGAATCGTGTAGGTCAAATCTCAAAAAGGAGAAATCCAACACCTTACTTTCTATCATCTCATAACCTCCCTCATCAAAACCATGAATCATTTTGTCTCAAAAACCTTTTTTTCTTGGAAGTTTGTGACTGCCATTCGAATGGGTACAAACAAGAATGCCAAGAAGGAAGCACACATCACTATCCTTTCATATAGAGTCAAGGTCAAGGCCTCCTAGGTTGCAGAGGTGAAGATAGAAGCCTTAGCTTAATTTGGCTTCACACCAAGACTCAAAGAAGAGTCAAGGCATCCTAAAACAATTCTCCTATTACTAGTGAAGGTAATAGACGCCCCAAATCAGTTTCCCATCACCACTTTTATGAAAATTAAGGTTTGTGAAAGTTAGGGTTTTCCAAAATTGAATTGGGGGTTTTTAAATTCAAAGTGAGAATACATCAATTCCATCATCAATTCGGCGATATCAAGAAGGATCGGAGGCCAATTGTTGCTTTTTGATTTGGCTTTGTACTTGTCCTACCTTCGAAATTTGTAAGGGTAATCTTCTTGTTTGTGTCTCTAAACCATTCTTGTTGTGTATTGAAATGGTGGTCGTATATGACCCGAACTGAATTTAATTTTATTTTCGAATAAAGAATTAATGGTGACATGAAATTCGTGCTTATTGAATCTTTATTGAGCATATGCATTTTCCTTGATAATGTTTAAGAAAAATCTTGTTTGGTACTCATTATGTAGGAAGCTGTAATTTTCGGTTATGGCCTTAAGATGATGCACGAATAGTAAAGACAAAATAGTTTTGACACTAGGAATATAAGTCTTGAGCAATGGTTAAATTTTCACTTCTCCTTCTTGCTCGTGGTCATGTGACCCTAGTGCTCGTAGGCTGGGAAAAGGGACCCTGACGAGGGGAATCCTCGTCGCTAATCTCGGGAACCTTACCTTCGACCAAGGGTCATTTGGGTAAGAGGTTATCGAAGTCTAATACATTCGAGTAGTACTCGAATGAGACATCAAAAGTTCGGTCACTTAGCTCAACACCTAAGTCTCTAGTGTGCGTTGTATTGTTAATTCTAAATGGAATCACTGGGTCTTTGGGTGTACTGAAATTTAAGTCAAGCGTCAAACACTTGTCCCTGGTTTGATCATCCGCACCCACAAAGGGTGTCATGATCCAAATTGTATCAAAGGCACAAAGGAGTGCCGAGCCCTATGTATGTCCACTCTTGGATCAAAATTTCCTTATGGTAATGCGCATCATCTTGGGCCGAGTTGTATAACTTTGCGATAACTTGTTGGGTAGTCATAAGGTCACAGTCAAAGGCACGACAGTGCCAAGTTAAATCACGGGTTTCAGACAATGGAATTATCATCCTTTCATCAGATCATCCATGTGTTAGCAATACAAAAATTTCCCTCCTGGATTCATAAGCAGCAAGGCTGCTAATAGGAGTCCATAGGCCGAAACCCATGCATGGTGTAGGGAAATCCATGCCACTTATGGGCCTAAGCCCAGTTTTGCACTCACACCGCCAGGCCACAACCCATTCTAACCTAAGTGGGTGTTCGTTTAGTCGTTAGATGGGTAGTCAAATAAAACTAAACTCGTTTCCCGCATATTCATAACCTTTCACATCGTTATATGCCGTCATGTCGTCAAGTGTAAAATTTTCATTTTAAGTTAACCTAAATAGAGAAACAAGTGTTTAAATACATGATCTTCTTAATAAGGTCTACATCAAAGTTTTAACGTCAAATGTGTTCGGGTAGACACATTTATGATAAGTAAGTTACTAGTCGTAAAGTTTAAATGCTAAAAACCAATTTTTGACAAATAACTAATGTCTAACTATATTATTGAAACATATAATAAATTTGAAAGCCTTCAAATTTAAAATGGGTATACTTTAAAACAAGGGATATTAAAAAATAAATCAACTTTGTTTGATTATGACAATACAATTTTGTGTGTCAAAATGAATAAGTATATATATACATGTATATACTTACTAGTAAAACATTAAGATTATTTTACAAACCAATTCCGGTTTTGATATCATTATGAAAACAATATTAATTGAACCACTTTAAGAAAGTCTAAACTAAAATAATGAACTAAAACGATTGCCCTACTTATCTAGGTCGCGTGTCGGTGCAGCTCCATAACAGTCAGTAAATCCCACATTTGGACTACTTATTGCTAAGGTGAGTTTATAGCCCCACTTTTACTTGATAAATTGTTTTATACATTTTAGGATGAGAAAATATGCAAAACCTTTTTATGGACCTGGACTATTGCATGATTACTATTACATGGTTTAGCCTAAGCCCTTTTGTCCCTAGAAATGCCCCATTCATGAACCGTCAGTTCCTTGCTGGGAAGCGTGAATGTTATAAATAGATCTATTGAGGGTGACTCCTCCGTTCGGTCGGCCATACTTAGGCCAAGGCGAAACGTATACCATGTCGGAATCGAGTGTAAAGGGACAAAACACTCGCATTAGGCCCCATAAATTGTATGACTTCATTTTGCATACAAAAACTGTCGTAGCTTCGGTTGCATGAACTTAGTGCTAGCGTAATAGAATTTCATTCATATATCATTATATTCATTGTAATGATTATATGCCTTTGATTATGGTCCATACTTACTGTTTTAATTATAAACCTATGAACTCACCAGCTTTTAGTTGACCTTTTTAGCATATTTTTCTCAGGTGTTGACTTGTTATCATGGTTCAAGGCAAGGAGTGGCAATGGTCGTAGTTATCCTAAAAGAAGTGTTTTAACACATGTTGATGTTTTATTTGGGACCACTAAATTTATGGGTTGCGCTTTTATTTAAACAATGTTGTAAGACAATGTTTTAAAACGATTTTATGAAATTAAACGGAGTATGTATTCCGTTCTTTATTACTTGTGTTATGATCTCCGATTTAGTAGCACCCCATGACCCGTATGCTTCCGCTAAACCAGATTTGGGGGTGTTACAGATTGTTGGGAATTGCTGAGTTGATGATTACAAAACCACGAGCAAGAATGAAGAACGAAGAAACAATGAGGGATGATTATGTAATATTTAGATAGCTTTTCTAGTAAGCTATTATTAGGGTTTTATGTAACCTCCCTCTCCTATATAAAGAGGGTAGGGCGTCTAGGTTTAAGCATCCCTTTCATTTCATTTATATAGTATTTATCTCCTAATGAGAGTCTAGACACACGATTATAGCGTGTGTACATTAGTAATAGTTGTAGTAGTTTTTATATTCAATAAAAAAAACCTTATTAGTAATATTAATTGTGTTATTATCATTCCACTGTGCATCAATCAATCAATGTTATTCATACCCTAGTTGAGTCCGGATCTTGGTTTTTACAATTGGCATCAGAGCCTAAGTTATAGAGAACTAGGTACATATAAACCCTAAACTATAACTATTTTTACAAAAACATCACTCTACGACCGCCAGTTGCCGCTTGCCTTACTTGCCATTTTACTTAGAGTTCATTTAAATATGATTGCAAGTTATATTTCCTATTTACTAATTCACTACCCCATATCTATTATAAGTATATTTTTATATATACTTACACATATGCACCGTCTTGTCACAGACCATGTCTTCCCCTCACTCTGGAGCTGGATGCGATGACACGACAGAAGGTTTGTCACCTGCTGAACGCATCCCAACCCCTCCTCAACTCACTCCTGACACTGGAAACCCCCGTACAGGGTAGTGTATCAAGTTCACCAAGAGGGTACTACCCACACTCCACCTGCTCACTTCCAGATCATCACTACTATCACTACTATACCTACCAGTTCCACTACTCCTACACCCTCACCAAGGCATCAAAGAGATCTACATCTTAGTTGGGAGATACCTGCTGGCAAGAGAATCCGCCTCTCTGCATCATCACCATCGTCTTCTGGTACACCACCTCCTAGCGTGTTCGAAGTTGGAGAAACTTTAGAAGCAGCCACTGCTAGACCACCAACTCTCGACACAGTTATGGCACGAATAATACGTCATGAGGAACAAATAGAGGAGATGTCAGACCATTTGGAAGTATTACCATTAGAAAGGATTGAAGGAATTGACGACAATATTGGAACAGCTTTGGTGGAAACTCGTGAGAAAATGAACGAGATAATTGCCCGCCTTGAAGACCACATCGAAGGAAGTACTCAGCATACTCCGAGAGACACCCAGGGACGTCTCACAGAGATTGAGAGTCGGTTGGCACGTTTGGAGACCGCTACTATAGTAGCACTAACTAAGTCAGGGTATCTGGAGGGTGTCGTAGAATTTTTAAGACGTACTATGGAGAGTAGGGCAAATGAGGCCAATAACAGATTTGCCAGGATGGAGGCCTAGCTCAGAGAGTTTGAGGAATGGAAGGCAAATCAACAAAGACAGCCTGGGGTGGCACCAGGAAGTGCTTAAGTTACACTTGGTATTGTTGTAAGCATCATGATGCGTGGTTTCAATAAAAACGCTAGTAGTAGTTTTGTTGTATGACAAACTAGAGCGAGTCAATGAACGCATGCTATGTATTGGCCCTATGAGCCAGGAATCTTCTTAGAATGTAATCGAATTCATGGTGATGAAAAGTTATGTATAATAATAGAATGTAATCGAATTCATGGTGATGAAAAGTTATGTATAATAAAGAGCAACGTCTTGTGAATTATATCCTTATATTAAACTCGCTCCAACCAAACTCTGCTTTCTTAATGTCATCGTAATAAACTAGGTCTACGTAATATCCAGTTAATACAACCTACAAAATACATGATTGAGAAGTAGTGCATGTTGTAATTTTGAGAATCTCCACCATGGTCCCCATACTCATAGAAAACTCATTGTTGTCATTTCTTGTGGTTGAAGGAAAATGTTTCCAGTAAAGCAGAACATGGACACAACCACCGTTGAGAATTTTGTTACTGAGCGAGTTGCTGCAAGGATTGCTAACTATCAAGCCAATCACAACATCAACAACTTCATCTAGGGGAAAAGGGAAGAAGTTGTTTGTAAGGCACCTATAACACGAAATTGCTCTTACCAAGAATTCATGACCTGTAAACCACCAGCAAATGTAGGAACGGAAGGAGCCACAGGTTTGGCAAAATGGCTAGAAAGGTTGGAGACAATTTTACGCGAACAGCGTTGCACGGATAATTGTAAGGTCAAGTATGCTACTTGCACCTTTCAGCATCAAGCCCTCGCATGGTGGGACACTTATGTCCATTCAGTGGGAATTGACGTTGCTTACTCACTTCAGTGGGACACACTGAAGAGAATGATGATTGCGGAATACTGCTCAAGGAATGAGCTGCGAATGATGGAACAAGAGCTCTGTGGACTAACTATGATAGGGAATGACATTGAAGGTGTTGGAATCACTCCTAAACCTAAATCAAGTGTTAGTGATTCATATGTAATAGTTAGCTTAATTATGGCCTTTATGTTTGTTATTAGCTTAAGCTTATGTAGAAGGCCCATGAGCTTAGGCCCATGTCCATTAAGGAAAGGAAGGGAGTAGGAATGTTGCCCTAGCTCCCCTTCCTATAAATACTCTTGTATAACCCTCACTTGAGGGTTGGTTGTTCAATTTATCTCTTTCACATACTCACGCATAACTCTCATTATTCCTACGCGTATGTGTGTTTGGTTTATTGTTCATCCGCCTCTCTATCTCTTCTCTTGATGCTTGTGTTGTAAAACTAGTGACCTATCAGTGGTATCAATCGCCTAATAGTTGGGTGAACGTTTTGGTCCTACGTGTAGAACATACGCTTCGGTATTGATACTTTGGTTCGCTTAAAAACACGTTTTTTACACTTTTTAATCCAAGATTCTTGTCCTTTCAATGTTTTAAGGTGTTAAAATACTTGTCTTTGGCAAAAAGTTTCAAACTTTACGCGTGGATCTACGTTTTTAAGCTAGTTTTTGTTCGAGGGTTTCGTTCTACGCGTAACCTGTTTAGACGTTTTGGTTCATCAAGTTTCACACTTTTGTGTTATTTTGGTGATATTAAAGCTATCTCATCACAAAAATCTGGTTTAGAAACATCTTTGGGCAAAATCATTTATACGAGTAAAGCTACGCGTATCAAAACCCTAGTTTTACGCGTAACTTTATCCTTGGTTTGATCTTCAGTTTCGTGGTTTACTCCGTGTTTTCTTGCTTGGATAAGCCTGAAAATACGTCGACTTTGGATATCTTTTGCACTGTGATAGTGTAAAAGATCACTTGGGATAAAACCCTAAAATTACGCATAAGCATAAAGCTTACGCGTAGAACATCCTACGCATAAGATTCATCTTACGCCTAAGCCTCGTCTTACGCCTAAGGTAATCCTACGCCTAAGTTTTCTACGCCTAACTTACTGTTTACGCATAACTTTAGTGCTTTTCTCTCTGCTTATGCGTAAGCTAAACCTACGCGTAACTCTTGCTGTTACGCGTAACTTTGGTGTTTTTACGCATAAGTGCTACTTGGTTTATTGTGATTTCTACGCCTAAGGATACTTCATCAACAAAGGTTCATTCGACTACAAAGATCCATTTTACCAACACAAGTTTTCAACATGTCACAACCACCATACTCTAACTATTTCCCTTACACTTATTCTCAACGACAACAACAACTAAGTCCACAACATCAACAATGGAATCAACAACAAGCAATTTATCAACAACAATTTAATCAACAACATACTCCACAACTTGGAGCAATTCCTCCACCACAAATGGTTCAAACACCACCAAGTCTTCAAGTTTAACCCTACACAAACGATTTCAATCAACATCCATCAAGGAACACTATGAAGGAACCCACTTGGTTTGCAAAGATGTGTGAAGCTTTAAGCAGCCAACAATCAATTCATGAGGCTGGATCACTTGAGAGACCTCCGATGCTCACTCCAGGAAACTACGATCAATGGGTAATTAGGTTCTTTAGGTTTTGTGATCTGAAGAAGCCACATGAAAAGTTCTTAAAGAAGGTTATCTTGGAAGGTCCATTTCAGATGCCTACTGTCATTGTACCCGGAGATCCAAATGCTAATCCACCAAGGGATGAACAATCAAACATTGCTACTGTAGCAGACCTGAATCTAGAAGAACTTGTACACTATGAAGCTGATGAGCTTGCAATGCAATATATCCTTTTAGGATTACCAAACCCAATTCTTCGAAGTGTTGATGCTCAAAAGACTGCAAAGGCAATGTGGGAACACATTCATCTACTTATGGAAGGATCTGCACTCGATCAGGAGGATATGGAATCCAAAATTTACTTGGCTTATGAACACTTCTTGATTGAACCTGGAGAGACACTCAAGTCTTATCATCATCGATTCTTAGACATCATCAATGATTTGGATAAACACAACATCATCATGCCAAGAATTGCAGTTAATACTAAGTTCCTAAGTAGACTTGGTCCTGAATGGGAGAAGTATGTCATTTTTCTCCGTCAAGCGAAGAACATGCATCATTCTACATACGGATTGTTGTACGATTATTTGAAGCCTCATGAAAAGGAAGTTGATTGGGAAAGGATTCTCCGTGCTCAAATTGCTTCACCTTCACATCCGGAAAATCAACAACTTGCCTTGTATGCTCAAAACAGTTATCCTCCTCAACCAGCAACTCAACCAACTGCCACTATCACACCAAATGATCAATCACAACAATCTCAACATAATCAATTGGTTCCATACAACAACAACAATGCTCAAGAATTTGTCAGTGAAGCTAATGAGCAATCTGATCCGTTCGAAGCATTGCAACAAGGATTTGTTATGATTGCTAATGCTTTTAGCCGTTATACCAACAAATCCAACAATCGTATTCGTTCCTTATCTAACACACGAAATCAGGCTGTTGTGAATAATGGACGAGTTGAAGTTCAGAATCGTGGTTATGGTCGTCAGATGGGCGGTGGTCAAGGGTTTAATGCTATGGGTAGGAATAACAACAGATCTCAAGTGGTGGAACAGGGAAATGCTCATAATGGGTTGAATGGTCTTCGATGCTACAACTGCAATGAGAAGGGACACCTGGCTAATGCATGCCCAAAGCCGAGGTCTAGGGGCAGTGCTTATCACAAAGAGGCTCTTCTTTTGGCTCTTAAGGATGAAGCTGGTGGAACTCTCACAGACAAAGAACATAGTTTTATGGCAGATGCAGACTCAGATGATGATATGGAGGACTTGCAGGCCAATGCAGCTGTTATGTTGATGGCTAATATGCATGAGTTACACATGAGTGACACAGGCCCAGTGTATGACACTGATGGCTTGTCTCAGGTACCCGAACAAACCATATTTATCTCTGATCTAATATCTCCGCCAACATCTGAATCCGGCAAGGCTCAGAATGTTCAAAATGAGTCATCCACATCTCATTCCGACGATTTTCAATTAGACCCCGTAGTTACATTTGACGATCAAGATGACCTTATGGTATCCATTGATAATCAAATTGACTCCGTGGTTATACTTGAGGATCTAAGTAATGATCATGTTGTGACTCATGTTGAACACGCCGAACTTTTGCCTCATCCAGATTTTGCTCGTTTAATTCAAGACCAACAAACCATAGTGGAAGAATGTCGTGCAGTAAATCAGGACTTAAAAAGTAAAAATGCACTGTTCACCAAGGATTTTGAATGTTTACAAAAGCAACTCAACTTTTTCAAAACTCAAGAAAAACGTGAAAAAGGTTTTGAAGTCGCCTTTGCTAAATCTCATCAAAACAGAAAAATATTTAGAGAGACAGATGCGTGATCTAGCCGCTTCGAAGAATGCTTTGTTGTCTGAAATAGAACAACTGAAACATGAACATAAAAATCAAATTAACGCTCTCACCTTGGAAAATCAAAAAGCTAAGGCTGAGTTGTTAACTTGTAAAAAACAGTTCTCTGCATACAAAAAGCATTCAACGAAACGAATAGATGATCATCTTGAAGAAATTATCGGCCTGCAAAACAAACTTAAACAGTTTAAAACTGTTGTTTACAAACATGGTGAGTCAGTAACTGCTATTGAAAAGTTTACTTTAAAACCCAATCCAAATGGATATGGACTGAATCTTGCTGATTACAAACCTAAGCTTTCAACCAAAGCATTCAAACTAAATCCTGAAGTTTCCAGTGCAGAATATAAAATTGATAATTCTGTTATGAGTGTCGTTGAATATCATCGTCAAGAGGAATTAGATGCAGAAGACGAGAGTCGATAAAAATTAGAAATTGTTGTTTACAACAAACCTTTTAATTATTCAAAACCGGTCACTTTCGTCACACCAACGGATTCTTCTAACACACCAAGGGTTATCATAAAAACGTCTGAGTCTTCTAATGTTAATCCCCAACCAGATTATGCACAAATTTATGGTCCTTTACCTTCCATTAGTGAAGTAAACTCAAAACCTGAAAATCGCAAAATTCTTAGATATTTTGACATTTTCATGGCTGACCTCAAAACTTTACAACATGAGATAGAATATCATTCTGAAATCAAAGTTCAACATTTTCAATCGCCTCTGGCGCGAGAACAAAGAGACATTTTTCAGAAAAATCTTTTACCAAATGTTAAAATTTTGAAAAATTGTGCATTGTCTTGGGAACGGGACTTTCATAAGGAACTTGGAGTGATGAAGGTCGTTTTCGAGAAAACAGAAACATCTATTTCTAATACTAAACGTAAAAAGAAAATGTTGAGAAAAGATGTTGATCGACTCTTGAATGATGTTATCTGTGCTGATATCCATAATGTTGTGTTATTGAATTCTGTGTCATATGCATCTGATTATATCTTTGCTGATACTGTTGACTCTGTGGTAACTATTGAGAATACTGATAATGTGCATCAGATCGAGCCTTTAAAAGCTGAAAATGAACGATTGACAAACGAGCTTTCATATGCAAAACGTCGTCTTCAATGGTGTCAAAAAGATTGTCACAATCGTGAACTTACTTTGCAAAACAAAATCAACCAGTTGTAATCCAAAACGGTTAATCCAAAATTCGAGCAACTGGATGATCAAAACGTGTCTTTGAAATGTAAAATCTCAAAATATGAACAAGAACTTGTAAAAGTTAAACAGGAATATGGTGTCATATTTGACTTACTTAAAAAGACTCGTGATGAAGCATCAAACGAGCTTGATCATTTTCTTGCACACACTAAGGAAGTCATGAATTTTTCGGGAAATCTTCGTTCTGAAAATCAAGAATTGGTGCACACTATCTTTAAGTTAAGAGAAATGTTAGGAAAGTATGAACAACTTCCGCCTACCGTGATTAAGAGAATAGCACCAGTAACACTTAGTAATCGTGAACCTAGAATTCCTACTGCCAAAACACAAGTTGCTAACGTGCTTCCTTCTACTGAAACAGGAATAGTTGCCTCTTTTCCAAACGTTCGCACTTCACAGCCTAGGAGCACTACATCGAAGAATAGGAAGTTGCGACCTAAGAAAAGATCAATAAGGAATGCTAAAGTATAAGAACACCCTAGGACTATGAATAAGACTTACGTTGCTTCCACTATAGATATTGCGTCTGGAAAATGTAATAGAAATAGTGATGTAACGAATGCTAAACCTTTAAGTACTTTTGATATTCAGTCTGATGCACCTTGTGTTATTTTGTCGTAAAAGTATGAATTCTGATTGTCATGACAAATGTGTTGCTAAAGCTATCATCTCTCGTTTACGGAATCCTAAGAATCGGAATACCTCCAGGCCCACTAATCTTTCTAAGTCTGTGCTTGGTAAACCGCCCTCTTTAGATTCTAGGAAACGCATTGCTGTCCCTGTAGCTCCAGTTTCAAAGGCAACATCAACAAAATCCTGGCTATGGCACCGTCGTCTCTCACACTTAAACTTTCAAACTATAACCAATCTTGCTCGACACAAACTAGTTGAAGGTCTCCCACGATTTCGGTATTCTAAAGATCACCTTTGCTCAGCCTGTGAACAAGGTAAAAGCACTCGTGCTCATTTTCCTTCAAAAGTGGAACACAGCTCTCAGCATGTGCTTCATCTTCTTCACATGGACTTGTGTGGCCCGATGCGCATGCAAACGATTAATGGCAAATGCTACATCTTGGTAATTGTTGATGACTACTCACGCTGGACTTGGGTCTACTTTCTTCGAAGCAAAGACCAAGCTCCAAAGATGATCTTCACCTTTCTCACAAAATACAGGTTCAGCTCCGGAACACCGTCCGCCAAATAAGAACAGACAAAGGAACTGAATTTGTTAACCAAAATCTTCGAGAATTTTATGAGAAAGTAGGAATTGAGCATCAGACATCTATTGCACGAACACCAGAACAAAACGGAGTTGTTGAAAGACGAAACTGTCACACCCCCAAATTACCTGTTTTGCAGCGGAATGGAATTCCTGGGGATTGACTGTCATAGCATCACAAACACAGTTATATTGAACGACCTAAAGTGTCATTTAAAAACACATCGTTTGATATTTATTTAAAACATTCAGAGTTACAAGATAGGTCCCAAAAGTTGATAAAGTTTGCGGAAATATGTTCATTACAAGCCAAACGATGTTTTGAAAATGCCATAATATACAATGAGACGCGTCGACGCCGCGACTCTATGAGGGTTCCTTATTCGTGCCATGATGTGAATGTCTTAGTTACCTGAAAATACATTGCTAAAACGGTCAACAATAATGTTGGTGAGAAATCATAGGTTTATGAAAATGTTTTATACGACTACACAAGTATAGACCATGTATGACAATCATGCCACATAAAAATGTTACAATTGCTATAAGTCCATGACACCGAAACTAGACTGATCATGATGTTCGCCCCAACAGAGTGTTTGCCAAAAAACTCAAATAATGATATTAAATGAAATGCATCCGTTTAACCAGTTGGAATCCACCAACCCGGATGGAGGAGTCACCCTCGATAGATCTATCCACTCACCCTCGCTTCTATGAAATTAACGGTTCATGTTATATAATGGGGACATTCAATTGGCATGAGGTAACTTAAGCAATGTAAATGAATTTGATATACTTGGTATCGTAATAAAAATGATGTGCAATGTATTCTCCCCCGTAAGTTTGAAAATAAGTATAAACATGTACAACGGGGCTATGAAAACTCACTTGATGAATAGATGCGAAGACAAAAGTGAGTACACCGAAATGTAGCGTGAATCTCTAACCTCGACCTATTATGAATGATATGATATGTAATAAGTTATGATGTAATGTTATGCATGCAATTCGGATGATATTTATACCACTTATGAATTTTTGAAGATAATACTTTTCGTCGAAAAATAATCTTTTAACGTCTTTACCATTTTTAAATCACTTTTACTAGAAGACATCACTTTATAAAAAGTTCTACATCAATGTTAAAAACGACCTTCAACATGGTCACTTGTTGCCATATTACTTGTCTATTAGAAATATAATAGTTTTTCTTATATAAATAAGTTACGGCAACATTGTGTAAACGTGTATAATTTAATCGTTACAAATCCGTTTTCTACGTTTTTTATGTCCTTAGCTTCGTATAAAAGTATACTAATATATTTTTGATAAGTCGACACAATTTATCACGCCTAAGCCTCATTTTTGACTCGCACAAAATAGACGTAACATGCTGAAATTTTCAGAATTTTATAGTTTTCGTTGCCTAACTTGAAAAATTCATAACTTCTTCGTTATAGCTCCGTTTTAATCCGTTCAAGCGGCCACGGTTTCGTTTTAAAGTGTATTTTATAAATATCTAGGCCAAAATTTTTATCTACTGTCGAAAATTCCAGATTTTAAAAATAAAGACAGACCCTTTTTAAAACTTGTCGAAATGAGTTTTTCTCGCGCCAAACCTATTCTAACCAATTCAAAACAACTCCGAAGCTATTCTAATCCTACCATACACCTTCTTAGGGTGTCATGGTTTCCTAGACATCACCAAGAGTGATATATTACAAGGAGTATTTATAGGATGACATATATATATATATAACTCTTAAAACAATGAAAAAGTGGTATAAACATCCATAAGACTTGCATGTTTTTCTCAAATATGATGAAATGAATATAAAATAAATATGAAATATGAAAATGAATATGAGATGCTTACTAGTTAACTTGATGAGGTTTATGAACAAAGGTTTTATCCTAAACACCCAAGGTTTTTATTTCACAACCTTAATCAAGAGTGTAACTAGAGTGTATAAAACTTGACTAGAAAATTTTTTGATGATCCCTCCTTGATCCTATGGTTGGCCGGTTCTTGCAAGAGGAGAGGAAGAGAGATATTTTGATCTTACACTTTGCAAATTATTGAGTTGTATGTGTATAATGAGTAGTTTAAGAATATAATACATTTAAGTGTAAGATATTTTGCAAACTTCAAATGACTCACCCCTTGTGTCGACAAGGGGGTATTAGTCATCACTAATACTTTTTTATTTATTTATTAAATGTATAAATGTTAAGTAAATGTGAAGTTAAATAAGGATAGTTAGTAACTTGTATACACATTTGAGTATTTAGGGTAGCGTTAGCTAAAAATAAATTTTAACGGGTCAAGATAAAATATATTGAGGTCATAAAAATTATAAAAATACATTTCTTGAAAAATATGAGTGAAATAATAATTATCGTGTAGTATTTAAGAAAACCGTCGTAATTATATAAATATAACAATTTATATACAAAATAAATTGAAAACACTGGGTAAACTCATAATATTATTTTGATAATCTTAATATGAGTATAAAATATGTTGGGATAATTTTTGGAAGTATCGGATCAATTGTTCAAAATAATTAATTGCGCGATAACGTTTATTTAATAAAACTTATACGTTTAATGAAAAATGCAAAATCATGCGTGAACTAATATGATGATAATGATGCTAATGATATGTAGACTAAACCTAGTCTATATGGAATATCCTTGATGATTGTTCATGAATTCGCAGCTAAACCATTAAGGTTACGCGAATTTGATACTCGTAAACCTAGTTTACGATAAACGATAAATGGTGAAGCATGAGTAATGTTTTGAAAAATGACCTGAAAGTACGAGTTGTCACATTCGCCCATCCAAAAAGGAATTCAGTCCCTGAATTCAATCCTTGTTGGGTCCTACGGTGTTGTCGGTGAAAAGATGAGGATATTTGAGGCGCATCTGGTCTTCCCGTTCCCAAGTAAACTCAGGACCTCTTCGAGAATTCCAGCGAACCTTCACGATAGGAATACGACTTTGTTTCAACTGCTTGACCTCGCGGTCCATAATTTCTACAGGTTCCTCCATGAAATTTAGTTTATCGTCGAGTTGAATTTCTTCCAATGGAATAACGAGTGATTCGTACGAAAGACATTTCTTCATGTTTGAAACGTGAAACGTGTTGTGTACGTGACTAAGTTCTGACGAAAGCTCAAGTCGATAAGCTACAGGGCCAACTCTGCTCAAAATTTTGAATGGCCCAATGTACCTCGGGTTTAACTTCCCGCGTT
Organism: Chrysanthemum seticuspe; assembly: GCA_019973895.1. NCBI lineage: Eukaryota > Viridiplantae > Streptophyta > Magnoliopsida > Asterales > Asteraceae > Chrysanthemum > Chrysanthemum seticuspe. The sequence continues at coordinate 248,546,036 of BPTQ01000008.1, read as the reverse complement.
TTCCAAATCGTACCACGCCTTTCCAAGGCGATACTTTCAACATCACTTTGTCGCCAACTTGAAATTCTAATGGTTTGCGTCTAACATCTACGTAACTTTTCTGTCGGCTTCTGGCAGTTCTGAGTCTATCTCGGATTTGGACTATCTTTTATGTTGTTTCCCGTACCATTTCTGGACCAGTGAGTTGTGCGTCTCCAACCTCGGCCCAACAAACAGGTGATCGGCACTTTCGACCATAGAGTGCCTCGAATGGTGCCGCTTTTATACTGGTGTGATAACTATTATTGTACGAGAATTCGATCAATGGCAAATGGTTAGCCCAACCATTTCCAAAATCAATCACACATGCTCTCAGCATATCTTCTAATGTTTGAATTGTCCTTTCACTTTGACCATCGGTTTATGGATGATATGTTGTGCTCATCTCTAATTTGGTTCCAAATGAATCTTGTAATGATTTCCAGAAGTTTGAAGTGAATCGACTATCTCTGTCGGAAATGATGGAAATTGGTGCTCCATGCCTCGAGACTATTTCCTTGACATAAATTCTAGTGAGTTGTTCCATGGAATAAGTCTCTCTAATTGGTATGAAATGGGCTGATTTGGTAAGACGATCAACGATTACCCATATAGCGTCGTAACCTCCCGATGTCTTAGGAAGTTTCGTGACAAAGTCCATCGTAATGCGTTCCCATTTCCATTGGGGAATTTCTGGTTGTTGTAGTAATCCTGAAGGTTTTTGATATTCGACTTTTACCTTAGAGCAAGTAAGGCATCTGCTAACGTACGTAGCTATTTCCGCTTTCATGTTCGGCCACCAATAAAGTTTCTTGAGATCCTGATACATCTTATCAGAACCTGGGTGAATAGAATACTTTGACTTATGCGACTCATGCATAATCAATTCTCGTATCCCGCCATAAAATGGTACCCACATTCTATCCTTGAAGCATAATACTCCATCTGCTCTCTTTATAAAGCCATTTGCATTTTTGGGCATACCATAAAGCTTTTCACTTGGTCGGTTTTTGTTAGGAATTAGAAATTCCAGGTATTAAAGAGTCGGTCACCTCAAGTATATGTAATCGTTAGAAAGCTCGTAGTCGTAGTTCTTTTATGTTAAGTAGTATTTAGTTTAGTAACACCGTGGAGGACGGACGTGTCTTTACCCACTGTATGCCTGATCCACAGCCCGTTGTGTGGCGTTTTATGTAAGACTATAAATACTCTCTACCTCCCAAGGTAGAGAGTTGGAGCTCATAATAATATTTTCTTTCTCTCACTATAGTTCCCAACTCTCTTCCTTTCTCTCACTAGAACTTTCTCTCTCTAACATTCTTATACGCCTACTTTGATCATGGTTTAGAGTGTTTGTGAAATCCAATATCCTACAATTGGTATCAAGAGCCATGGTTTGATCACTCATCTTTCATGCTCTTTTTTTTGGTGGATTTCATAAGGTTTTTGGGGTATTAAGGGTTTAGGAGAGTTTGATTCATTTGGATAAATTCTAGTGTTAAAGTTTGAATTTTGGTTATACTTTTGTGTTTAGGATCATCATATGTGTTTATGTTTTGAATTGGAAGGCTTAAATCATTGTGGTTTGGTTGTTTTGGATTGATTAAGTGGTTATTTGTGAAAGAAGGATGAAGCGAGTTGAGTCTCGGACTTGTTTTTCTTCAAAGCGAGTTGCTTTGTTATTTGATGCGAGTTGGTACATGCGACTTAGCTGTTTAGCGAGTTGATTTTTATGCGGTTTGAGTTCTAAGCGAGTTGTTTCTTTAAGCGACTTGAGATCTAAAGCGACTTAGCTATTGAGCGAGTTGTAAAGCTAGGGAGTTAAGTTAAGCGACTTGGTGTTTAAGCGAGTTGATTGTGTTGCGAGTTGATACTAAAGCGAGTTGGCTATTTAGCGACTTGATTCATTAAGCGAGTTGATTGTGTTGCGAGTTGATGCGGATGCGACTTGGCTTTTAAGCGAGTTGATTACTTAAGCGAGTTGTTAAGTAAGCGAGTTGTGTGGTTTGGTACTTATTCATTTAGGCTTGTTACTTCTTCGTGATACATTCTCACGGTTGTTCTTTTGGTTTAGTAAAATCCCGTGAAAGAATCAATTTCCCGGTTTAATCAAAGAATTGTAAAATCCCGTAGAGCTTGAAACATGTCTACAAACGTTCCTACTATCATCTCCACTGTTGCCGAGGATGTTCAAGCAGCTGGCTCAGATACTCGTCCACCCATGCTTGACAGAACTGACTATGACTCTTGGGCTCAACGAATCAGATTGTACTGTCTTGGAAAAGAAAATGAGGTTAACATTCTCAAATCCATCGATGAAGGACCTTACCGAGTTGAGACTACTAGAGATGTACTTGATACTGCTGAAGATGGAACTCTGATTTATGGAATGGACAGACCAAAGATGTATGATGAGCTTGACGATAAGGAGAAAAAGAGATTCGATGCAGATATCCGAGCTTCCAACATTATACTGTAAGGTCTACCAAAGGACATCTACAAGCTTATCAATCACAACACCGAGGCAAAAGCTGTATGGGATAATGTCAAGATGCTTCTTTCTGGTTCTGAGCTAACTGTTGAAGACCGAGAATCACAGCTGTATGATGAATTTGAACACTTCAAGATGAAACCAGATGAAAGTGTTTATCAGTACTATGTGAGATTTCATAAGCTGGTGAATGACATGAGGAACATCAGAATGACTATGCCTAACATTCAGCTGAACTCAAAGTTTGTAAACAACATGAATCCCGAATGGCACAAGTTTGTTACTTCTGTGAAGCTCACTAAAGGATTGAAGAATACAAATTATGAGCAACTCTATGCATTCCTTCTTCAAAATGAGAGGCAAGCCATGTTTGAAAAGAGGATTCTAGATCATTTCAAAGCTCAGGGAGAAGCAAGTTCAACAAATGATTCAACTGCTTTTTACACAAATGTTGGGATTACCACCAAAGCTTCTCAAGTTGTACCCACGGGAGATAGTAATCACAAACTCATTCCTGATCCAAGGTTCAAGCAACCAGATGCTAATGCTGTCATGGAACATTTCATCAATCAACTGGCACTCATGATTAAAGAAAACAGGACACTTTCACCTCACACTAACAAACTTCACACCAACAATGAGATCAGAACCGCCTCCAATCTTCACAATCATGCTTTGATCAGAGATGGGAAAATTATGGGGCAGCCAGTTCAAGAAAGGCAGTTTGATCAAAGAAATGGTGGAGCAGGTGGAGGTTATGGTGCAAATCAGAATCAGGGAAGGAATGGAAATCAAGGTCAAGCAAAGCCGATCAAATGCTATAACTGTGGTGGTGAGGGACACATTGCAAGGAACTGCACATCTCCAAAACGTCCACAGAATGCTGATTACTTCAGAGATAAGATGCTGCTTGTACAAGCTCAGGATAATGGTGCTGCTTTGGATGAAGAAGAGTTGTTGTTTCTTGCTAAGGGCAATGCCAAGACCTATGATGCAGATGTGGATGAGCAGCCAATTCAGGAGATAGGTCACAATCATCAGAATGCCTTTCAAGTCGCTGATTGTGATGCATACGACTCTGATGTGGATGATGGACCTACTGCACACACAATTTTTATGGCTAGCATTTCTCCAATGGTTTCTCCCAAGGTCTCTTCTTCACCACAAGCTGGCCCATCCAAAGACAAACTCATCTCAGAGGTATTAAAACTATACGATGATGCTGATGTACAAAAGATGCATGACAAAGTACAATCAACTGAAACTATTGAATCAAATATTGAAAATATGGGTAATATCAATGTTGTCCCATATGATCAATATGTGAAACAAAGTGAAAGTGAAGTTGTACCAAGTGATGCATCTTCTGCAGTCAACAATGACTATGTTTTTGATGAATACACTGCATGTGCCCCTGATGATTCTGTTATCTCTGAACTGAATGCCTATAAAGAACGTGTTGCTATTTATGAACAACGTGCAAAATTTGAGTTGACCACCCGTGAGCAGGAAATGGATGACCAAATGCGTACAACTATTAGAAAAAGTAGGTTTAGAGAAGAAGTATTAAAACAAGAGTTAAACTCCTTACAAGAAAAGCTCTCTAAAACTGCTAAGCAAAAACAAGAACTTCAAGAAAATGTTAAAATGCTTAAGCAAGAATTCAGTGCTAAGGAATCAAAACTTTTGAATGATTTTTTAATCTAAAAACCTTGAAAAACAAGCTTGAAAATAAGTTGTACGTACAAGGAAACACCATTCAGACTGCTCACATGATCACTAAGCATAGAGTCTTAAGCGATAAGCATAGCATTCCCCTTGTTGAGGAACCAAATCCAGAGGTCATTAAAAAGGCTAGAAATGCTCATAAGGTTCTTTATGATGGCAATGAAATTCTTAAACCTAGACAGAAACCTAGTTGCGCTGAGTGCACTGAGGAAGATAAGAAATCAGATGAAGTCACTAGGGAAAAGATGAACAAGAAATTAGATGACCCTAAATGTAAAGAGAAGAAAATAAAGATCACACCCCATGATTACAAGAAGGAAAACTGGATTTCCTTGAATATGTTTAAGACTCAGACATTGTTGACTCCCGAACAAGTTTTCTGGAAAATGGATTTAGATAAGCAGAAAGCTGAAAATATTATTGAAACAAACCCTCCCCTTTGGAAAATGCCTAGAGCGACTGTGTATCCTCCTAATACACCAATGCATCTTGTTCCTAGAACAATTACCACTAAAATCAAGACCTTAATTAGTCAATATGTTATCTTTCAACTATTTGTTGATTTTGAGAAAACTTGCATGAAAAGAATCACACCCACTGGTATAACTGAAGGAGAAAAGGGTTTTGAGCAAACGAAAGAATGTTATTTAACTGAAGTCATGCCTTTCTTTAAACTGCTAAAAGATCATTTTGAAAGTCTTAAAAAGGGAATGAACTTAGACATTAAAGAAATGGAAAAGGAGTTTGATGCAATGATAGTTGAGGTTAGTGACTATGAGCGAGCACTAAAATATAATGAGATTGAGAGAAAGAACTTGCATACATTAAATGAGACTCTAATTACTGAAAGTGTTGCTCAAGATATGTTTTTCACTGCTACAAATTGTTCTATTAATGCTTCCCAATTTCATGAACTATCTGTTGCCCTGAAAGTCTCCTATGATCGTGTCATTGAGCTTGACGAAAACTAATTCTGAACTAAATGAGAAAATTGAACTGGATGATCACGACAATTTGGTTAAACATTTTTCTAATCTAGAAGTTGAGCATTTTAATTTACAACTAAAATATCAACATCTTAAAGAAAATGTCAAAACTTCAAATATCAAGACATCCTCAGATGCTCCAGAGTTTGATGCAGTTTTTCAAATTAACAGACGTGATGAACAGATTCAAGCACATTGCAACACGATCAGAAAGTTGAAAGCCCAAATCTCTCAATTAAAGGGTCAAACGAACAATATGACAGGCTCCCAAATGCCTCCTCCTCTAGATTCTCAGAATTCTCAAACGTTTCATCTTCAAAACTTAGTAAATGCATTACAAAAGGAAAACGAAAGTTTTCTAGAAGAAAATGAAAAGGTTAAACGTCATTTCAATGAGTTATTTGAATCTATAAAGGTCACTCGTAACAAAAATAACGAAACGGTAGCCTCGTTACAAAAAGAAATTGAGAATCTAAAGAGTCAGGTAAAAGGGAAGATGCCAATGACCAATGGGGAGAATGGTGTATCAAAGGTACATGTCTGTAATAAATATGCTTTTTCTGTGAAATATGTTCCTCCTCATCTTAGGAATAACAAACTTGCTATTCAAACATATTTCTCACATCTTAAGGACAACCTAGAAAGTCTCCGTGAGATTGTTGAAGAGGATAAATTAGAGAAACCACTTGACAATGCAATTGGGCATGCATGCTTATATGCCAAACGATCTCAAGAAATTCTAGAATGCTTAATCACAATATGCCTAAAGTCCTTAGGTGAGAGAGTTAATCCTTTGATTCCATGTTCGATGCCTAGTGCCAAGTATGATATTCATTCGATGCCAAATATTTTTAATGTGAACCTTAGTGTGCCTTTAAGTAGTTCAGACTCCAGATCTGTCAATGCTAAGAAAGAGAACTCTAGTGTGCCTTCTAGGAGTACAAACCCCAGCACCTCTAGTGTTATGAAAGTGAACCTTGGTGTGTCTGCATGTAATTCAGATCCCAGAACATCTAAATAGGAGATGCAAAGAGTAGCAAAAACTAATGTTCCCATTCCCTCTACAGGAGTAATCAGTGACATTAAAGCAAGCGGGTCAAAGTCTCAAGACAATACAAGGAAGGACACGGCCTCGCAAGCTAAGAATGTGCATTGTAAGAGAGTAGAAGACCAACCTAGGAACTTTAAGTTTGAGCCGAATAAAACGAATCGTGTTGATTCTAGTATTAGCCATAGGCGTACTGTAATTAATTCGAATTCTGATACTATTTGCAAACCTTGTATTGATGTCTGCTTGAATTCTGTTTCTAATCATGAATGTGGTGTTAATGTCTTGCCTAATGATGTTAATTGTCCAGTTAATATTGTTAATGCTAAAAATCATGCTAAGAAGGCTAAGAGGCAAAAACGAAAGAAAGTTAGAAAACAGTGGAAACCCACAGGAAGAACATTTAGTAAGATAAGATATCATTGGATACCTGTTGGTCATAAGACTAATCAGACAATGCCCACTAGAAAATGGATGCCTACTGGTAGAACTATTCCCTTAAGAAGTGAGCACACTTTGAATAGGGCTAATACAGACACTAGTACTGCATCTATTCATAATGATTCCATTACCTTAATTTCTGATATGAATGCTTCTATTTCTGATGTGGGTGTTCCAATCACTGCTACTAACCAAATGGAACCCATTTTTGCATGGGGATCCCAATTATCCAGTTATCCATTCTTGTCTGTGTTCAACTGCAGATCGTTCAAATCGTTATGTGGTACCTGGACTCAGGCTGTTCCAAGCATATGACTGGAGACCGGTCGCGGCTCATGAACTTCATGAGCAAATTCATCGGGACAGTTAGATTCGGTAATGATCATTTCGGTGCAATTATGGGTTATGGAGATTACGTTGTTGGTGACAGTGTCATCTCTAGAGTATACTATATGGAAGGTCTTGGTCATAATCTGTTCTCTGTGGGTCAATTCTGTGATTCTGATCTAGAAGTAGCCTTCAGAAAACATACTTGTTTTGTTAGAGAACTTAATGGTAAGGAACTGTTAAGAGGAACTCGTGGTTCAAATCTATACACCATCTCTATCGACGATATGATGAAGTCTTCTCCAATTTGCTTGTTGTCAAAGGCTTCAAAAACAAAGTCATGGTTATGGCATCGTCGTCTCAATCACTTGAACTTCGGCACCATCAATGATCTCTCTAGAAAGGACTTAGTTGTAGGTTTACCTAGACTAAAGTATGAAAAAGATCATCTGTGTTCAGCATGCCAATTGGGAAAAAGCAAAAAGTATACCCATAAACCCAAACCTACAAACTCAATAACAGAAGTTCTTCATACCCTTCATATGGATTTATGTGGACCAATGAGAGTGCAGAATATCTTTGGGAAGAAATATGTGTTAGTTGTGGGATGATTACTCTAGATTCACCTGGGTCAAGTTCTTAAGGACAAAGGATGAAACTCCTGATATCATCATCAAACTCATCAAACAGCTGCAGGTTCGACTTAACAAAACCGCCAGAATTATCCGAACAGACAATGGTACTGAGTTTGTTAACAAACAACTTAGTGAATTTTATGAAAGCATTGGAATCAGCCATCAAAGAAGTGTTCCACGAACTCCTCAACAGAACGGTGTAGTTGAAAGACGAAATCGAACCCTTGTGGAAGCCGCTAGAACAATGTTGATTTACTCAAACGTTCCAATGTTTCTCTGGGTTGAAGCTATTGCCACTGCATGCTACACACAAAATCGTTCCCTGATTCACACTGTTCATGGAAAGACACCATATGAACTTGTCCACAACAGAAAACCTAATCTCTCTTTCCTTCGTGTGTTTGGAGCATTGTGCTATCCAACTAATGAGGGTCAAGACTTAGGCAAACTTAGAGCTAAAGCATACATTGGAGTATTTGTAGGGTATGCACCAAACAAAATGGGATATCGAATCTACAACAAAAGAACCCGAAATATCATGGAAACAATTCACGTTACGTTTGATGAGCTGACCGGTCAAACGGCTCCTGGACAATTCAGTTCTGGACCCGCACTTCAAAACAGTCCCATTGGTTCATCCCTTGTTCTAAACTCTTCTCAAGAAACTCCATATGTACCTCCATCTGAAGATGATTTAAAGAAATTGTTTGATCCTATGTTTGATGAACTTTATGATCCAAGTACTAATGAGGTGTCGATTCCTACAACAGAGGCTGCTCATATTCCTGTGAATGAAGTCAATCCCTCTCGTCCAGTATCCACACGGAAACAACTTGCAACCGATGCCTTATGGTGCTTCTTCAACTCCGTACTCTCTAAGATCGAACCAAAAGATGTTAAAACCGCCATGAATGAAGATAGCTGGTTCAATGCTATGTAAGATGAAATTCATGAGTTTGATCGACTTGAAGTATGGGAGTTAGTACCTGCTCCAGATTATGCTATGATCATTGCTCTAAAATGGATCTTCAAAGTGAAACTTGATGAGCATGGTGATGTGTTGAAGAACAAGGCTCGATTAGTTGCTAAAGGATACCGTCAAGAGGAGGGTATAGACTTTGAAGAATCTTTTGCTCCTGTTGCTCGAATCGAGGCAATCATAATCTTTTTGGCTAATGCTGCTAGTAAGAACATGGTAGTCTATCAGATGGATGTAAAGACGGCATTTCTGAACGGATATCTTAAAGAAGTCGTCTACGTCAGCCAACCTGAAGGATTTGTGAATCAAGAGCGTCCTACTCACGTTTATCGTTTGAAGAAGGCTCTTTACGGTTTAAAGCAAGCTCCAAGGGCATGGTATGATACTCTATCAAAGTTTCTTCTATCTACCGGATTTAGCAAAGGAGCAGTTGATCCAACATTGTTCACCAGGAAGTCAGGCAAACATTTAATTCATGTTCAAATTTATGTTGATGATATCATCTTTGCCTCGACTGACCCCAATGAGTGTGACCGTTTTTCAAATGAAATGAGTTCAAAGTTTCAAATGTCAATGATGGGACAAATGTCATTTTTCTTGGGATTACAAATTTCACAAAGTCCCTGAGGCATTTTCATAAATCAATCTAAATATGCAACTGAGATCTTAAAGAAATTTGGATTTGATTCAAGTGACCCTGTTGACACTCCCATGATTGATCGAACCAAACTAGATGAGGACCACTCAGGGATCATGATTGACCAAACAAAATATCGTAGTATGATTGGATCCCTGATGTACCTCACTGCTAGTAGACCAGACATCTTGTTCGCTGTTTGCATGTGTGCTAAATACCAGGCTAAGCCTACTAAAAAGCACCTTGAAGCGGTTAAACGGGTCTTTCGGTATCTCCAAGGAACCATCAATATGGGACTATGGTACCCGAAGGACACCGGTATGTCTCTAACGGCCTATGCAGATGCTGATCATGCAGGTTGTCAAGATACACGTCGAAGTACGTCTGGAGGTGCTCAATTTTTGGGTGATAAGCTTGTGAGCTGGTCTTCAAAGAAGCAAATGAGTACTTCTATTTCCTCTACAGAGGCTGAATACATAGCCATGTCATCTTGTTGTGCTCAAATCTTATGGATGAGATCTCAATTATCTGACTATGGCTTTGAATTCAACAAAATCCCTCTGTACTGTGACAATAAAAGTGCTATTGCTCTCTCATGCAACAACGTTCAACACTCAAGAGCAAAGCATATCGACATTCTACATCACTTCATCAGGGAACAAGTGGAAAAAGGTGTGGTGGAACTCTATTTTGTGAGGTCTGAATATCAGTTAGCAGACATCTTCACCAAAGCTCTTCCAAGAGAACCTTTTGAGTTTATTCTTCCACGTCTTGGCTTGAAAAGTCTTCAACCAGAAACACTCAAGCGTCTTCAGGAGGAAGACGAGGAGTAAAGGTCTATCTTCATCTATCTCTTGTATATATCTATTCGAAAAACAAAATACAAAATTATAAAACCTGTAAAATCCAAAAAAATCTGAAAAATTCGAAAAATCTTCAAAAAATATTGTCAATTTGTTATGCTTTTTCTTGGTTCGTCAATATCTACGGTCTTTGTGCTGTCATTCAAAGAATGACACGGGACTTTAGATGTTGTTCGAAATCTTAAAAAAAAAAAAAAAAAAAAAAAAAAAAAATGAGAGAAAGAATGATTTATTGTCAGTTCATGCAGTAACCCGCTTTTCAAAGAAAGAACAGAGCCATGCTTTTTCATGTTTTTCAAGATTTGAGAATTTGTTTGAACGTTCATCAAAAGCCTTCTTATCAACCAAATTCAATGCTCTGATTCTATTAACAAGTTCTCTGATGAAAACAAATTGTTTTGAAAAATAACTCAGAATCTAGTTTTAATAATCATCTGGACTTATTTGTCAAAATATCTATCTCTCAATCGACAACCTATGTCATTGATTGAGGGGGAGAATGATTTCAATTAAATTAAAAAGTTATTTGGCTTTAAATTGTTTTCAAAAGATATACATGCATGTTTTATGAATGGAGTTTTAAAGTCTTAAAATCCGATCCTTATCAGTTAAAACGCTTTCATAATCAAGACACAATTCCCCTTAAAAGCTTTCAAAATCAATTTAGATCTATAAGAGATCACAAATCTCAAATGATTTGATAATTGTGATCGGGGGAGAATGTGTGATTTAAATTGAATTTAAACTGATAATTCGGTAAATGGTTTTATAAGAATGTACATGCTCTCCTTCCCACATGTGACAAACGATTTCAAATTTTCCATGCACATGTTGAGGGGGAGCATCTATCTTAAACCTATGATTTGAAACGTGATCACTTATCTCAATGTGCAGGTTCCCTCTAGTATGTGCAAAACTCTTTTCAAATCTCGAGGCACTTATTGAGGGGGAGCAAACTTATGAAAACCTCATCCTTCCCGGAAATGCTTTATCTACTTGATTTGATCAGGGAAGTGATGTTGATATCTTTTAGAAAATGGTAATCAAAGAAGTAAATTCTTCCTCTTGCCTCCGTGTGCAAAACGATTTCAAACATTTGGTGCACATGTTGAGGGGGAGCACTTGTTCTAAAAATATCAAAAACAATTCAGGTACAAAATGTTTTGATAATATATCACAAGTATCTTGATTAATTTTCAAATGGTTTTCAATTGGTTCAAATGGCAGATGAACAATACCAAATAGACCAGCCAAATTTACTTCAGGTACGGTGATATAAGGATGATAAGATTAGGTATTGGTTCCCATGATCCGCCAGAACCGGAGGGATCTACCCAGGGACAATCCACTAGTTAGTGTAGAAGTCCTTAGGTATGATGATTAAAGGAGAAAAATGAGATATGGGAAGAATGCGGACTGAGATAGAGCTAGTACTGGAACAAAACCAACAAAGTTCTAGCTATGAAGTCTCGGTAAGCACTGAAGGGGTTGAAGAATTAAAAAGAATTGAATGAGAAAAGGGTGAAAACAAATAGCCCTCCATATATTCAACTTTAGGGCAGAAACCGGGTTCAATTCATATGCTACTGATGGTAACATCGGTATTGAAGACAAGACGTCATGGACCCAGTGACGCACTGCACTTCAACTTTCCAAACCACTCAAGTTCCTCTTAAAAGGACTTGTTTCATTCTCACGGGGAACCGACATTATCTATCGACTTTCTCTTAGAGATTGTTGATATTGAAGAAGGAGACCCTCTCCCTAGTCTCCGACACAGGATCCAAATATGCACATATTGAGTCTAGAGCCACGAGATCATCAATAAATCTCATTAGGACACTTTCATTGAAGACTCTCTGTTTCACACAATGTGGAAAGAGATATTTTATCTTGAGTCCTACGCATTATCCTTGTGGTATTGCCAGAACATCTGAGTGATATGCAAACATACTCACAATGAAGATGGAAAGCCTTCTGGAGCCAACATCAAACAAGCTCCTGGTGGGTGGCATGTGAGATCTATCAAATAGATCAACCATGTGACAACTGAACAGAAACAATGGGGCGATTCAATCTTTTGAATCAATCCTGGTTCAGGTTATGGATTGACGGATACCTTTGAAAAACCGGTCATTGTGCTTAAAAACTCTTTTCTTTAGCACATTGACCGTGTTCTTATATTTCAAATCAAAAGGTGTTTTATGATTGATAATTGATTTTCATTAAAACCTTCGTTGTATTGCAAAAACAATTTCTATTGAGCAATACACGATTGTCTTTTAAATCTCTTTTCATCAATCAGTGAATTTCTACTTCGCTGGTTCACTCACTCCGTGTTGTCTTCTTTGAGATGTTCCGGTTTGAGAACAGCTAGAGCAGCTGCGAAACCCTGTTAAGGAAATTCTTCGGAATTATACCTGATCACAGGCAGTACTTGTACTGATCAACGGGGAACCGTGGGCCGTGTACCTCAATTCAACGAAATTGATCAAAGACACTTTTGTGCGCTTTATTGCTAACTGTTTTATGCAGGTACACCCTACGTTTGCAGCTGATCAGAATGAAGCGGTCAATCCATAGCCGCATGCTCACACTACACATTCATCTCAAAAGAAATCATGATAAGTGCATCAATGACTCTGATATTTTCACTCCATGCTTCTGCTACGCTGCTGCCAATATCATGAATCAACGAAAGCTTCTGTTACTCTGATGAGAAGATATCATGATCCAGAATGTGAGCATGTCGGTCCGAAAGTCACAACATCACATAATACCAACACCAAAATGGACGTCTCAGAGATTTTTGTTAGCTGATGATCTCAAAAGCTGGCTTGAAATTATTATCACGTGGATCAGTAAAAGACCTCCACTTGGATTAACCAAACATGCAATGAGTGGAATCAATGACTACGAGCTTCGGAGCAAAGTACTACATCAAGAATGCAAGAACAATAGTTAATGTAATATCTGTTTGTATTCAATGTAATTTTAGTATATGTTTGAGGTGACCTCCCTTAGGGGGAGATTGTTAGGAATTAGAAATTCCAGGTATTAAAGAGTCGGTCACCTCAAGTATATGTAATCGTTAGAAAGCTCGTAGTCGTAGTTCTTTTATGTTAAGTAGTATTTAGTTTAGTAACACCGTGGAGGACGGACGGGTCTTTACCCACTGTATGCCTGATCCACAGCCCGTTGTGTGGCGTTTTATGTAAGACTATAAATACTCTACCTCCCAAGGTAGAGAGTTGGAGCTCATAATAATATTTTCTTTCTCTCACTATAGTTCCCAACTCTCTTCCTTTCTCTCACTAGAACTTTCTCTCTCTAACATTCTTATACGCCTACTTTGATCATGGTTTAGAGTGTTTGTGAAATCCAATATCCTACAGTTTTCCTCCTTGAGTGCCTCGATTTGTGCCTCAAGTATTTTTGATGGTAAAGGTGAACTGATCGTCATTCATAATGATCGGACTCTTAAAGGTTTGGGTCTTTCTTTCCGGCTAAGAGCATCAGCCACAACATTGGCCTTTCCCGGGTGATACTTGATTTCACAATCGTAATCGCTGAGTAATTCCAACCAACGACGTTGTCTCATGTTAAGTTCCTTCTGATCAAGAACATATTGTAAACTCTTGTGGTCCGTAAACACTGTGCACTTTGTACCGTAAAGGTAGTGTCTCCAAATCTTTAGTACAAAAACTACGGCCCCCAACTTAAGATCATGTGTGGTGTAATTCTTCTCATGAACCTTAAGTTGTCGAGAAGCATAAGCTATCACCTTCTCGTTTTGCATTAATACAGCTCCAAGCCCTTTATGTGAAGCATCGCAGTATACAACGAAGTTCTCAATTCCTTCGGGTAGTGCCAAAATTGGCGCACTGCAAAGCTTTTGCTTCAACAACTGAAAAGCAGCTTCTTGTTTCTTTCCCCATTCGTACTTCTTGTTTATCTGTGTCAACTTGGTCAAAGCTTTAGCTATCTTTGAAAAACCTTCGATGAATCTTCGGTAATACCCGGCGAGTCCTAGAAATTGTCGGATTTCTGTAGGATTTGTTGGAGTAGCCCAATCTTTTACGGCTTCAATATTTTCAGGGTCTACATGTAATCCTTGACTATCAATGACATGACCAAGAAATTGTACTTTATGGTTCCAAAAATCACACTTCGAAAATTTGGCATACAACTTCTCATTCTTGAGTAGTCCTAAAATCGTTCTTAAATGCCCTTCGTGCTCTTCTTTGCTCTTTGAGTAAATCAATATGTCGTCAATGAATACTATAACAAACTTGTCCAAATACGGTTTACATACCCTATTCATGAGATCCATGAATACTGCAGGTGCATTAGTTAATCCGAACGGCATTACTTGAAACTCATAATGTCCATAACGAGTTCTAAATGTTGTTTTTGGGATATCCTCCTCCCGAACTCTAAGTTGATGGTAACCTGACCTTAGGTAAATCTTTGAGTAGATACTAGAGCCTTGCAACTGATCGAACAAGTCGTTGATTCTGGGGAGTGGGTAACGATTCTTCACCGTTAACTTGTTCAGCTCTCTATAATCTATACACATTCTGAAGGATCCATCTTTCTTCTTCACAAATAAGACCGGTGCTCCCCAAGGTGAGGAACTTGGCCTAATGAATCCTTTGTCTAAAAGTTCTTGCAACTGATTAGAAAACTCTTTCATCTCTGATGGTGCTAATCGGTAAGGTGCTCTCGCAATTGGTGCAGCTCCGGGCACTAAGTCAATATGAAATTCTACTTGACGTGCCGGTGGAAGTCCTGGTAAGTCTTCAGGAAAGACTTCAGGAAATTCTCGAGCAATCGGTACATCCTCAAGTCGCTTCTCCTCCGACTTCTACTCGGTTATATGTGCTAAGAAAGCAAAACAACCTTTCTTTATGTATTTCTCCGTTTTGATGCATGATATAATACTGAGTCTAGTTCCACTTCGTTCCCCATGAATGATCAAAGTTTCACTGTTATAAGGAAGATGAACAAGTTTTTCATCACAAATGATTCTTGCATGATGTTTGGATAACCAATCCATGCCGATGATGACGTCGAAACTACCAAGTTCTACGGGCATAAGGTCTATATTGAAGGGATGATTTAGAAAATTGAGTGTACAACCACGGAAAATGGTGTCGATGCTAATTAAGTTACCATTAGCTAATTCAATGTTGTATGATGTGTCTAATGTGGTTGGTTTTATATTGAGTAAAGGTGCAAATATAGTGGACACAAAACTTTTATCGGCTCCCGTATCAAATAAAACTGTTGCATAACGATTATTGATAAGGAACGTACCCGTGACAACATTCGGGTCCTCCCTAGCTTCTCCACCTCCCATGACATAGGCTCTTCCTTGTGCCATTCCACCTTGATTCTTGTTTCCTTGGTTCCTTCCCTTTGGACACTCAGTCTTGTAGTGTCCCCTTTCTCCACAACCAAAACATGTCACTTGTTGTTTCTGATTGTCCCCCATAACTGGCAACTTGCAATCCCTAGTTTGATGACCCACTATCTTACAGTTCCCGCATGGATCAGGACAACGTCCCGGCTTGTGATGACTCGAACACCTCTCACACTTAGGCAAAATCCCCGTGTACCCCTTTTTCTCCGTTGGGCCTGCAACATAGGCCTTTGCAACCTCTTGTCTCTTAGCTGGTCGTTGTATGACATTTCCACCTCTGTTGTTGTCCCACTTTCGTTTGTTGTTGTTATTGTTGTTATAGTTGGTGTAATTGTTTCGGTTATTGTTGTAATTGAAGCGGTTGTTGGTATTGTTGTTGTTTCGGTTGATGTTGGCGATGTTGCTTCTCTTTACTACTTGCGCCATGAGCTTTTGAGACACTTGAATGGATTCCTCAATCGTTTGCGGATCAAAAGAAATTACGTCTCCTTGAATAACCTGGGGAAGTCCCCCAATGAAAGCCTCCAGTAGCTTCTCGTTATCCGAAACCATAGATGGGCATAACGCGGCCAATTCTTGAAACCTTCGAATGTAAGTATCAATGTCATACCCAATAGTTACCAGTTCATATAATTCGGTCTCCAACTTTTTCACCTCCGTACGCGGACAATACTTCTTCGTTAGCAAACTTTTGAATTGCTCCCAGGTGAGCTTGAAAGCATTTTCCATTCCCATTGGCTGAGCATACGAATTCCACCACGACATTGCCCCATCAAGTAGTGTACTTGTAGCAAACTTAACCTTGCTATCCTCCGGGCAATTACATAACAGAAACACGGACTCCATTTTCTCGAACCATCTAACCATGGCAGTTGCCCCTTCAGTACCCTTGAACTTAGTGGGATCTCCACTTTTAAAATCCTTATACGAACAACTTCTAACCCCTGACCCTCCTGCAATACCTGCAGCAGCAGCAAGTCTAGCGGCCTCGACAGTAGCCGCAGCCTCAGCAGCAGCCGCCACCGATGCTCTTTCAGTCCTTAATGCATTGGCTATGCTATCGTTCACATACTTCTGCATAGCCGCTTGAGTCAATTCAGGTGTGGCTTTCTTTGGCGCCATTACTCTTCAAAACCATAAGATGAAACAATTATGAGAACTCGCAAGTAGAAACAAACATTACACATATATATCCACAACCACAACATGCATAATATAAATGAAATCACAACGGAACAACCACGAAATATCACAAATATAATCACAACACACGTGGATAATATACATGAAAATTTCGGCCTACGTGGACCGATATCATAGATAGTAAAACCATTCCTACATAGTAGAGTCAACACTTGTTACATTTGTTTGTACAACAACCAAAAGACAACAAGTTCTTTAAACTATGTCACACACCTTGTGACTAGGATAATAGTAATAAAAACTATACATGATAAAAGTCTACACTAGGCACCTCCTGGTGCTCCGCCAGCTCTATCCTGTAGATCTCGAACCTGTGTAGTCAAACTAGCAACCAAACCCCTCAACTCGCTAATCTGACCCTGTGCGATAACAATGCTCTCATGAGCTAATGCCAACTCCTGAGCCTGACGCTGAAGTTCGTCCTGTGCCATCTCAGCTCTATCATATAACTCAGGCATCTCCTGCCTCAACTCAACAATATGCCCCCTGTTCTCTAACTGTCTAGATTCTAAACCCTGGTGCGACATATCAATCGAAACCCTACCTATCACGAGACCCTCAACCTCCTCCTCAATGGTCTCCACTCGCTCCAATGACAGTTCCTCCAACTGTCCTAACATCTTATCTATCTGTATCTGTTGGCTATCTATACGTGCCCCTAATGTCTCAGTGGAAGGTTGTCTAGCAGCAGCAGCCTTTGAGCTCTCACCTATCTCGAACCTAACAGGTGGTTCGGGCTCTGTAGAGGGTGATGCAGGGATGTCAAAACGTGCACGCTTTTTGAGCGGCAAGTCCAATGTAGGTATAGGGTCCCTAAGATAGTATGATGATGATGATGATGATAATAGTGGTGATGGTGGATGAATCGGGCCATGTGTAGGGCTAACAGGTGGGGTAGGTGCGACTTCGCCCTCCTCAAAGGGTTCGGTCTCGGTGTCAGTCACTATAAGTGGTAGATCTGAAGTAGAGCCAATAGAAGATAAAACTACAGTGGTGTGTGATAAGGCATCGTTCATGTTGGTGTCGGATGACACATCCTCCATGTTCGTGTCAGATGATATAGGGATAGTGTCGGAATCTGAAGACATCTCTGTGACAACCGATGTAAAAATAAAAGTAAATAACTCGAATAAAATGTATATGAATCTGCATGTAAAGTGACTATGCACTCATGATGAAATGATGAGATGCTATGATGATGTAGTTATAGTCTAGGGTCAATGATGCAACCTAGTTCTCTATAACTGAAGCTCTGATCCCAATTTGTCACACCCCCAAATTACCTGTTTTGCAGCGGAATGGAATTCCTGGGGATTGACTGTCATAGCATCACAAACACAGTTATATTGAACGACCTAAAGTGTCGTTTAAAAACACATCGTTTGATATTTATTTAAAACATTCAGAGTTACAAGATAGGTCCCAAAAGTTGATAAAGTTTGCGGAAATATGTTCATTACAAGCCAAACGATGTTTTGAAAATGCCATAATATACAATGAGACGCGTCGACGCCGCGACTCTATGAGGGTTCCTTATTCGTGCCATGATGTGAATGTCTTAGTTACCTGAAAATACATTGCTAAAATGGTCAACAATAATGTTGGTGAGAAATCCTAGGTTTATGAAAATGTTTTATACGACTACACAAGTATAGACCATGTATGACAATCATGCCACATAAAAATGTTACAATTGCTATAAGTCCATGACACCGAAACTAGACTGATCATGATGTTCGTCCCAACAGAGTGTTTGCCAAAAAACTCAAATAATGTTATTAAATGAAATGCGTCCGTTTAACCAGTTGGAATCCACCAACCCGGATGGAGGAGTCACCCTCGATAGATCTATCCACTCACCCTCGTTTCTATGAAATTAACGGTTCATGTTATATAATGGGGACATTCAATTGGCATGAGGTAACTTAAGCAATGTAAATGAATTTGATATACTTGGTATCGTAATAAAAATGATGTGCAATGTATTCTCCCCCGTAAGTTTGAAAATAAGTATAAACATGTACAACGGGGCTATGAAAACTCACTTGATGAATAGATGCGAAGACAAAAGTGAGTACACCGAAATGTAGCGTGAATCTCTAACCTCGACCTATTATGAATGATATGATATGTAATAAGTTATGATGTAATGTTATGCATGCAATTCGGATGATATTTATACCACTTATGAATTTTTGAAGATAATACTTTTCGTCGAAAAATAATCTTTTAACGTCTTGACCATTTTTAAATCACTTTTACTAGAAGAAATCACTTTATAAAAAGTTCTACATCAATGTTAAAAACGACCTTCAACATGGTCACTTGTTGCCATATTACTTGTCTATTAGAAATATAATAGTTTTTCTTATATAAATAAGTTACGGCAACTTTGTGTAAACGTGTATAATTTAATCGTTACAAATCCGTTTTCTACGTTTTATATGTCCTTAGCTTCGTATCAAAGTATACTAATATATTTTTGATAAGTCGACACAATTTATAACGCCTAAGCCTCATTTTTGACTCGCACAAAATAGACGTAACATGCTGAAATTTTCAGAATTTTATAGTTTTCGTTGCCTAACTTGAAAAATTCATAACTTCTTCGTTATAGCTCCGTTTTAATCCGTTCAAGCGGCCACGGTTTCGTTTTAAAGTGTATTTTCTAAATATCTAGGCCAAAATTTTTTATCTACTGTCTCAAATTCCAGATTTTAAAAATAAAGACAGGCCCTTTTTAAAACTTGTCGAAATGAGTTTTTCTCGCGCCAAACCTATTCTAACCAATTCAAAACAACTCCGAAGCTATTCTAATCCTACCATACACCTTCTTAGGGTGTCATGGTTTCCTATACATCACCAAGAGTGATATATTACAAGGAGTATTTATAGGATGACATATATATATATAACTCTTAAAACAATGAAAAATTGGTATAAACATCCATAAGACTTGCATGTTTTTCTCAAATATGATGAAATGAATATAAAATAAATATGAAATATGAAAATGAATATGAGATGCTTACTAGTTAACTTGATGAGGTTTATGAACAAAGGTTTTATCCTAAACACCCAAGGTTTTTATTTCACAACCTTAATCAAGAGTGTAACTAGAGTGTATAAAACTTGATGAGAAAATTTTTTGATGATCCCTCCTTGATCCTATGGTTGGCCGGTTCTTGCAAGAGGAGAGGAAGAGAGATATTTTGATCTTACACTTTGCAAATTATTGAGTTGTATGTGTATAATGAGTAGTTTAAGAGTATAATACATTTAAGTGTAAGATATTTTGCAAACTTCAAATGACTCACCCCCTTGTGTCGACAAGGGGGTATTAGTCATCACTAATAGTTTTTTTATTTTTATTTTTATTAAATGTATAAATGTTAAGTAAATGTGAAGTTAAATAAGGATAGTTAGTAACTTGTATACACATTTGAGTATTTAGGGTAGCGTTAGCTAAAAATAAATTTTAACGGGTCAAGATAAAATATATTGAGGTCATAAAAATTATAAAAATACATTTCTTGAAAAAATATGAGTGAAATAATAATTATCGTGTAGTATTTAAGAAAACCGTCGTAATTATATAAATTTAACAATTTATATACAAAATAAATTTAAAACACTGGGTAAACTCATAATATTATTTTGATAATCTTAATATGAGTATAAAAATATGTTGGGATAATTTTTGGAAGTATCGGATCAATTGTTCAAAATAATTAATTGCGCGATAACGTTTATTTAATAAAACTTATACGTTTAATGAAAAATGCAAAACCATGCATGAACTAATATGATGATAATGATGCTAATGATATGTAGACTAAACCTAGTCTATATGGAATGTCCTTGATGATTGTTCATGAATTCGCAGCTAAACCATTAAGGTTACGCGAATTTGATACTCGTAAACCTAGTTTACGATAAACGATAAATGGTGAAGCATGAGTAATGTTTTGAAAAATGACCTGAAAGTACGAGTTGTCACAGAAACCGAACGTTAGTGGAAGCTGCAAGAACAATGTTAATCAATGCTAAACTTTCAGATTACTTATGGGCAGAAGTTGTATCTACTGCATGCTATACTCAAAACCGTTCTGTGATTACTAAATGCCATAACAAAACACCTTTTGAGCTTCTCCACAACCATAAACCGAATCTCAAACACTTTCATGTATTTGGATCCCTTTGCTATCCGAATAATGATCGTGATGATTTTGGAAAGCTCAAAGCCAAAGCTGACATTGGAGTCTTTATTGGATATTGTGAGAATTCTAAAGGTTACCGGATCTGGAATCGTCGTACAAAGCAGGTTATGGAAACGATTCATGCTCATTTTGATGAACTTACGGAAACGGCTTCTGAGTATAACAGCTTGGAACCCGGTCACAACCGCTTAAACTTCCCTCAAACCCCATCATCAGCTGCACAAAGCCCCCACCTCACTCGTCAACAAATGGAAAGGTTATTTGCTCCGCCGTTCAATGACGATATTGATGAATGTGCTCCAGGTGTATCCGCTGTTTCCGCTGCTCAACCTGATACTACTCTTATACCTGATACACCTGCTACAACAACTACTGTTGAAGAAGCACCACCAGTTGACTCCACCACAACAGTTGAACAAACCGCTTCCAACAATGATGAACCGGTTGATGATGCTCTTAATGAAGTACCCCCACCTGCAGATTTCGATCCAAATGCGTTCTTTAACCCGTTTGCTAATGAAACTGCTGCACCTGATGTCGCGGAATCATCAACAAACCATTTGAATCCTCAGAATCTGCACAATGTATACCAACATCAACCCTCTACACATCGATGGACAAAAGACCATCCTCTGGCAAATATCATTGGCAACCCGAATCAACCAGTCGTTACGAGACAACGTCTTCACACAGATGGTGAACATTGCATTTATGCACTCACTGTCTGCCAATCTGAGCCTAAAAACATTAAAGACGCAATGACAAAAGACAACTGGATAGAATCCATGCAGGAAGAACTCAACCAATTCAAACGTCTTGAAGTATGGGAACTGGTTGAAAGACCAACAGGGGTCTACGTCATTGGTCTAAAATGGATTTGGAAAAACAAATTGGATGCTGAAGGAAACGTAATCAGAAACAAGTCACGTCTGGTGGCTAAGGGTTATCGACAGGAAGAGGGTATTGACTTTGAAGAATCATTTGCTCCGGTTGCTCGTCTTGAGGCTGTTCGGATATTTCTCGCGTTCGCGGCTCATCGGAATATGACGGTCTTTCAAATGGATGTCAAAACTGCGTTTCTAAATGGACAACTGAAAGAAACGGTTTATGTCAGCCAACCAGAAGGATTCATTGATCCCGAGTTCCCGAACCATGTCTACAAACTGAACAAAGCTCTGTATGGTCTCAAACAAGCTCCTCGGGCATGGTACGATAAGCTATCATCTTTTCTCATTGCCAATAATTTCACCAAAGGTTCGGTCGACCCTACTCTTTTCATTCAATATCACGGGGCACATATCTTAATTGTTCAAATTTACGTGGATGACATTATTTTTGGGTCTACACATAAAAATTACTCAATCGCTTTTGCAAAACTAATGAAGAAATTTTTTGAAATGTCCATGATGGGTGAACTTACGTTCTTTCCAGGACTGCAAGTTCATCAATCACCCCGTGGTATTTTCTTGAGTCAGTCCAAATATGCCCTTGAATTGTTAAACAAATTTGGAATGAAAACCTGTGACACTTATGCCACACCAATGACTCATACCAAGAAGCTAGACGCTGATTTACATGGGAAATTAGTGGACCCTACCAAATACCGAAGTATTATTGGGTCTCTCATGTATCTAACAGCTAGCAGACCTGACATTGTCTTTGCCGTTTATCTCTGCTCCCGTTATCAGTCGAGACCAACTGAAACCCACATCTTTGAGGCTAAAAGAATCCTCCGATACATCAAGGGAACCATTAACTTGGGGATCTGGTATCCGAAGGATTCTGGTTTTGAACTAATCGCTTTTTCAGATGCTGATCACGCAGGATGTTTAGATTCACGGAAAAGTACTTCAGGAGCACTACAATTTCTTGGTGATAAACTGGTGTCTTGGCAATCGAAGAAGCAGGATTGTACATCGCTGTCATCAACCGAAGCAGAATATGTAGCCATGTCGACATGTTGTGCTCAAGTCATCTGGATGAGAACACAACTCAAAGACTATGGTTACGTATTTGACAGAATCCCGATGTACTGCGACAATCGGAGTGCTATTGCGATCTCGTGCAACTCAGTTCAGCATTCGAAATCAAAGCACATCGATCTTCGTTATCATTTCATCAAGGACCACGTGGAACAGGGTACAGTTGAATTATACTTCGTGGGTACAGAATACCAATTGGCAGATCTACTCACCAAAGCCTTGCCTCCCGCTAGGTTTAATGAGTTGGTCCACCGGATTGGTATGTGGTGTTTGACTTAAGAGGAACTGGAGGAACTCTTAAAACAGTCTTAAAAACCAGTCAAACACCAAAATAATTTCTTTTGTAAATATTTTTCAAAAACAAAAATACAAAAATATAAAACCTGATAAAACAACAAAAATATTCTTCTATCTATTTTTCTTTCAACATGTCAAGTACATTTCTTCCGTCAACACTCTAATCCTTCAAAATTCAGTATTTTTCCGATCAAGTGTTGAGGGGGAGAAAATTAACACTTAACTGTTTCAAAATAACACTGTACTTGCATGTTATACTATCTCGGTTGTTTTCTTTAATATTGGTGGTCACATTTCTGGTTTCTGACACTCCTCGGACTAAAATTTATAACCTTTCATTATTTCTTAAGTCGAGGGGGAGTGTCGTCAAAGTTATTTCCAAGAATTCTTTGTTTGGTAACCAAAATAGAAGTTTAAAGGCTTTGGATGAAAATGGAAAAGGTGGAGGGACTAAAACTGCCAAAAGCTTAAAGTTATTTTAATAAAAACACCTCCACCTAACTTTCACTTCACATTTATTACTCATACCAAACTCATCCTACGCCTAATATTCAAGCTTCAATTCCGTGTTTTTGATCATAAAATTGTAAGTGTTTTCGTAAACTAAACGTAATTACAAGCAAGGGTTTTGATTTTTATGCAAATCCAACGGCTAAAACGTGAGATATGAGGGATTATGTGTTCTACGCATAAGCGTATGAACACACAATCATTGGTGTGTGTTTGTGGTTAAAATAAGTGTGTCAAAACGTTTCAATAACATCAATGATACTATGTTTATCCTCAAAATCCACCCAGAAACACGAATTGATTGTTTTTCTAAATTAGGGTTCATGAGTCGTTTTGGGTGTTTTCAAATGAGAATTTTTTGGTGTTAAAGATTGTTGTACAATGTTGTTTTCAAGTTGAATTAATCATATCTAAGCCCAGAAACTACCCAGAAACACTAACGATTCATAAATTGAAAATTAGGGTTCTAGTTCATACGAATTGGGTGTTCTTGATTGGCCTTGAATTTGGTGTTAAAACTTGGATAGAGAAACTTACTATGCCTCTAAGACTTACCAGAAACACTTTGGTGTAATTCCTATGGCTAAAATTCTTAAGCGTAATATATGAACTATTAGGGTTTTTGGTATACGCGTAAGATATTTTACGCGTAAACTGTTAAATGAGTTTCATGCCATGATCTGTTTTATAATGAATGTTAATGTTAATATTGATGTTATGATGATGTTATTTCAGGCTTGCTACTCGTAAAACTCAGAATCAAGGTTATTGAAAATCTACGCATAAGGATCACCTTACGCGTAGAAAGTTATGCGTAAGAGAAATCTTACGCGTAACTGTTACGCGTAAGGTTCTACAAAGGGACTACGCGTATCCTGTGAAGGATATGCGTAAACAGTTACCTCTATGCATAAGGTCTACTCTTACGAGTAAGCCTTACGCATAAGGTTTTATATACGCCTACGCGTAAGCTTTACGCATAAGGTTCCCTTTTCCTACGCGTAACATTCCTTACACGTAAGTAAGGATCCTACGCATAAGCTTGCGTCTATGTGTATACTTCTCCTGTTTACGCATAAGCTACCATTATTACGCATAAGCCTTGATCAAACCTTCATTATGAATTGTTACGCGTGCAAACTTGTAAATAAATAAATCATAACGTCACGAAACCAAAAATGTCACTAATAAGCTTAAACGTTTAATATATTGTGTTAAATAAGTGATAACATAAACTTTAAAACTTAAAGTTAACTAACTCACGAAACTTATCACGACGTCATTGGACTATTGAACAAACAAGTGACTTTGGACTCGTAACTATCATTGACATTGCACATTCAATAATAAGACAATAAAACCTTCTGTTGACTAACATTATGTCTTTCGATATGTTGGTTCTTTTGGCTAATGTTATTTCAGATCAAGACATGGCTGCTCAAATGAATGTGGATGCACCAGATTTTCTCATTGTTGCCGATATCTTCCCAAACGGCTATCCGAGGAAGATTGGAAAGAACAACCTTCGGGTTGACTTTGAAACCCTCACCTGTTCAGAATCTTCCTGTTTGATTGTTGTGGATATTCTAAAGAATCATCCTTATCAGAACATGCTCACACATTCTGCTACAATACCGAAGATCTACATTCACCAGTTTTGGAATTCAATGCAAAGGATCAAAGGTCAAAGTGCGGTGACAGTGACGCTCAATCATAAACAGGTCACCATCACACATGCAGACTTACGGGCTGTTCTTCTCATCCCTGACATCGAGCCAACCGACTTCTATGCCACACCTACTGAAGAGACAGTTTTGCAATTCTTGATTGATATTGGCTATGATGAAGCTTCAGGAACTATCTCTAAGCATTCTCATGTGGAGCTCAAGAACATTCCTCAACCGTGGAGAACTCTCTACATCATCATCACCAAATCTGTCTCTGGTCGTGATAGTGGCTATGAGCATCCCAAGCTCATGGAACTGCAAATCTTTTGGGATGATATGGGATGACATGATGTCATTTCTCAAAAAGCTTGGCTCAAAAATTCCCTATGTCAGATACACTAAACTGTTGATCCAGAGAGCACTTGAGCTTCATCCTGATATTCCCAAGAGGCTCAATGACCCCAACAATCATGACATGTTGTCTGAGCCTATTCTAACAGTCAGAATCAAAGAATCGACAACAAAGAAACAGGGTGTTGTGTTACCTGATCACCTTATGTCTGACGAAATCAAAAAGCTCTACATATACAAAAGGTATCTGGAAGCAATTAAAGTAGGCAAAGTTGGTCATCTCGATGAGAAGTCTTCTAGAACACCTACACGGAGAACCAGAAGAGGCAGTGCGGGAAGTGCTGCAAGCACTGAAAGTCAGAGGAAGTATCCCAATAGGAATCCTCCAAGTAAAAGGATTGTTCCCTCTAAGGAAGTTGTTCCTATTCCCATTCCAAAGTCTAAACCACAAAGAGAGCTAGTGGACGAAAACACTGAAGATACACAATCGGACGAAGAGGTCTTCTACTCTGAATCTGCAACCGAAGCACCTCCTTCAGTAGCAAAACCTCCCAGTCCACCAGCTATCCAAGGAAAAGGGAAGACTCCAGTACTTGTGCCTTATGAAGAGGAAAGCTCAGAGGAAGAGCCACTGGAAACTGATTACAGGAGGAAGTTCAAATTTGTTAGACTCCAACACGTTGCGGAGGAATTTGCCAAAGATCAAATGGGTGGCCCCGGAGGGTCAAGTGGTGAAGTTCAACCTACACCAGATCCTGATGCGGTTAATCAACCCGATAAGGGAACTGGTGCCACCACTCTTGAGCAACAACAAAAGCAACAAGAGGAGTCTATTAAGTTGGACATTGAGGAACCAGATACTGAGAAGTCTGAGAAAGATAAAGCTGATGAAGAAGCTAAGTCTGGAAATGATGAAGATGTTGATTATGAAAAGTTTCTTCTTGACAGTCCCGTACGGTCTAAGGAGAAAACGTCTGAACCTCCTAAGGACCCTGAATCTCCTCACATCTCATCTTCATCAGACTCATCTTCTCACTCCTCACCACCACCATCAAAAAGAACAACAAGATCCACATCCAGATCAGTGAAGAAGCCAACTGCCTCTTGGATTTCTCAAGCTAAGACACGAATCGTTAAAGCTGTCAAACAGATCAGAAAGAAGGACGTGCTCTACAAGAAAATGAATTTCTACGCTGATCAGATACAGTATCTTCATGATGAGAACGACAAGATACAAGTTGAAAGGGAATATGTCCAGAAGCTCATGAAAGATGATCTTCAAGGGAAAATGGACGAGATGATCAAAGGATACACTCACAGGTTCCTTCTTGACGTCGTTCCTAAACTGACAAAGGAGATGTATACCAGACAACTTTATCCGAATCTCCTACATCTGGCCAAGCAAACCATGAAATCAACTCCAATGAATGTGAACATCAATCCAGTTGAACCCACAATCTTCTCAGATGATGAATTGGTGAACCGGCTAGTAGCTCAAATGTCAAAACACTCTGCAACGTTTGCCTCCCACGAAGCTAAATTGTTTGAAGCATTGCTGGAATACCAACTCAGGTCAGCATACAGAGAAGAAGCTGTAAGGCCTAAACGTTCAAGAGACGACGAAAACAAAGATCAGGATAAGGATAACGAGCCCAAACGCCCGAAGAAGTCTGGTGAATCATCTTCTATGCAACCTCCACCCCAACGGACTACAGCTCAACAAAGGTCTCCTCCTCGTTCTTCTACTAAAAAACCTCAAGATTCTGAGTTACCACCCCAGACTCAGAAAACCGGTGATCATTTTGAGTATACGGGTGGTGACAATGAAGAAGTCTCTGAGCCCCAACAACAACCCATCTCTCCTGACACAGCCAAGAAACCAGAATCCTCCTCCAGGCCAAAGAGGATGAAGAAGAAGACGCCTATGACTGACGTCTTATCATGGCTAGACGAGGATGATACTGAATTTGAATGGTTCTCGAAGCTTGTTGATTCCACTCCTTACCCAGCTGAAGGTCAAGAGGTTCCAGAATGTAGTACATTGGAGCATGCGAAACTACTACAAGAAAAATTCCGTGTGAAGAAGATGACGAAATCCGAGTTGAAGCGAATCAAGAATGAAGCATTTCAACTTCTAAAAGACAGTTCGGAAAGTGCTATTGAAGTTGAGTATCACCTTGATAATATAGCACGAGCTATGTCTAATAACATGGATTGGCTCAACCCAGAAGCAAACATCGACTTCACCAAACGGGACAACCCTCCATATTACACCGACTGGTCAAAACCTCTACCAACAATTGGCCAACTAGATCAGCCTAGGATTCCATTCCGATATTTCTTCAACAAAGACCTGGAATTTCTTCTACACGGTGGCGATGGTTCAAGGAAATACGCTACATCTCTGACACTTCCATTCCCGGCAGCCATATACTCTAATTGCATAGCCATCGAGGAAAGAGCTAACCACATGTTCTCCAACAATGTGGCAGAGTATGACCGTGATGTACTGTATGGGATTCACCATTGGCTAGAACGCCGAAGAATCTACTATAGAAGCTGCCAGGTTCAGAAGTCTCAACATGAAGTGTTCAGTACTAAGAGTATTGTTGCCATCAAACATGTTGATCTTTCGTCTAAATGGGACTACACTTTCCTCAAGAATATTGTGGTCAAAAGGCAAGATGAAAGGGATTATGCATTCTCTGAAGCGGACTTTGAGAATTTGTCTGTCAACGACATTGAAGACATTTACCTTGCCAAAGTACAGGGTCGCATGAGACAATTTTCAACAGAAGTACAACGTGAATTCATCAAGTCCTTGCTTATCTTCATCAGAAGCATAGTCATCAAAGAACGTGTAGAAGATCTCCAGCTTGTAGTTGAATCATATCAGACCCGTGTCAACTTCACTCCACCTCAGCTAGATCTTCCTGACATTAACCAGCTCTCACAACACACACTCATCAGCCAACCATTCGGAGTGGTTTACATTAGTGAAACACATCGCAACTGCTTGATGGCGTGTAAAGATCTTCACAAGTTTGGGGATCACACATTGAAGAAGGTTAGGGATGGATTGGCTTATAGGTTGAAGGATATTCATGAAGCCATTGGGTCACAAAAGCGATGGAATTCCAAGGAAAGACGGGATGTGAGAAGGATCATCAGAAAGATTGATGAAAGGTTGTATCGACGGGACCAGTTCAGAACTCTGGAGAGCTTTGTAGGCGGTCGTCCCAGGATTGCTCTCGCCGGCTATCAACGCCCAGTTCGCATTCCTGGAAACATTGATGGAGTTCCTGGTACCCCTTGAACTGCTTCTATTTCATAAAATTTTGGATGTGTGATTAATTATGACTATGGCTTGTGTACACATAACAGTGTACAACCCGTTCTTGTCAAAAGAGGACCCTGTGGTATGCTTCAGTGCCACAATCCTTATATAAGGAGCGAAAGCTTCTTACTTTTGAGTAAACCTTATCAAACTTTTCATTTTTCAAAGGCTTTACTCAAAAGAACAAGTACTTCCCCGTATGTTTTTCAAAACCTCAACCGTTTATATCACTTGTTGAGGGGGAGTATTTGAATTTAAACTTTGTTCACAATTTGTACACAGTGGTCATCTTCCCACAACACTCGAAATGGTCATATTTATTCTCAACATTTCTTCAAAAACAACATTTATATGTTTTTGAGGGGGAGAAAATATATGATAAGAAATATGTTGAATCCTCGTGTGAAAAGACTTCAACCCATGAATTGACGGGATCTAACAGTCTTACATTGAAAAGATTTGTCTTCCAAAGACTTATCCAAGTAAATTGTACCTATTCGAGAAGCTCTTGATAGACATGAACTTTGACGGGTTTGACAACCTTTCGAGGTTTGTCCACACCTTCAAGGTAGTTATTAGAGCTAGTTGTCACCTAAAAGCTGACAATGTATCTCTTTAACTATGCAACGTAACAGTGTCCCTCGGGGAATTGTCTATCTTGAGTCGATCAATTCAAAAGTGCGAGCTCTTTCCTCACTGTGCAGATTTCTGTAAAAACTCTTAAGCACATGTGGAGGGGGAGTATTTCTGAAAATATAAAACTCTTGAAGTGTTCAAACATGTTTTTCATTCACAAACACTTTGAGATATTTTCATGAAAAATGGTTTTATGGCAATGGAGTTATAAGGATATTAAGGTTAGGAATAACCGTCCTATGATCCGCCAGAGCCGGAGGGATCTACCCAAGGACATCACAAATAGTTAGTACTTAGAAGTCCTTAGGTATGATTATAAAAAGGAGAAAATGAGAATCGGAGAAAGAAGGAGTTGAAGAATTAAAAAGAAATACAAAGAAAAGGGTGAAAAGAAATAGCCCTCCAAATTATTCAACTTAGGGCAGACACCGGGTTCAATTCATATGCTACTGGTTGTCACTTAGTGACGCCGGTATTGAAGATTAAAAGTCGTCATGGACCCAGTGACGCATGCACTATACCTTCTTAGCCACTCAAGTTTCTCTCAAAAGAAGCTTGTTTCATTCTCACAGGGAACCCTACATAAACTATTGGCTTTCTCTTAGAGATCGCTGGTATTGAAGAAGGAGACCCTCTCCCTAGTCTCCGCTCAGGAAAACCAAAACGCACTATTGAGTCTAGAGCCACGAGATTCATCAAAAGATCTCTTAGGTACACTTGACATTTCATCACTTGATGTTCAACAATAAGAACATCAGTGGTACGTTATCAAGTCATTCACAGATCTTAGCAATCTGTCGAGAACATTTATGAGAGGTTCACATATGTGATCCTCAGTGATTGAATGGAAACTCCTGCCAGGGTCAACATCAAACAGCCCTGACAGCAGGTCACTTCGGTAACTCCCCGTGGATTACGCTTAGTGTGTCTCAAACGGTCTACAGTCGTGAGGTGATGCTTCGGTGTACCTCAGCGACTCATCTGAACTGTAGGTGTACTTCAGTACATCGCGTTATCTCACTTATGGGACTCCAGTTCAGGAACGGCCTTTGTAAGAATTAGAGTTGTGTTTTCACACTATGCTGTTAACACTCTCGAAGTTCAAACTTGTAAGTGCCGTAATCCGCTTATTACTAACCGTTTTCATGTTTACTTCTTATGGAAGCTCTGGAGCGGAACAATCATGCAGATTCTTCACATGTTCATGCCAAAATCATCACTAATGAAAGTTCTATCTCAAAGCAACACAAAAGTCAGAATGATTCTTCGTCAAGCCAAAGAATCTACAAAGTTAAAGACTTAAAGAACTTCATCAGTACTGAAATCCAACGTCAAAGAGCGTGTGAGCATGTTGAAGAATGACATGGAGACACTGGAGCAGCAAAGCAGACCTGAGGCAGACTTGATGCAGACAACAACAACATACTATCACTACCATCACAAAGAACAATGATCAAAGAACAAAGTTAAAGATGACGTCAAAGCAAAACTGTTTAAAGAAAACAATTTCTCTACACTGAGGAGATTGTTCAAATCAAGGCAATTCTTCTCACAAGAAAGAAGAATGTCAGAAGACGTCAAAGCTACTATTACATCAACGCCTTAACCGTTCATATTCACTCATCACCAACACTTAGGGGGAGATTTTTGGAATCACTCCTAAACCTAAATCAAGTGTTAGTGATTCATATGTAATAGTTAGCTTAATTATGGCCTTTATGTTTGTTATTAGCTTAAGCTTATGTATAAGGCCCATGAGCTTAGGCCAATGTCCATTAAGGAAAGGAAGGGAGTAGGAGTGTTGCCCTAGCTCCCCTTCCTATAAATACTCTTGTATAAGCCTCACTTGAGGGTTGGTTGTTCAATTTATCTCTTTCACATACTCACGCATAACTCTTCATTATTCCTACGCGTATGTGTGTTTGGTTTATTGTTCATCCGCCTCTTTATCTCTTCTCTTGATGCTTGTGTTGTAAAACTAGTGACCTATCAGAAGGATACACCAACCACTTTCGCGAATTGGCCCAGCTATGTCCTGACATGGTAGGACCTGAGGAAAAGAAACTCGAAGCATACTTTTGGGGATTTTCACCCGAAATCCGGAGGAACGTTGTTGCATTCGCACCTACTATTACTCTAGAAGCTACTGGTGCGACTTCTGGATTGACAGGGCCACTGCCCCAAGGCAAAGCAGTGGGGTATTATGGTAGCAAGAGGAACTGGGAAGATGATAGTGAAGAAGATCAAGTGAAATAACCAAGCAAGCGAAAATGGACGGGTGGAGTTGGGACTACTAGAGCAAAGTGGGAAATAGGGTATGCTGGGACAAAACCCAAGTGCAACATGTGCCCATATCATCACTACGGAAAGTGCCCCACACCTTGCGAAATCTGTAAAGGATTTGGACATAAGATGGAAGATTGTAAGCAACTCTATTGGGAGACAGTGACATGCCGTGGGTGTGGAATGAAAGGTCACACCAAGAGCATGTGCCCGAATAGGAGTGATCAGCATGGAGGAAACACCTGTCAGAACAATTACCAGAATGAAGTGTGAAGGATGGTCCAGACTCCCAACGGTCGCCGAGGAAGGAACTATGCCCGCTAGGGACACTTGTTTGAAATAAACCTTAGTTTAAACTTCCAAGTCGTATTCCTAAGAATCTACTTTAAGTACTTTCTATGTAACCTTAATGTACTAAACCTTTCCTAGTAATGTATCCGTTGTTCTTATCGTGTTATCTTAATATATGTCCTCTCCATGACCATTTTCACCATATCATTAAGGATTCCAACTATCTTATCACGATGAAAGGATTTCTCTGAAGGTAAGAGAAAGTCATTCTGGGTATTCGACTAGTCTCTCTGACAAATTAGTATCACCCAACGAGATGTCTTAGAAAAATTCACATTTCAAAGATTACGAAGGTATTACTATCAATACCGTCAAGACCAACTCAAACTGTTACCTCGCCAAGAATCACAAATTCAACATTCCATCCCTAACCAAGTTGCCCTCGTTTTACAAATCTTGGTCAAACGAGCCATAGGTCATGTTGACAGAATTAGTCGGCCCAACCAATTTTATAAACCATCACACCAAAACTTCACACACGAACTTTTACAACATTTCCGCTGACCGAAGAATAAATACACCAAGATTAAGACTATACCGAACAACATGTCACTGGTCCCCAATTATACATAGCCTGATCACCTATGTATAATTCGGGAGGGGTTACGTGCGCGGTCATGGTTAAATTCATGAAATTCTTGCCTGGTCATGTTATGCTTAACTCACAACCATGAAATGGAAAGATTTGTGTTTATATCTCACGTCGACATCCCCTCTTAAAATTCCAGAAATTTCACATACATGGGAATAGGATAAACCGTGCCACCTGAGGAAAGATATCTTATACCAAGGAAACAAATGTGAAACGTTCGGACCCTCGACGATGATTTAGCACCCTGTAGAACATTGGACACAGAAACTGGCACCTCGGATATGCCTATTCATACCTAGTATCCTATTATCTACACTGAACAAAGAAAGGAATAGATCGTCATACACCATAGGTCAACCCAACAAGCACCCACACACACGACGCAAGGAAAAATCATGTGGTGCACCTGTTTTAGACATACCTGAGTATGACAGAGACTTTACCATTTAAAAGAGATGCTTTACACAAGAGCTGAAAACTAGCCTGATTCAAAGAGGAAAATAATGGTATAGAATATTCAAAAACCAAAGTTTCATGAGGAGCACTACGCCTTGCATAGATTAGAGTTAGGACCTAACACGATCGCACTAAGAAAACCTAGAAATGCTATCCATACTACCTCAAGGGGGTACAGTGTACACCGACCACAAGGTCCTACGGAATGTATGGAATCAAAAGGGAGTTGACCATGTGACGACACCAATAATTGTAGTCGCAACAGGTTCAATTACGACATTCATACTCACCCAGGGCAAAACGGTCATAACCGCATGTACCCTAAGCAACATTTAGCAAACTAAACCTTTTAATGCCAGATCATCGGGGAAACAAAAGATCTAGTTCATCCCTTCCACTAAAGTCTTGAGGCTCAAGTAGTAGCACTCAAAGGAAGAGCGCCGACTAAATAAAACCTTTACGACATACCTGAAGGTGAAATGGAGTTCGTAAAAGACCAAAGGGAATCTTATCCCCAAGGGCCAACGTAGAGACCCACGCCATGAAGGGATTTGTAATCTCATTATGAGTGAACCTCATTAAGGCCGAGAGTAGTACTCACCTAGGGTCCTACAAGATGTACTTGATCCAGAAAGCTATCCCGAGTGCCAACCATGAAGACTGATATTTCGACCTATATCAAATAATACTTAGCATGTTCGAAGGAAAAATCCGAAAAATTAGAAACCATCAAATCTACCTGTACAAACCGAAATTTCCAGATAGAAATGGGAATGCATAACAATGGACTTTAGTACCAAGTCACCAAAGACCTCTATCGATTATAACACTATTTGGGTAATAATTGATCATCTCACCAAGACCACCCATTCCTACCAAACAAGGAGAACGACAACGTGGGCAAACTCGCACGGTTTTTCTTGAAGCGAAACGCTACAATTCATGGTGTCCAATTCTCATCACACCAAGTAGCGATGACCATTCCCATCAAACTTTCAGGGACCACACCAAAGTTCTTGGGAATCCATCTTAAAATGAGTACCGTTTAGCATCCTTAGACTGATGAACTAAATGGAAGGACCATTCAAGCTATAGAAGTTATACTTCGAGCATGAGTAACATGTTTGAAAAGTGGATGGAGCAGGCAAATTGCCTTAACCGAATTCCCTTGCAACAACAGGCCATCTCATGAGGCACTGTATGGTCAAAAGCTCAAATTAATCGTGTTTAGAACAGAGACCGACAAAGAACCAGTCCAATGGCTCCAAGCTTTTATTGAGAACCCTTGATAATAGTGTGCGGGCCAGAGGCCGAATGCAAACAACTCTGATTGTCAAAATAAATACATAAAGGACTAAATGCCGCTTGAAGTTTAAGTCGAATAGAAAGTTAGGTTGAGGTTTCACCTCAGAAAGGCATAAACCATTTTAACAGAACGCAAAGGGCAAGACCTTATTTCGTAGGATTAATCAGATCCTCTCCAAGATCGAGCTGGTAGTTTACCAACTCGGATTACCATCAGGACTATGAGTTATGCACAAATATTCTGGTACGAACAACTCGGAGAGCCACCCTTTTATACTAGGGATTTGTAATTCCCTGGAAAGGATTCAAGCTAGAAACTCCACTAAGAGATCACCGAGGTTCTTGACTGCGAGTTCAGGGACTAGAGCAGAGACAAACTTCTATCGTAATGATTTGTCGAAACTCTGTTGGATCAGTCCCAGATAGATCTTAAGATCCTTAATGAAAGTATAGTAAACCTGTGTAATCACAAGCAAACTATGGAGAATCTATATTAGACTTATGTTCACGCGGAATATAAACACAAGAATTAAGAAGACAGTAAACACCAAACACTTGATCCTCTATGGATCTATATTAATTTACTAATAATGTTCTTGCAAGGTACGTAAAACCCTAGCCGCTGGTTTCTTTTATACTATTAAGAAACCCTAATTCTGCAGCTTACAAATCACGTAAAAGATATACATTATCTATTCCTAAATTAACTCATGCATATCCTAACTAAATACCAATAATACAGAAACTACATATCCGCAGAAATATAAATAACTATCAGCAGTAACTGTACTATCCGCAGTAACTATACTATCAGTAGAAATACTAACACTATCAGCAGGAACCTTATCAGCAGGAACCCACTATTACAAAATTCCTAACAATCCTCCCCTACACTTGAATTTGACTAAGTTAACTTCAAGTTTCCAGATAGATCTTGAACGTGCAAGAGGATTGAACATAAACAGCAACTGAAACAAGATAAGTAACCAGCATAACACCTAGAACCACCAGAAACAGAAATGAAGACCAGGATTCCATCAGCAACTCCTAGATCAGCAGCATCAGGAACCAGCAGCAACAGTAACCAGAGTAGATTTGAGAAGCCTTTAACAAGTAGCTACTCACTCTTGGGCTAGCTGGTTCTTGAGTGGAATCATGACATCACCCTGGTGAACCAATAACCAGTCCAACACTTAGAACGTGAATCAATGGTGTGTTGAAAAACCCTAATGGTTTTTGGCAAACCATCACAACCATCAGCGGATTTGATTTGTCTTTACCTGAAGCCGTTAACTCAGGACTAGTCATGGTATTCCACTGCCTTTACCACAAGCCATGAACTTGTGGGCTAGCCAACTCTTCATCTATTAGGACATGGTGAGTTGAGCATCATACAACTTATTGGCAAGTTTTCAAACGTCCAACGGATTTGATGTCTCTTTACCAGATCCGTTTGCTCATGGAGTAGCCAATGTTTGGTGTATGAGACCAGGGTACATTGATAGACCCTCTGATTTTTAGTAAATCAGCAACTATCAACGGATTTGAGAATACTTACTAGAGCCGTACCCCCATAGCAAGGTAACCCTTTGTCACTTAAGACATGGTGAGTTAAAAACCATATAAGAGACACAATTGTACAACATGATCCTCAAAGATAAAAGTTAGCAAACAACCAATATATATAGAAAAGATTTTTTTTAACACCAAATAAAAATAATAAAGAAAGAAGAAATATATCAACATACCAGACTTCAAGAAGAAGAATCAGCAGAAGCAGCAATGAGTTTATCCTTAATACATTGGACTAATTGCTCTGCATTAACCATATCATTTCCAACAGGAGCAGTAGAGAAACCCAACTTCGTTTTCAGCATTTGCTCCATCAGAGGTACAAACAAAGGATAGTTTTGATCCGAAAATATATAAACATAAACCCCAGACCATGTCTGCACAACATGTACACTAGAAAATGGATAAAATGTCCAACCATAAACCCTCCACTGATTCTGACCTTCCAAAATCCTAAACCCTGCACCATCCTGATATTTGGAATCAAACAAAACATGAAGATCACCCAACAACATTATACCAGCACCTGTTACATGATGAGATTCAAAGTGTTTTGACACCATTCCATAAAGTGCAATAAGATCGTGTCTGTCTAGAAAATTCAGTATCTCAGTAAGAAAAGTAAAATGTCGGACAGACCCATCTTTGCGATAGACAGAGTTACATGAACCCAAACCACCAAGACTAGTAGGTGTGAGTTCCCATCTCACAAACATAGACCATACTACTGGTTCCTCATCAGAATCATCCTCCACAAAATCCTTTATAAATGAACTGGCAGGACCTTAAGATCAAGAAAACTACCTTTCTTTCTAGCTATACTCTTCTATCTTCTTGCAGATACATCAACAGTTGGGACCACTGGTGTAACAGGGGTGACAACCTCCTCCTTGTCAGATGAAATAACTGGTGGATTTTGGGTAGAAGCAGAAATGGACACATGCTCTGGTGCATCAGTAGAAGGAACTTTTCCTCCATCAGTAGAAGTAGGTGGCACATCATCAGGAGAAACTGATGTTGTACCTTCAGCAGAAACAAATACAGGAACCTCAGCAGAAGACTTTGGAGTATTCTCAGAAGGAATATGTTGAGCTATATCTACTGGTGTCTCTTCAGCAGAAACTGGAGCATTATCAGGAGCATCAGCAGTCTTTAATCTCTTAGGGTCAGATCCTTCCAAAAGAGATGAAGAACGTTTCAATCTGGCAATAGGATGAATACCATCTTTCTCCAACCTTGTGATAATTTTGTTATACTCTATGACCAACTTATCATCTGGCAGAGATTTCACAAAAGCCATAGACCAGCCAGTGTTTTAGACAGCAGAAATCGTATTCTTTACAAATTCCCTCATATGTTTCCTCTGT
The DNA here is from genome assembly GCA_019973895.1 of Chrysanthemum seticuspe. Taxonomy (NCBI): domain Eukaryota; kingdom Viridiplantae; phylum Streptophyta; class Magnoliopsida; order Asterales; family Asteraceae; genus Chrysanthemum; species Chrysanthemum seticuspe. Next base: position 248,508,329 of record BPTQ01000008.1, on the reverse strand, counting down.
TCAGCTTGAGAAAGAGGTCTATCATGTTTTGCTTTAGCCTTGCGCTCTGCATCTGCTTTCTTTCTCTGTCTAACCAAAGCAAGTATATCATCAACATAGTTCTCAGAATCAAAAACGCCGCCCAATATAGATTGGGCAAGAGATGGATTGGTAGCGACATCACCCGCCAGTTGATTCCAAGTGTCATCTGTAAATCGTAGAGCAAGATCATCAAGCTCTTTCATTCTCTGAGGTGTAACATCAGGAACTTTGTGAGCCTGACTTCGAAACTCCGCATCATAAGCAGCCTGAGTCTGTGCAGCCACTTTCATATCACGTTGTGAAATCTCATGAAGTCTCAGTAGTCTAGCCTGTTCAGCCTTATAAGCATCTGAATCCATATCCTCATCTATTATTTTAGCCTTTCCCGTATCTACCTGAGGAGCAGACATGGATTCAACCTCAACAGAAGCAACCTTAGGATCAGAGGAAATGGGAGTATCAGAAGCATTTGAAAGAGGCTTAGGTTCAGAAATCTGATCAGAAGAAGTGGGTTCAGAAGGAAACTTCATAGGATCAGAAGACACATTTAAATCAGCAGCAATAGATTGATCCGGAGGAACCACAATACTATCAGCGGCAACAAACTCAGATTTTGATACTTCAGTATCCAGATTGACCTTTCTGGTAGTCCTTTTCCTTTTAAAAACCTGGACCTCTGGATCCTTCTGTGGTGCATTAGTGCCCAAAGAAACAGAAGCCAAGAGATGAAATGCTTCCAGATCAATTTGAGTCCTCTCAATATCTTGATCCCCTTCTGAATCAGAGAAAACAACATTGCTTCTCCTTTTATTCATCCAAATCTCTAAGTCAGTCACTCTTTTTAGCAGCTTTACAATAGCACCACCGAGAGTCTGCTTTGTTTCCTTAAGCTCATTTCTTGTTTCTGTGAGCTGAGCCTCCAAATCATCAACCTTCTTAGAATATCTATTAAGCAAGCTAGACATGTTCATTAGTACATCAGGATCCCAAGCTCCACCAACAGGTTTTCCTGAGGTATAGGGAGCTTCATTGGTCCTGGGAGGAGACACATAAAAATCATCCCCAAAGAAGGTGTCATCCTGAAAATTATGCCTAGGAGGACTAGAAGGTTGGACAAATGGTTGGTCAACATTGTCCTCAGTCTCAACAGGAGCTAGACCCTATGGATCAGTGGCAATGACAGGGTCCTTAGGAGCAAGAACCCTTGGTGATGGTGGGACAACTGGTGGAGGAGATGGGGGTTGCTGGTCATCAATGGCAACTGATGGAGAGGCACCAGCAGCATTGGGGTCTGGTGACATAGGACCACCAGAAGCCTCATCAATGATAGGCTCTAAACCATCAGCAGGAATACCTGCACCAGTAGCTACATTGCCACCAGGCAACATATAAGGTAACAGGGGTCTGTGTTTTCCAGCAAAATTTATTTTCATTGTTGCAAACAATTTAGCAGTTAATTTATTAATAACCCTTGGAGTTTGATCAGAGGTTTCAATGCCTAATATCATCTGTAGAAATCTAGGATACATCAGAAATTTGTGTTTAGTATCCTTTATATTCTTAAGCATTTCCTCAAAAATATATCTTGAAAAAATATAATTTCTACCATGGGCCAAACAGATTATAGCATTTGCAATTGAACTGGAAAACTGATCCCAACCCCCAGATTTAGGACTTAGACACTGAAGAAGGGTATGGACAAGAAATCTTCACTTAGGACAAAATTTATTTTTATACCAAATGAATTTCCCATTAGTGGGATACCCTATGCTGGCTAAACCAGTGATTATCTCATCTCTATTGTTCTCAAAGAGACCACCTTCATCATCAAATTGTAACTGACTCCTAATGATCGACTCAGTTATCACACACTCTTCTCCATCTATGGTAGCCACAATCTCCTTGGTTTGACCATTTGGAGATCGCTCATGAGCAGTGGCCCAAAATTGCCTGACTAAAGAGTCATAAACAACTGACGGAGAGAAAGTTAGAGCATACATGATCTTAGAGCGCAGAAGAAAATCAATCATTGAATCATACAAATCACTCCCTTTGGCTTGTTCCAAGAATGCAACTTTATTGTGATCTCCTTTGTAATCAAGTGTTGCCATTGACGCAGATGAGTTTGATTCAAGAGTAAATTACACCATTCGTCCCTATGGTTTGCCCAAAATAACACCGCAAGTCCCTTTGTTTTTATTTTTGCGTCATGAGTCCTTATGGTTTGCCAAAACAACACCATAAGTCCCTATCGCTAACGATCGTTAGCTTTCTCCGTTAACTCCCACATGTGCCTTACATGTGCCGTCCATTTCTAACGATCGTTAGCGTTTTTGCACGTTTTTGCACGTTTTCATCCGTATTTGCTCGTTTTCGTCCGTGTTCGCACGTTTTTGTCCGTTTTTGTTCGTTTTTGCACGTTTTCATCCGTTTTTACACGTTTTCATCCGTTTTTTGCACGTTCTTGTTCGTTTTACACGTTTTGTTCGTTTTTGCACGCTTTTGTTCGTTTTTTCAGGTTTTCGTCCGTTTTTACACGTTTTTGTCCGTTTTTGCATGTTTTCATCCGTTTTCGCACGTTTTTTGTCCGTTTTTGCACGTTTTCGTCCGTTTTTACACGTTTTCATCCGTTTTTGCACGTTTTTGTTCGTTTTGTACGTTTTCATTTGTTTTTCACGTTTTCGTCTAATTTTTTTCATGTTTTCATTTGTTTTTTCATGTTTTTGTTCATTTTTTTACGTTTTCGTCCATTTTTTGCACGTTTTTATTCATTTTTTACGTGAAAAAACATACAAAAACGTGAAGAAACAAATGAAAACATGCAAAAACATACGAAAACGTTAAAAAAATGAACAAAAACGTGAAAAAGCAAGCGAAAACATGCAAAAACGGAAGAAAAGATGAACGAAAACATGAAAAAATAGACGAAAACGTACAAAAAACGAACAAAAACATGCAAAAACGGATGAAAACGTGTAAAAACGGACGAAAACGTGCAAAACGGACAAAAAACCTGCGAAAACGTGTAAAAACGGACGAAAACCTGAAAAACGAACAAAAGTATGCAAAAACGAACGAAAACGTGTAAAAACGGACGAACGTGCAAAAACGTGCAAACACGAACGAAAACGAGCAAATACGGATGAAAACGTGCGAAAACGTGCAAAAACGGACGAAAATGTGCAAAAACGCTAACGATCGTTAGAAATGGACGGCACATGTAAGGCACATGTGGGAGTTAACGGAGAAAGCTAACGATCGTTAGCGATAGGGACTTATGGTGTTATTTTGGCAAACCATAATGACTCATGACGCAAAAATAAAAACAAAGGGACTTGCAGTGTTATTTTGGGCAAACCATAGGGTCGAATGGTGTAAATTACTCTTGATTCAAACTGAGAGGGAATTGAAAAATTAGGTCGTGGGATTATACTGATTGACTATTTAAAGTTGTTACCAAAAATAGCCGTTTAAATTGGCAACAAAATCGGACTGAATCTTTGACCAATTTTGACTTTAATTAAATCGCAAGATAAATTCCCAAAATATCAATACCAGCAGCAATAAAAAGTCACTCAGCAGAAACCATTTAGTCAACCAGTAGGAATGACTGAATGTTTGACCACTGTTTCCATATCAAAGCTACCAGCAGAAACCATTGCCCCCTCAACAGAAATAATCACGTTACCAGCAGGAATGGAGAAAAGATAACCCCTTCTGAACATAACACTGTCTCAACAGTCTCCACACTAAACCTTTATTTATCCAGCTACCAACCAATTAATTACAGCCATAAATTCTACCAACCAAAAATCCCATATTTACTGTCTATATAACCAACCGCTTGCCTCATCAAACACACATACAAACCAAATAACCAAAGTCGATTTCCTACCAAAACACCATGAATAACTCACCCAATCATCCTATCGAAATATCTTCAGACTCTTCTGAGAGTGAGCCATCCCACGATGGATGGTTAAACTATTTTCCTCGTGGTTACTCCAGTGTGACATACATGTCCAGAGACCCTCCTCTCAAATCACCATTTGCTTACACTTCTTCAGAGGAAGATCTGCCCAATCCTCCTCCCCATGTGGAGTTTGAAGTAAACAGCTCTGAGCTTAATGCCATGAATGCAGATACTGATGAGGAGAGCGGTGCATCTTATAGGCCAATCAATGTTGCTCCTATTGATGCTGTCTCACCACCTTCAGTGCCAGTTGCAAGCCCTTCAGCTCTAAGACCAGAACCCTCCACCTCAAACCCTGAGAAGAGAGCTACAATGCTTGGTATAGCTGCAAAGCCAGTGTGGTCGTTTATTGACAGGTGGGGAAAGGAGCATCAGAAGATGCCAGAGTGGGGAAAGAGGAGGCCTGGGTAGGTGCCTGGAAGTTGGAAGCTGGAGTCTGAAGTAGTCTTGTGTGAAGCTTGTTAGGGTGGAGTATTTATGTGATCAGCAGCAATGTTTAGAAAGTCTTGTAATGTTAAACTGCATCTAAGAATGCAGTTTGTTTTTATGAATAAAAGACTTTTGTAGTTTAATCTTTTGCTATCTTTTGCCACTGATTGTGTGTTTGAAACTAGATCTGCAAGATGGTTAGTAGAACACATAACAAAACAAAGATATATACAAATATATACATATACACAAAAATATACAAAAATATACAACATAAATCCTCCCCTTAACATAAATCCTCCCCTTAAACCAGAAACCTCCCCTTAGGCATAATCCTCCCCTCAAACACAACAATCAGGGGTTGATCATGCCTATATGAACAATAAAAAATTGAAACCTTGGACCATCAAAAGCTTTAGTCAACAAATCAGCTACATTTTCATCTCTATGAATTTTAACCACTTGAATAAGGTGTTTTTCATTGGCATCTCTAATAAAGTGGTGTCGAATTTCTATGTGCTTAGTTCTTTGATGAAAAACATGATTTTTAACAATGCAAATTGTACTTTGGTTGTCTATATGGATCTTAGTGTTCATAAAATTAAACCCATAGTCCAATAACTGATTTTGAATCCAAAGTACCTGACCACAACAACTAGCAGGAGCAACATATTCAGCCTCAGTAGAAGATGTAGCCACTATGGTCTGCTTCTTGCATTGCCAGGAGATTAATCTCCTTCCCAGAAACTGACAACCCCCAGTGGTAGATTTTCGATCAAAGTTGGCACCAGCATAATCACTATCACTATATGCTTCCAGCTCAAATGGAGACTCTCTAGGATACCAAAGACCCAACTTAGGTTGACCTTTGAGATACTTAAAAATCTTATTGACTACAGTCAAAGGAGTGACCTGATGCCTGGAACAAGCACTGACTGCAAACATAATATCAGGCCTAGAAGCAGTCAAATACATGAGTGAACCAATCATAGATCTGTAGAGGTGAACATTGACAGCCGGATCTGGTTCATTATTTGACTTAGCCTTTGGGGCTTTATAGGGAGTAGTTGCAGTCCTAACTAGTTCCATATCAAACTTCTTGAGGATGTCATGCACATACTTCTCCTGATGAATGAAAATACCATCTGATTTCTGATGCACTTGAAGGCCCAAAAAGAATGTAAGTTCACCCATTGCACTCATCTCAAACTCACTTTTCATCAAATCCTCAAATTTCCTGCACCAATCTTCTTTGGTAGAACCAAAGATAATGTCATCCACATACACTTGAACAAGAATGATATCCCTGGAGTTCTTCTTGATAAAGAGAGTTTTATCAATAGCACCTCTCCTTTAACCATATGTTTCAGCAGGAATGAAGAGAGCCTAGCATACCAAGCTCTAGGTGCCTGATGAATTCCATAGAGTGCTTTAACCACTTTGTAGACCATATATGGATTATGAGGGTCTACAAATCCCTTTGGCTGAGTGACATACACTTCTTCCTCAATTTCACCATATAGGAAGGCACTTTTTACATCCATTTGATATACCGTGAAGCCCATGTAGGAAGCAAAATCCAAGAAGAGTCTGATAGCTTCTACTCTAGCAACAGGAGCAAAAACTTCATCATAATCAATCCCTTCTTCTTGTTTGTGACCTTGGGCAACCAACCTAGCCTTGTTCCTCACCACAATCCCCCTTGCATCCCTCTTACATTTCAGAATCTACTTTGTGCCAATAGCATACTTGCCAGGAGGCAACTGAACAAGCTCCCACACATTTTGATTCAAAAATTGTTGCATTTCTTCTTGCATAGTAGCTACCTAATCATCATCTGCCAAAGCCTGTGCAACACTGGTAGGTTCAACTTGAGAGAGGAAGCAAGAAAATAGACAATGATGATAGTCTATGTAATTGTTCCTATGTTGATCCTGAATGTAACTGAGAAATGCAGATTCACCAAAACATGTCTTCTTCACCCTGCTTCTAGTTTGTACAAATGAAGTAGGATCACCAATTATTAGAGATTGTGGATGTATTGTGTTAATCCTCTTTGTGACATTAGTACTAACATCAACTGATGTGGCCAGATTAGTGATAGAAGGACCAAAATCATCATCATAAGAGGAAGAATAAAAAATGCATGTTCTTGACATATGATGAATGCCATCCAATTCAGAGCTTGTATATTGTGGATTGGCTAAGTCAGATGGACTTGAAAATCTGGTGGGAGAATCATCTAAACTCAGAGTATCAATAGATGGAGTAGTGGAAGGAACCGCAGGAACAACATCACTAGCAGAAGGAATAGGAACACTACCAGAAGAATTATTATCAGCAGCAACCGACCCGTTACCAGCAAAATTGACATCAGTAACTTTTTGACCAGTAGGACCAGCCACATTACCCGCAGGAACAGATACATTATCAGCAGCATCAAACTTTCTGCGGGCTTCAATAGTTGCCTACCTTAAGAGTTCCTATGTTTCGTTGGAGAATTCATAAACATACTTTTCAGCATCATCCTTTGATGCATGCTCTTGGCGTTGAAGCTTCACAAGTTCTTCTACAAACCCTAAATCACTTGAAGCTGCATCAGAAGAATCTTTGTCCGTAGTACCTGAAAAGTGGTTAGTAGGAAAAGAAGGGACAACAATAGGTTGATCATCACAGTCTGAATCTGACTCGTCATCTGAGGAACCTGCAATGTTAGTTTGGGTAGCTTGTGGTTCTGCAGAAAGATTAGATTTAAAATAAGTATAACCTAGATGATCAGTTAAGTAGTCAAGATCAAAGTACCATTCTTGACCTGCTCCCTGAACATTTGGCTTGTCCTCCATAAATCTCAGATTCAGTGTCTCTTCAATCCTTTTTGTGGAGATGTTATACACCCTGTAAGCTTTACTATTGGCGGAATAGCCTAATACAAAACCCTCATCAGCTTTTCCTTTAAATTTGCCCAAATGATCACTGGTGTTAAGGATGGTCACATGACAACGAAAAGGCTTAAGGTAGCTTATGGTTGGAATCTTTCCAGACAAAAGTTCATAAGGTGTCTTATTGTGATGATGAGTTATCAACACCCTGCTCAAAACATAACAGGCACTACTGACTGCTTCAGTCCAGAACATGGTAGGAAACTTTGAATCAGCAAGCATAGACCTTGCTGCTTCAATAAGGGTTCTATTCTTCCTTTCAGTAACTCCATTTTGTCGTGGAGTCCTGGCATTACTATAATCCCTTTTTATCCCCTTAGAAGCACAAAGCTTGATTAATTTGGCGTTCTTAAACTCTGTCCCATTGTCACACCTAATGGCTTTAACCTTTTTATTCAACTGATTCTTAACCAGGGCAATAAAGTCTTGAAGAATCTGAAATGTTTCATCCTTAGTCCCCAAGAAGAATGCCCAGCAATACCTGCTATAGTCATCAGTAACCACCAAACAATAGTACTTGTAATCAATGCTTCTGATAGATGTAGGACCAAAGAGGTCCATGTTCAGAAGCTGCAAAGGCTCTGAGATAGTGCTGACAATAGTAAAGGATTTATAGGAAGCCTTGTGCTGCTTTCCCTTGTTGTATGCCACACAATTGTGCTCATTTGTGAAGACTTTGGAAGGAAGTCCATGAACTAAACCATGTTTTGCCAGCTTGTTGATAGTTTTGAAATTGACATGAGCCATCATTCTATGCCATTTATTAGATTCATCCAAGGATGCCTTTGCCACTAAACAAGCTAAATCTCCTTCAGGCTGAACATCATTGAGGTTGAATGTATAAAGATTAAGTTTCCTAGGCACCTTTAGAACAACTTGGCTGTCATCAGGTATCTGGAAGTCTTTGGAAAGTACAAGACATTCATTATCAGTGAACAGAACATAGTTTTTCTTGTCACAGATTTGGGACACAGAAAATAAATTGAAGTTTCTTAGCTGTTCCACATAATACACATTCTCAAAGTCCAGCTTGGCAGTTCTAATGGTTCCCTTCCCTGTAATCTTACCATCTCCTCCTCCAAATGCAACAGTACCTCCTTGAAGAGATAAAAAATCATGCAATCTATCTTTGTTCCCTGTCATACTCCTAGAACAACCACTATCAACAATACCTAAATCTTTATTTGTATGAGGATCATCCTACAAGTTAAAAGATATACAACAACATTAGTATACATGGAGACCCAAGTCATCACTGACTTGGGCCTGCCTTGTGGATCATATTAGAAAAACCTGCAGATTAATGAGATCCACTATTGTTCTTGGAACCCTTCATGAAGGATGGTCTATTGTGTGTCCAAGAACAACCTGCTGAGGGCTTAACAGCAGTGTCCCACCTTGCCCCCCTTTTATTCAATGGGTCATTATTAACAGGCCTATATCCATTTTGAAAATTAGTACTAGTAGGTCTGATTAATGGCTTTGGAACATTTCTTCTCCAACATGATGGTCTATCGGTAGAAACTGGGTTACCAGCAGGAACTGGTCTACCAGTAGTAACTGGTTTACCAGCAGAATTGGTTCTGCCAGTCCTCACATGTGTCCCAGAGGAAACAAATGGAGGAATTTTTGTCACATCATTCCATATTGGTCTATGTCTCTGTTGATTAGTACAAACACCCATTTGTTTCTCATAAAAATCACAATCTTTGATAAGATGAAATGTACTTCCACAAACAAAACATGATTTCTTCTTAAAATGCTTGTTCATAACAGGAATAGTCTTATCACAAACAAACTTATTCAAACCACAACCAAAATCAGAATTGGTTTTAACAAAATCAACAAAACAAGAAATGTTTCTAAAATAAGCTGTCTTTGAAGAAGATTCATTAACATCAACTCTTGGAGCATGGTGAACTGGTAAAGGCTTGGGAGTTGAAGACTCTTCACTTGAATCACAACTGGCATAGTCTTTAGACTGGGTCTTTGAAGTCCTATCACTGGAAGAACAAGAGACAAAAGTATTAGATTCACTGCCAGTGTCCGATAAGTCATTATACTTTTGACCATAGGTCACATGTGATTCATCTGAGTCTGAGTCTGGGTTTGGTGGTCTAACAATACCATTAATTGAGGAAGGAACAGAATGCATTTCACCTTGTTTTACAAATTTAAAAGGTTTTCTATATTTATCTTCCTCTTCATCAGTGACAAGATTAAAAACACTATATTCATTAGGGTCATAAATCTCATCTGGACCAATATAATCCTTGAAGCCCAACCCCATCTTAGTTTTAACAGACATAGAACTTTTCCACAATTTGTCTAGGTTTTTAGCATGTTCTTGCCACTATTTTTGTCTAGCCACCTCTGTATCTAACTTAGCCTTTAGACCCTCTTTTTCTGCAATGAACTTTACATATTCTTTCTCATTAAATTTTAGCACATTAGTGGTGTTCTCCAAATCTCTTTCTAACACTTTAATTCTCTCTTCAAGAGCCAATTGATTTTGTTGGTACCAGGCCTTTTGTTTTTCTAATGATTTAACAGTTTTCTTATAGGCCTGGACCTGAATAAAATATTCTTTATATTGGCCATTAACATCATCAAATTCACTTTTAAGAGCATCATATTTAGCACTACAACCAAAAATACAATTTTGTACCTGAGAAGTGATGCCCATTAGTGCAAACTCATCAGCAGTATCAGCAACCAATGCAATCTGAGGATTTTCATCCTGAACTTCATCCACATAAGCATCCCAGTCAACCCTTGAGTCTAAAGACAGCAAAGCTTTAGGTTTCTGATCCTCAGCTTCCTTGATCTTGAATGCAGAATACCTTCTCCTGTTACTTCCCTTCTTATATGGGCATTCTCTAGCAAAGTGGCCCACCTGGTTGCATTCGAAACACCTGATCTTCTTCTTGTCAAACCTGGTTGCCTCTCTTCCCTTGTAGCCGAACTTTCTCCCAGAATCCTTCTCAAACCTGTTGACTTTTACAGCAAGCATGGCCATCTGCCATTTGAGGTCCATCTCCTCCAAATCCCATTTATCCACTTGTTCAAAATCTTCATAGGCCAACTGTTGTTGGTCTTCAGTCTCAGCAACAAATGAGTAAAGCACATCCTCTACCACAGTATTGGGCTTTGATTTTCTTGTAGAAGAAGTGTGTGTTCTGGTTGCTGCTAATGAAGAAGTGGGACTCTTAGCATAAGAAACCATTGTGTTAGTGCTGGTAGCACTAATAAAAGCTGAGTTTGATGGAGTTAGAGAATAGGAAGAATGCCCCTTGATATCAATTTCAAGAGATCTAAGCTTATTGTATAAGTCATCAAAGCTTAAATAATCAAGGCCTCCCTTAGCCTTGAGAGTGAGAGAAACCTGCCTCCAGGAGGAAGGTAAAGCACGTAGGAACTTGAGATTGCACTCCTCATTGTCAGGTTTGAACTTCATCTGATTGAGCTGGCTCAGGATTTTCTGAAACCTGTCATACCCCTTGTGTATGCCCTCCTCTTCAGAAATTGTGAACTCCTGAAAGCTCTGCTTGAGCATAGACTTCCTCATCTTCTTAGACTCTTCGTTACCTCCAAACCTTGCCTTGATGGCCTTCCAGATTTCTTTTGCATCATCAAGATGATGAAAGTCACTCATATGCTCATCTGGTAGTGCTTGGAGCAAGGTAGTTCTAGCCTTTGTTTCCCTCTGAAGAGCAACATGTTCTTCAGTAGTTGTTGGTGGAAGAAGTATCACATTACCTTCAGTATCTCTACCAGTCTTCTTCATACTGTTGCCTTTTAGAACAATGTTCCAAAGATGATAGTCATTGTTGGTGATGTAGTTTTCCATCTTCATAGCCCATATGTCATATTCGTCCTTCTTCAGATAGGGAAACTTTGCATGGTTGTTGGACATGGTGGTAACCACCTGCTAAATTGTAGACTGAGCACTGGATGACTCAGGCTTCTCCTCATTTTCTGAGTCTGAATGTTTTGATGATGTCATTGTTAGAGAGAGCTTAGGGTTATGTGAAAGAGAGTAAGGATGTCTTCTTTGAAAGATTCTCACCAGGCTCTGATACCACTTGTTGGATCAGTCCCAGATAGATCTTAAGAGCCTTAATGAAAGTATAGTAAACATGTGTAATCACAAGCAAACTATGAAGAATCTTTATTAGACTTATGTTCACGCGGAATATAAACACAAGAATTAAGAAGACAGTAAACACCAAACACTTGATCCTCTATGGATCTATATTAATTTACTAATAATGTTCTTGAAAGGTACGTAAAACCCTAGCCGCTGGTTTCTTTTATACTATTAAGAAACCCTAATTCTGCAGCTTACAAATCACGTAAAAGATATGCATTATCTATTCCTAAATTAACTCATGCATATCCTAACTAAATACCAATAATACGGAAACTAAATATCCGCAGAAATAGAAATAACTATCAGCAGTAACTGCACTATCCGCAGTAACTGTACTATCAGTAGAAATACTAACACTATCAGCAGGAACCTTTATCAGCAGGAATCCACTATTACAAAATTCCTAACAAACTCTTACAAAGGTTCCAACTACACTGTGATGGGGAAACCAAATCAAGTGTAGAGATCCTCACTCCTATGAGCACTATCGAAAAATTCTAAGTGATAGCCGAGGACGGCTTTCCTTATAAGGCGGGGAGGATATGACACACGGTAAATTTTCACTTATTATTAAATAATAAATAGTGATTTATTATTACTAAGCATATTCATTAAGCATACAATCTTGCATGACCATTTGAGTGGATAACTCAAACATTGTAGCATACTGTATAAATTTTTGCATTATAATTTAATTAGAGAATTGTGATATTTTAGTCCTGAAATTCTCTTATGATTCAAAGTTGTAAGATGAGAGGTTATCTCGTTTTCTACTGAGACCGACACCGCACGCGTACCGACACTATGATAAGGGCAGAATAAACATATGATAAATCCCCGGTATAGAAAACATTAGAAATATAATACCATTACAGAAACGTATTCATAATATATTACATTATAATATTTATCAAACCTTAATACCGTGATCTAAATATAATCCAGCGGGGTACGGAAATACAAGACCCAACATAACACTACTCAAATATTTAACAAACTAAATACCACATAACATTTTAACTTTTATAAATAACACTAATACATATATACAATAAATAAAAGTTTTATAAAATTCCATCCTACCTGTTGTGTCCTTACCCCTCACGACAAACACAATTCAGAAGAAAGGGAAAATGTTTTTCTTCTTCCCCCTAGAACTTGTGAATCATGTAGGTCAAATCTCCCAAAGGAGAAATCCAACACCTTACTTTCTATCATCTCATAACCTCCCTCATCAAAACCATGAATCATTTTGTCTCAAAAACCTTTTTTTCTTGGAAGTTTGTGACTGCCATTCGAATGGGTACAAACAAGAATGCCAAGAAGGAAGCACACATCACTATCCTTTCATCTAGAGTCAAGGTCAAGGCCTCCTAGGTTGCATAGGTGAAGATAGGAGCCTTAGCTTAATTTGGCTTCACACCAAGACTCAAAGAAGAGAAAGAAGAGTCAAGGCATCCTAAAACACTTCTCCTATTACTAGTGAACGTAAGAGACACCCCAAATCAGTTTCCCATAACCACTTTTACGAAAATTAGGGTTTGTAAAAGTTATGGTTTTCCAAAATTGAATTGGGGGTTTTGTAATTCAAAGTGAGAATACATCAATTCCATCATCAATTCGGTGATATCAAGAAGGATCGAAGGTCAATTGTTGCTTTCTGATTTGGCTTTGTACTTGTCCTACCTTCGAAATGTGTAAGGGTGATCTTCTTGTTTGTGTCTCTAAACATTCTTGTTGTGTATTGAAATGGTGGTCGTGTATGACCCGAACTGAATTTAATTTTATTTTTGAATAAAGAATTAATGGTGACATGAAATTCATGCTTGTTGAATCTTTATTGAGCATATGCAATTTCCTTGATAATGTTTAAGAAAAATCTTGTTTGGTAATCGTTATGTAGGAAGCTGTAATTTTCGGTTATGGCCTTAAGATGATGCACGAATAGTAAAGACAAATTGGTTTTGACACTAGGAATATAAGTCTTGAGCAATGGTTAAATTGTCACTTCTCCTTCTTGCTCGTGGTCATGTGACCCTAGTGCTCGTAGGCTGGGAAAAAGGACCCCGACGAGGGAAATCCTCGTCGCTAATCTCGGGAACCTTACCTTCGACCAAGGGTCATTTGGGTAAGAGGTTATCGAAGTCTAATAAATTCGAGTAGTACTCGAATGAGTTATCAAAAGTTCGGTCACTTAGCTCAACACCTAAGTCTCTAGTGTGCGTTGTATTGTTAATTCTAAATGGAATTGATGGGTCTTTGGGTGTACCGAAATTTAAGTCAAGCGTCAAACACTTGTCCCTGGTTCGATCATCCGCACCCACAAAGGGTGTCATGATCTAAATTGTATCAAAGGCACAAAGGAGTGCCGAGCCCTATGTATGTCCACTCTTGGATCAAAATTTCCTTAGGGTAATGCGCATCATCTTGGGCCGAGTTGTATAACTTTGCGATAACTTGTTGGGTAGTCACAAGGTCACAATCAAAGGCACGACAGTGCCGAGTAAAATCATGGGTTTCGGACACTGGAATTATCATCCTTTCATCAGATCATCCAAGTGTTAGCAATACAAAAATTTCCCTCCTGGATTCATAAGCAGCAAGGCTGCTAATAGCAGTCCATGGGCCGCAACCCATGCATGGTGTAGGGAAACTCATGCGACTTATGGGCCTAAGCCCAGTTTCGCACTCACACCGCCAGGCCACAGACCATTCTAACCTAAGTGGGTGTTCATTTAGTCGTTAGACGGGTAGTTAAATAAAACTAAACTCGTTTCCCGCATATTCATAACCTTTCACATCGTTATATGCCGTCATGTCGTCAAGTGTAAAATTTTCATTTTAAGTTAACCTAAATAGAGAAACAAGTGTTTAAAGACATGATCTACTTAATAAGGTCTACATCAAAGTTTTAACGTCAAATGCGTTCGGGTAGACACATTTAAGATAAGTAAGTTACTAGTCGTAAAGTTTAAATGCTAAAAACCAATTTTTGACAAATAACTAATGTCTAACTATATTATTGAAACATATAATAAATTTGAAAGCCTTCAAATTTAAAATGGGTATACTTTAAAACAAGGGATATTAAAAAATAAATCAACTTTGTTTGATTATGACAATACAATTTTGTGTGTCAAAATGAATAAGTATATATATACATGTATATACTTACTAGTAAAACATTATGATTATTTCACAAACCAATTCCGGTTTTGATATCATTATGAAAACAATATTAATTGAACCACTTTAAGAAAGTCTAAACTAAAATAATGAACTAAAACGATTGCCCTACTTATCTAGGTCGCGTGTCGGTGCAACTCCACAACAATCAGTAAATCCCACCTTTGGACAACTTATTGCTAAGGTGATTTTATAGCCCCACTTTTACTTGATAAATTGTTTTATACATTTTGGGATGATAAAATATGCAAAACCTTTTTATGGTCCTGAACTATTGCATGATTACTATTACGTGGTTTAGCCTAAGCCCTTATGTCCCTAGAAATGCCCCATTCATGAACCGCCAGTTCCCTGCTGGGAAGCGCGAATGTTATAAATAGATCTATTGAGGGTGACTCCTCCGTTCGGTTGGCCATACTTAGGCCAAGGCGAAACGTATACAATGTCGGAATTGAGTGTAAATGGACAAAACACTCGCATTGGGCCCCATAAATTGTATGACTTCATTTTGCATACAGAAAATGTCGTAGCTTTGGTTGCATGAACTTAGTGCTAGCGTAATATACTTTCATTCATATATCATTATATTCATTGTAATGATTATATGCCTTTGATTATGGTCCATACTTACTATTTTAATTATAAACCTATGAACTCACCAACTTTTAGCTGACCTTTTTAGCATATTTTTCTCAGGTGTTTGACTTGTTATCATGGTTCAAGGCAAGGAGTGGCAATGGTCGTAGTTATCCTAAAATAAGTGTTTTAACACATGTTGATGTTTTATTTAGGACCACTTAATTTATGGGTTGTGACCTTTTATTTAAACAATGTTGTAAGACAATGTTTTAAAACGATTTTATGAAATTAAACGGAGTATGTATTCCGTTCTTTATTACTTGTGTTATGATCTCCGATTTAGTAGCACCGCATGACCCGTATGCTTCCGCTAAACCAGATTTGGGGGTGTTACACATTCCCTCCAAATCTTACTTTGATTGCCTCCCAGATCTCCTTTGCATCATCCATCCCATGAAAACATCTGATACGCTCCTTGGGAAGTGCCATTATTAAGATGTTCTTGGCCTTTCTCTCCTTCTTCACAACAAGAATTTCAGTAGCAGTAACAGGTGGAAACACAGAGTAAGTGCCATATTTTCCTTTAGAAACCCTCTTTTTAGAGTTTCCTTTTTGTATCACCTTCCACACTTCATTATCAGTGTACTCTAGATAGTGCTCCATCTCTATAGCCCAGATGTCATATTCATCTTTCTTCAATGGTAGAAGCTTCATGTTGGATATGGTTGTGGTATTTGTGATTTGGGGTTGTTTAGGTTGAGAGTTATCTGCACCATCTTCATGGTTGGATTCTTCATCATTGGGCTGATCATAGTAGGTTTCAATTGCTTTTTTGGTTTCGAATGAGTGTATTTGTTTGTGTATCTTCAACAACAGAGTCCTTCTATAGACTCTGATACCACTTGTAGGTCCAAAGTTATGGATCTAGGTAGCCTTTATATGACTTATAACAAACTTGAATAAATCCAAATTCACTATGTGAAGAACTCTTAGGAAATCCTTAATGTGCTAATGCGGAATCTTAACACAATAAGTATGAAGAACACAAAGATATACTAACTTTGTATTTTCTATTGATTACTTGATCAATGGTTAAGGCTTACAACTCATTCCTTAACCTAATACATTAGGGATCCTTTTATACACCAAGGAAACCCTAATTGACTACAAAACTTGTAGAAGGGTAAAGATATCTCTTCCCAAGATATCTCTACGCGTACATATCCTTCCCTAATATAACTGTAACAAACTATTCTGTTTTTATCATAAACAGACTTAACTATCAACACTTTGTTCTACCAGACTTAACCACATTAGTACTGGCAGAGTTAACTAACAGACTTAACACTAACAGGCTTAATTATGCATTACCAGACTTAACTATCATACTACCAGAACTAATACTAAACAGACTTAAACAATCTTAAATCTGTTTTACAGAATATAATTCCCTATACTATGCGCTTACTACATAAGCCTAGCTATCATTACAAACATATAAGCCTAATTAGCAACCTATTACATATCTAATGACCGACACTTGATAGTAGTTACACGTGATCCCAACATCCCCCATGCACACACACATCACATCTCATGCAAACTAATCACATCTTTGGTGATACACTCTATGTTTATTCTTGCAGTATAAATAGAACTACCATTAACTTCATTTCTCATACAAAAAGATACTTTCATTCTCTCTAGTAAATAATCTTTGGTGAGGATTTCTGATGACAGGTTCAGATAACCTTCTTCGTCTCTCCAGTAAATAATCAACTCATTTTTCTAGAGCACTAAGTTGTTCTTCAGGAATGCTGAAAGGATCATAGGGTAAAGATATTGCTTTAAATATAATATTAGGATTCTTAGGTGGGCCGTCCCAATTTTCTTGGTTATAGTGGGTGAGATTTTCTATGATGTCCCATGATTATTCTGCATTTAAGTCCCTAAGCTTACCACCGGCCGCTTGGTCAATGACTAGCCTTGTAAGGTAGTTGACATGATCATTAAAGATTTGGACTTGGAGCCAAAGATAAATGCCATGATGAGGGACTTTTTGGAGTAAGTCCTTCAAACGAGTCCACGCTTCGTAAAGAGTTTCACCTTGACGTTGTTGGAACATCAAAATGTCATTCCTTAACTTAGTAGTTCTCCCTGGTGGGAAAAATTGAACGATGAAATGGGAAGTAAGATCATCCCAAGTTGAGATAGATCCTGCAGGTAGACGCTCAGGCCAATTACTAGCTTGATCACGTAGAGAGAATTGGAAGAGACGCAATCGCGTTGTCTCCCGAGTTCCAACATTCATTTTGCACATCCATTGAGTCAACGATTTTAAGGAAATCCTTGAAATGTTGGTTAGGATCTTTATAACGAAGTCCATGGAATGCACATCCATTTTGCACCAACCGGATGGTGTCAGGTCGCAAGGGGGTTACATTGGCTTGTTGTGGAAGCTCAATGGTGTTTCGATAGCCTTAGTGGCTTGGTCTAGAGTACTCACCAAGAGTACAGGCTCTAGGTGGGTCTTGTGGTGGTAGGTTTAGGTGTGGTGGGCCACGGTTATTAGGTATGTCTTAGTGAAGGGGTTCAAAGACATTATCATCCACCATGTGGCAAATGATATTTTTCACGAACAAAGACACGAAGAAAAGATAGACTACAAGAAAGCTAGCAACACTTGATAGGAATCTAGTGAGTAGACCTAAGCAAAATATAAATCGAAACCTAAACTATTCCCCGACAACAGCACCAAAAACTTGATAGCGAAATGTTGCAAAACCTCAAGTTTTACAATCCTCCTAAACAGTGTACCTAATCGTTGTAGTGTATGTCGAGATAGGTCTAAAGGTGAGGTATGATTCTTTTTGTATTTTTATACTTTTATATAAAAGAAAGTAAAATCTCAGGGTTTGAAGATTAGGTGTTTTAACTACTAATTAAACTAATTAAAACTAAATTAAACTAATAAACGGTCTAGTAAATTGGTGGTAATTTTTATGATAGGAAAATGTGTTCACTTAGATTATATTTATTCCCTAATTATCTCTTATTGATTAATCGAATTGTCACGTCCTTGTTTTAATTGGAGCGTTGTATTTCTTATTATTGGTCATAGGGAGGTGTCATATGCCCTAACTCTATGAATGTATAAATCTCCCCTAAGAAAGCTTAAAGTCTATTAAGTCTCCTAGGATCTACAAGCCACAATTCACGCAATAAATACAACGAGAAAAACAACTAGCGCACTCTAGGGTTGCGTTTAATAAGATGGACAAGCTGGTACATATAAGAGTTAAGCCAGTTTTCTTATTCCTAACGCGAGGCAACCAAGAAACAAGAGACGACAATCAATAATAGTTTCAATCTAAGCAAATACTAATAAATCTAGCCTAGCATGTTAAAGTAAATAAAAGAAAAGAAAAGCATATAATCAAACAACACATAGAAATATTGAATGATTAAGATGAATTACTTAACTTCAATAAAACATGAATTAAACGTGACGCCTTTTGGAACTTTTTTCCAGAATTTTTTGTGACTTTGTCATTTTCTTTGTTTTCTTGTCCAAATTAGTCCAAACCGTGTCGGTTTTCAGCTTTTGCGTCCCAAGTACCTAAAATGTGAAAATGAACGATTTAAGGCAATAATTGATCATAAATGTACGAGTTTAAAGCTTAAATAACCCCCTGAAAAAACACACGTTTTAAATCCTAATCAAAATCATACATCAACTCATAAACAACATAAGAATTAGTCTTTTTTTAATCAGAAACCATAATCTAAATAATATAAACATGTTCTTTTTAAAATATTAATAGGAATGGATAACATTTGTTTTAAAATGTTATAGAAACTAAATGTTAAATTTATCATAAACTGAATAATGGATTGTTAAAGATTATAAGTTGATGTTTTGTTGTTATCATTATATGATATTGAGGCAGTTTTATAATTATAATTATATTACATTGTAAAACTAACGTGATGGCCACATAATTACATTATTAATGTGAACATCAGATATATTTAATAAATACATCTAATATGACCATGTTTCTGATGCATATGAGTCTGATGCATTAACTTCCTTTATAATTCTGACAACTAAATAACAAATCGATAAACGTGTTTTTAAGTGATTATCTTTACAAATTGTTAATACTGTTTTTTGCATCTGATGTTTGGTTCAAAAAAATAATTAGAAAACCATATTAGAAACAAAATATCATATAAGAAACACATATTATTCTGATATACAAACCAAAACACAATAAAAAATATAAACAAATCCAAAATATAATTGTTTAAAACTCAAAAATTAACTATCATGTTAGACACATCTTTATAAATACATTCGTGATAAATAAATTTGTCCAACATGCATTCCTGTGATGATTTTCGCCTCGATGACATGATATGCTAATCTTTTAATCACCAAACGTGTTTGTTTACACAACCCTCTTTGTTGATCAATGTATGAACTTAACATCTTTTTTGACCGAGTATATATACACATCTTACCCTAAAAAGATGAAATCAATCAACATAAATTTACATGTGATAACAAAACAAAAGCAAAAAGGTTAAAAGACTAACTTCATTATTGCATAAACCCAAAAATTATTTTAGGTTAAATTATTCAAGTTAATAGCCCATACCTAGAATGTTTTCAATGATTCTGATGATCATGAAATATACAATAGAAACCTGCGATAAGAAAACGAAATCACAAAAGGTTAAAAGACTAATCAACGATGAGCACCCACATTGGGTGAGTATATATAGGCTCAGAATTGCCCCAATAGATAACGTAATTCAAATATAGAAAAGATATTGGTGAAGATAACCATCGTTTTTAAAACCTTCTAAAATGTGCCTATCATATTTTGTGACAACTCGTAATTTCAGGTCATTTTGCAAACTTTGAAAATTTCACTATTCATCTCGGGAAATTACTATTCACCGGTTACTATTCATCATTTACTATTCATCGTTTTTGAATTCGATTTGATACTTTGAGATGTTATTTCAAAATTTTACTATTCATGAAATACTATTCATTCCTGGAGAAAAATCACTATTCATAATTCACTATTCATCATTTTTCGTAAACTAGGTTTACGAGTATCAAATTCGCGTAACCGTAAGGGTTTAGCTGCGAATTCATGAAAAATCATTGAGGACATTTCATATAGACTAGATTTAGTCTACATATCATCAGTAACATCATCATCATATTAGTTCATTCATGGGTTTGCATATTTCATTAAACGTATATTTTCCTATTAAATAAACGCTATCGCATAATCATTTATTTTGAA
Organism: Chrysanthemum seticuspe; assembly: GCA_019973895.1. NCBI lineage: Eukaryota > Viridiplantae > Streptophyta > Magnoliopsida > Asterales > Asteraceae > Chrysanthemum > Chrysanthemum seticuspe. Next base: position 248,487,722 of record BPTQ01000008.1, on the reverse strand, counting down.
TATTTGATCCGACACTTCCAAAAATTATCCTGATATATTTTTATACTCATTTTAAGACTATAAAAATTATATTATTAGTTTACCCGATGTTTTAAATTTATTTTGTATATAAATTGTTATATATATATATATATATATATATAATTACGACGGTTTTTGTAAATTCAACTTGATAATTATTTATTCACTCAATTCTTGCGAGAAATGTATTTTTATAATTTTTACGACTTCGATATATTTTATTTTGTCCCGTTAAAATCTATTTTTAGCTAACGCTACACTAAATACCTATTTATACCTACAGATTACACACTATACTTAACAAATAATACATTTAATTATCAAAACTACCCAACCCTCCCCCAAATATTGCCTTGGCCGGCTACCCTTAGTCACACCCCTTAGTCATTATGTAAAAATAATATCTTGATTTATCTTATGTACACCTACACATACTTTATAAGATATTTGTAATATATACTAGATATTATTTTCTAAAATACATAGATTACACATACTAAAGGTGAAAGGAAAACTAAAACTCTCTCAAACCCTCTCTATTATTCAGCCAAGATCAAAACCAAGCAAGAATCACAAGATTTTCAAGGATCAAGTAATTTTATAAACACTAGATTACTTCTATTTAGGTTTTGAAATAAAAACCTAGGAGTATTTAGGAAACCTAGTTCCACAAACCTCATCAATCAATTAGTAAGCATTTCATGATCTTTATTAATCTTTCATAATCATTCAAGAGTTATTTTTATCATTCTAGTAGAAATCATGCAAGTTTCATGTGTATCTATACCACTTTTATTGTTTTTATTACTTATTATGAATTATAATCATCCTATAATTAATCCCTTGAAACATATCATGGTTGATGATGTTTAGGAACCCATGACACCCTAAGAAGGTGTATGGTAGGTTTAGAATAGATTTGGTGTTGATTTGAAGTGGTTAGAACAAGTATTACGCAAGGAAAATCATTTTCGACAACATTAAATAGTGGTCTGTTTGTTTTTGTAAAATCTGGAAAATTCGACAGGTTATAAATTATTTTGGGCTAGATATTCAGAAATTATACTTTCAAACGAAACCGTGGTCGCTTGAACGGGTTAAAACGGATTTATAACGAAGGAGATACGCTATTTTCAAGTTTAGCGGCAAAAACTACATTTTCTGAAAAATGGTAAGCTGTCAAGTGTTATTTTAAGGTCAAAAATGAGTTTTAAGCGTTATCTAAATGAGTCAATTTATCAAAAATATATTAGTATACTTTAATACGAAGCTAAGAACATATAAAACGTAGAAAACGGACTTATAACGACTAAATTACACGCGTTTAAATAAGGATATCGTAACTATTTTAAATAAGTATAAACACATATATATTTTCTATTAGCCAAACTAGTTGTCGCTAGTGACCATGTTTGGAGTCTTTTCTCACATCGATAGAATACTTTTTAGAAAACTATGTCTTCTAGTAAAAGTGAGTTCACCTAGACTATTTTCCAAAATGTTAAACCGTTTGTCAAACGAAGTTGTAACGAATAATATGCGGTCATTCAAACTTTGCCGAAAACTAACCTTAAACAATATTTTTAGTCCGACTACCCTACTTCATCTATATTTTTCTCTATGATCGAGGCTTCTATGATCAAAAGTTAAAAGCTATGACTTTTAGATATTGTTACAAGCTTTCCAAAACCATTGAGTTTATTTTCTAACATTCGATATTCACTATTTTACGACTAGCTTTTCGAGGCCATTTAGTCACTTTCATGAATTGTCACGTTATATTGTTTTACGACGAAAAACTATAATTTCTTAACAAATCACTAAATGACTATCGTAGGATATCATTTCAACGTAAATACTTGTAAAGTAATTTATAAATTGTCAAGACATTATCAATCTATTTTTCGACGATAAACTTTATTTTCAAAAATGCACAAGTGGTATAGATATCATATGAGTTTGCATGCATAACATTATTTCATAACTTATATTAGAATCATATCATTCATAATAGGTCGCGGTTAGAGATTGCTCCTCATTTCAGTATTGCCACTATATCATCATAATTATTGTATCAGGTGAGTTTTCATAGCCCCGTTTTATTCAAGTTTATACTTTATTTCAAACCTACGGGGGAGAATACATTGCACATCATTTTATTACGAGCCCAAGTATATCAAATTCATTTACATTTCTTAAGTTACCTCATTGCCAATTGAATGTCCCCATTTCATAATCATGAACCGTTAATTCCGGAAGAAGCGAGGGTGAGTGAATAGATATATTGAGGGTGACTCCTCCATCCGGGTTGGTGGTCCCAACTGGTCAAACGGATGCATTTCATTTCATGTCAGAATTTGAGTTGTTTGGCAAACACTCTGTTGGGGCGAACATCATGATCAGTCTAGCTTCGGTGTCATGTGCTTATAGCAATTGTAACAATTTTTATGTGACATATTTGTCATACATAACTTATACTTGTGGTGGTCGTATAAAACATTTAAATAAACTCTATGAACTCACTCAACCTTTGTGTTGACACTTTTAGCAATGTATTTTCAGGTATCTAAGGCATGCACTTCATGGCATGCATAAGGACTTATCATAGAGTCGCGGTGACGACGCGTCTCACATCGATTTTATGCACTTTAAAACATCGTTTGGATTGTAACAAACTTATTTCCGCAAATGTTGACTATCTTTTTGGGACCTATCTTTGTAAACTCCGAATGTTTTATTATATCAAACGATGTGTTTTCCAAACGACACTTGAGATCGTTCAATATAACTGTAACTGTGATGCTATGGCAGTCATCCCCCAGGAATTCCATTCCGCTGCAAAACAGGTATTTTGGGGGTGTGACAGATTGGTATCAGAGCAAGAGTTATAGGGAACTAGGTTGTATCATTGACCCTAGACTATAACTACATCATCATAGCATCTCATCATTTCATCATAAGTGCATATTCACTATACATGCGGTTTTATACGCACATTATGCGGGTTATTTACTTTCATTTCAAATCGATTGTCACATTAATGTCTTCAGATACCCATCCCATCATACTCACATCAGACTCTGACATGGAGGATACCTTGTAATTCCCTACTATAGTTTTAACATTTGTTGATTCTACACCAGACTTACCACACATATTATCCGATGTGGAGACTGAACCCTTTGAGGAGGGCGAAGTTGCACCTACACCGTCACGATCACCATTGATTCACCGTAGGATCAGGACAGTTTCTATCATTCGGTCGGGACAGATCATACCATTTAGTAGGACTTATAGGCTTAGTCCTAATGGACCTATTAGGATGTTTACTACAAGGAAGAGAGTACATTCTCTTACCCTCATTCTTAGATCACTTGTTACTTATGTAATACAACCACCATCAGCTACTCATACCACTATTAGTCGTCCAATAGTACATACTCCAGCTTTACCTCTGAAACGTCTCGAGACAACACGAAAGAGAGTAGTATTTCATTTACCATCATCTCCTAACTTACCAATAGGATTTCCATCATCATCATCATTATAATCTAGAGCACCATTCGTACCATCACATCTCACATACACTACTCATACATCTGACTTGCAGCTTGGGAAGCGTGCATGATTTGACACACCATTACCATCTATCACTAAGACTATAAACACTACACCATCTTATAGGTTTGAGGACGGTGAGAGTTTCAAGGTTGTTGCTAGATAGCCTACTGCTCCTACACTTGAGACATGATTAGACCATCAACAGGATCAGATAATAAGTACTTGCCTATCTAATGTAATCTTTATCTATTATTATCTCCACGATAATCATAACCTTGTTTATTTCATTCCCTATTCCAATTGCCCAATTTTCAATCATTTCGCAACAATATACCGCTATCTTACTAGGGATTAGGCCAACTTTATTCTTGACCAATTAGGAGACTATTACCATTCTATGAGGTTCTCCCATGTATCCTACAAACCACTCAACAAATCTTATTTCAAGTTATTTTGCTACCACTTTATGAAATTATTTCACATAATTTTATTTCAAGCTATTTTACCACCATCTTAGGAAATTTGCTTCACAAAGTTCTAAAAACAAGTTGTTTTGTTACCACCCTATAAATTGATTTTCAGTCATTCTACCAACTATTTACTACCATTATGCAAAACGATTTTCATGTTACTCTGAAAGATTGTTTGAGCCATTATCTTACAAAACAAAACGTTGAATACCATCTAAAACTTCGGAGAAACATAATACCATTTCAACAAAACCAATCATCACATCATTTGTCCTCAATTATACATAGCCTGATCACCTATGTATAATTCAGGAAGGATTATGTCATGAAAGAAACAAGCATCTTTTCAAACTTCCTAAAACAATCTTCACTGAAAAGCAAAGGTTTGTAATCAGATAAATTATTCATAAACATCTCTTTTATTAACACTCTATAGATACCTACGCCATTCATCACTCACTCGACCGATAAGTTGAAATTTTACCAGTGACCTTTTTAGGAAAGACTTTCTATACCATCTACGAGGAGGATTCCTCGATACAAGAAAACAATTAAAGCATTCTAGGACTACCAACAAGGACTAGAAGTATGTAGTAAGATGTTTCAAAACTTAACAAAAATCTTAAAACATCACGAGACATTCTGAACCACTATCTTTGGATTAGAAGCCAAATTCTATCATTTCAAAAGTATTAGCTAGACCGAGTTACAAGATTTAGTACAAAGCGAATACACACTAAGTAACACTGTAGAAATAAACCAAGTCTTCTAACCAAGACTGCAGAACATTCTATTAAACATGGCTTCAACAATATGTGAACTTCCCTACAATGAGTTTCCCTTAAAGGAAAATTGAGTTAAATTAAGGTTATCGATATAAACTTTCTCTAAGACATTGTGTTCTCTAGAAATTCCAGATAACCTCACTTCCATATTAAGAGATGCAACAGGTCTGAACATATCGGACAATCAATGACTCTCCATCTATAAGTAAAATCAGAACAAAAATTCTTCAACATAGTATGAGCCGATATCTACGTTTTTGTCAAATAATGAAAACAACCTCAGTGATGAACTATTTTAGAGACACTCAATATCGGAACAAATCTTGAAAATCTACCACCACACCACATCACTTAAATATTCATGGTTTTGTGACTTGAAAACATAGAGCGTGGAAATATTTCGATAAGAGAAATTAAGAGAGACACCATCAAACAATAAACATTTTAGTAATAGAGACTAAGCACCTTAGGTAAGGAAGACCCAAGTCATGACATTCGCTAGAATCAGAAACGAGAGGAATCACAACTGTTACCCATAATCTATTCTTTTCAATAATGTCCTTATCGATAGACTTGACATTTTGAAATTTGCACGAGACACGTGGTATCAATTTCAATTATACCTAATATAAGGTAGCCGATTCACCTTAGACTTCTGACAATCACTTCAAGATTCCCATGGAACCTACTGGGACATGAGTACCACCTATTATCCTCAGCTCAATGGTCAGAGCGAGAGAACAATTCAAACATTAGAAGATATGCTCAAAGCATATGTGATTGTTTCTGGAAATGATTAGGCAAATCATTCTTCATCGAACAAGTTCCCTTACAACAATAGTTATCACATGAACATATTGACTGCACCAATTGAGGCACTCTATGTTTGAGGTGTCAATCACCTATTGACAAGCCAAAATCAGGAAAGTCCAACTCACTAGTCCATAACTTATTCATGAAACAACAAAGAAATCGTATAGATCAAGAATTAGTTACAAGCAACAACAAATAGATAGAAAAGTTACGTCGATATACGACGCAAAATATTGGAAATATGTTCCATAAGTCGCAAACCATTAGGATTTCAATTTGCAAACAGAGTGGTGTTGAAAGTCTCACCTTGGAAAGGCGTGGTACGATTCAGAAAAACGCGGGAAGACCCGATGCGACTCAAATATCCTCACCTTTTCACCGATAACACTGTAGAACCCAATATGGACTGAATTCAGGGACTGAATTCCTTTTTGGGTGGGCGAATGTGACAACTCGTAATTTCAGGTCATTTTGCAAACTTTGAAAATTTCACTATTCATCTCGGGAAATTACTATTCACCGGTTACTATTCATCATTTACTATTCATCGTTTTTGAATTCGATTTGATACTTTGAGATGTTATTTCAAAATTTTACTATTCATGAAATACTATTCATTCCTGGAGAAAAATCACTATTCATAATTCACTATTCATCATTTTTCGTAAACTAGGTTTACGAGTATCAAATTCGCGTAACCGTAAGGGTTTAGCTGCGAATTCATGAAAAATCATTGAGGACATTTCATATAGACTAGATTTAGTCTACATATCATCAGTAACATCATCATCATATTAGTTCATTCATGGGTTTGCATATTTCATTAAACGTATATTTTCCTATTAAATAAACGCTATCGCATAATCATTTATTTTGAATATTTGATCCGACACTTCCAAAAATTATCCTGATATATTTTTATACTCATTTTAAGACTATAAAAATTATATTATTAGTTTACCCGATGTTTTAAATTTATTTTGTATATAAATTGTTATATATATATATATATATATATAATTACGACGGTTTTTGTAAATTCAACTTGATAATTATTTATTCACTCAATTCTTGCGAGAAATGTATTTTTATAATTTTTACGACTTCGATATATTTTATTTTGTCCCGTTAAAATCTATTTTTAGCTAACGCTACACTAAATACCTATTTATACCTACAGATTACACACTATACTTAACAAATAATACATTTAATTATCAAAACTACCCAACCCTCCCCCAAATATTGCCTTGGCCGGCTACCCTTAGTCACACCCCTTAGTCATTATGTAAAAATAATATCTTGATTTATCTTATGTACACCTACACATACTTTATAAGATATTTGTAATATATACTAGATATTATTTTCTAAAATACATAGATTACACATACTAAAGGTGAAAGGAAAACTAAAACTCTCTCAAACCCTCTCTATTATTCAGCCAAGATCAAAACCAAGCAAGAATCACAAGATTTTCAAGGATCAAGTAATTTTATAAACACTAGATTACTTCTATTTAGGTTTTGAAATAAAAACCTAGGAGTATTTAGGAAACCTAGTTCCACAAACCTCATCAATCAATTAGTAAGCATTTCATGATCTTTATTAATCTTTCATAATCATTCAAGAGTTATTTTTATCATTCTAGTAGAAATCATGCAAGTTTCATGTGTATCTATACCACTTTTATTGTTTTTATTACTTATTATGAATTATAATCATCCTATAATTAATCCCTTGAAACATATCATGGTTGATGATGTTTAGGAACCCATGACACCCTAAGAAGGTGTATGGTAGGTTTAGAATAGATTTGGTGTTGATTTGAAGTGGTTAGAACAAGTATTACGCAAGGAAAATCATTTTCGACAACATTAAATAGTGGTCTGTTTGTTTTTGTAAAATCTGGAAAATTCGACAGGTTATAAATTATTTTGGGCTAGATATTCAGAAATTATACTTTCAAACGAAACCGTGGTCGCTTGAACGGGTTAAAACGGATTTATAACGAAGGAGATACGCTATTTTCAAGTTTAGCGGCAAAAACTACATTTTCTGAAAAATGGTAAGCTGTCAAGTGTTATTTTAAGGTCAAAAATGAGTTTTAAGCGTTATCTAAATGAGTCAATTTATCAAAAATATATTAGTATACTTTAATACGAAGCTAAGAACATATAAAACGTAGAAAACGGACTTATAACGACTAAATTACACGCGTTTAAATAAGGATATCGTAACTATTTTAAATAAGTATAAACACATATATATTTTCTATTAGCCAAACTAGTTGTCGCTAGTGACCATGTTTGGAGTCTTTTCTCACATCGATAGAATACTTTTTAGAAAACTATGTCTTCTAGTAAAAGTGAGTTCACCTAGACTATTTTCCAAAATGTTAAACCGTTTGTCAAACGAAGTTGTAACGAATAATATGCGGTCATTCAAACTTTGCCGAAAACTAACCTTAAACAATATTTTTAGTCCGACTACCCTACTTCATCTATATTTTTCTCTATGATCGAGGCTTCTATGATCAAAAGTTAAAAGCTATGACTTTTAGATATTGTTACAAGCTTTCCAAAACCATTGAGTTTATTTTCTAACATTCGATATTCACTATTTTACGACTAGCTTTTCGAGGCCATTTAGTCACTTTCATGAATTGTCACGTTATATTGTTTTACGACGAAAAACTATAATTTCTTAACAAATCACTAAATGACTATCGTAGGATATCATTTCAACGTAAATACTTGTAAAGTAATTTATAAATTGTCAAGACATTATCAATCTATTTTTCGACGATAAACTTTATTTTCAAAAATGCACAAGTGGTATAGATATCATATGAGTTTGCATGCATAACATTATTTCATAACTTATATTAGAATCATATCATTCATAATAGGTCGCGGTTAGAGATTGCTCCTCATTTCAGTATTGCCACTATATCATCATAATTATTGTATCAGGTGAGTTTTCATAGCCCCGTTTTATTCAAGTTTATACTTTATTTCAAACCTACGGGGGAGAATACATTGCACATCATTTTATTACGAGCCCAAGTATATCAAATTCATTTACATTTCTTAAGTTACCTCATTGCCAATTGAATGTCCCCATTTCATAATCATGAACCGTTAATTCCGGAAGAAGCGAGGGTGAGTGAATAGATATATTGAGGGTGACTCCTCCATCCGGGTTGGTGGTCCCAACTGGTCAAACGGATGCATTTCATTTCATGTCAGAATTTGAGTTGTTTGGCAAACACTCTGTTGGGGCGAACATCATGATCAGTCTAGCTTCGGTGTCATGTGCTTATAGCAATTGTAACAATTTTTATGTGACATATTTGTCATACATAACTTATACTTGTGGTGGTCGTATAAAACATTTAAATAAACTCTATGAACTCACTCAACCTTTGTGTTGACACTTTTAGCAATGTATTTTCAGGTATCTAAGGCATGCACTTCATGGCATGCATAAGGACTTATCATAGAGTCGCGGTGACGACGCGTCTCACATCGATTTTATGCACTTTAAAACATCGTTTGGATTGTAACAAACTTATTTCCGCAAATGTTGACTATCTTTTTGGGACCTATCTTTGTAAACTCCGAATGTTTTATTATATCAAACGATGTGTTTTCCAAACGACACTTGAGATCGTTCAATATAACTGTAACTGTGATGCTATGGCAGTCATCCCCCAGGAATTCCATTCCGCTGCAAAACAGGTATTTTGGGGGTGTGACAGATTGGTATCAGAGCAAGAGTTATAGGGAACTAGGTTGTATCATTGACCCTAGACTATAACTACATCATCATAGCATCTCATCATTTCATCATAAGTGCATATTCACTATACATGCGGTTTTATACGCACATTATGCGGGTTATTTACTTTCATTTCAAATCGATTGTCACATTAATGTCTTCAGATACCCATCCCATCATACTCACATCAGACTCTGACATGGAGGATACCTTGTAATTCCCTACTATAGTTTTAACATTTGTTGATTCTACACCAGACTTACCACACATATTATCCGATGTGGAGACTGAACCCTTTGAGGAGGGCGAAGTTGCACCTACACCGTCACGATCACCATTGATTCACCGTAGGATCAGGACAGTTTCTATCATTCGGTCGGGACAGATCATACCATTTAGTAGGACTTATAGGCTTAGTCCTAATGGACCTATTAGGATGTTTACTACAAGGAAGAGAGTACATTCTCTTACCCTCATTCTTAGATCACTTGTTACTTATGTAATACAACCACCATCAGCTACTCATACCACTATTAGTCGTCCAATAGTACATACTCCAGCTTTACCTCTGAAACGTCTCGAGACAACACGAAAGAGAGTAGTATTTCATTTACCATCATCTCCTAACTTACCAATAGGATTTCCATCATCATCATCATTATAATCTAGAGCACCATTCGTACCATCACATCTCACATACACTACTCATACATCTGACTTGCAGCTTGGGAAGCGTGCATGATTTGACACACCATTACCATCTATCACTAAGACTATAAACACTACACCATCTTATAGGTTTGAGGACGGTGAGAGTTTCAAGGTTGTTGCTAGATAGCCTACTGCTCCTACACTTGAGACATGATTAGACCATCAACAGGATCAGATAATAAGTACTTGCCTATCTAATGTAATCTTTATCTATTATTATCTCCACGATAATCATAACCTTGTTTATTTCATTCCCTATTCCAATTGCCCAATTTTCAATCATTTCGCAACAATATACCGCTATCTTACTAGGGATTAGGCCAACTTTATTCTTGACCAATTAGGAGACTATTACCATTCTATGAGGTTCTCCCATGTATCCTACAAACCACTCAACAAATCTTATTTCAAGTTATTTTGCTACCACTTTATGAAATTATTTCACATAATTTTATTTCAAGCTATTTTACCACCATCTTAGGAAATTTGCTTCACAAAGTTCTAAAAACAAGTTGTTTTGTTACCACCCTATAAATTGATTTTCAGTCATTCTACCAACTATTTACTACCATTATGCAAAACGATTTTCATGTTACTCTGAAAGATTGTTTGAGCCATTATCTTACAAAACAAAACGTTGAATACCATCTAAAACTTCGGAGAAACATAATACCATTTCAACAAAACCAATCATCACATCATTTGTCCTCAATTATACATAGCCTGATCACCTATGTATAATTCAGGAAGGATTATGTCATGAAAGAAACAAGCATCTTTTCAAACTTCCTAAAACAATCTTCACTGAAAAGCAAAGGTTTGTAATCAGATAAATTATTCATAAACATCTCTTTTATTAACACTCTATAGATACCTACGCCATTCATCACTCACTCGACCGATAAGTTGAAATTTTACCAGTGACCTTTTTAGGAAAGACTTTCTATACCATCTACGAGGAGGATTCCTCGATACAAGAAAACAATTAAAGCATTCTAGGACTACCAACAAGGACTAGAAGTATGTAGTAAGATGTTTCAAAACTTAACAAAAATCTTAAAACATCACGAGACATTCTGAACCACTATCTTTGGATTAGAAGCCAAATTCTATCATTTCAAAAGTATTAGCTAGACCGAGTTACAAGATTTAGTACAAAGCGAATACACACTAAGTAACACTGTAGAAATAAACCAAGTCTTCTAACCAAGACTGCAGAACATTCTATTAAACATGGCTTCAACAATATGTGAACTTCCCTACAATGAGTTTCCCTTAAAGGAAAATTGAGTTAAATTAAGGTTATCGATATAAACTTTCTCTAAGACATTGTGTTCTCTAGAAATTCCAGATAACCTCACTTCCATATTAAGAGATGCAACAGGTCTGAACATATCGGACAATCAATGACTCTCCATCTATAAGTAAAATCAGAACAAAAATTCTTCAACATAGTATGAGCCGATATCTACGTTTTTGTCAAATAATGAAAACAACCTCAGTGATGAACTATTTTAGAGACACTCAATATCGGAACAAATCTTGAAAATCTACCACCACACCACATCACTTAAATATTCATGGTTTTGTGACTTGAAAACATAGAGCGTGGAAATATTTCGATAAGAGAAATTAAGAGAGACACCATCAAACAATAAACATTTTAGTAATAGAGACTAAGCACCTTAGGTAAGGAAGACCCAAGTCATGACATTCGCTAGAATCAGAAACGAGAGGAATCACAACTGTTACCCATAATCTATTCTTTTCAATAATGTCCTTATCGATAGACTTGACATTTTGAAATTTGCACGAGACACGTGGTATCAATTTCAATTATACCTAATATAAGGTAGCCGATTCACCTTAGACTTCTGACAATCACTTCAAGATTCCCATGGAACCTACTGGGACATGAGTACCACCTATTATCCTCAGCTCAATGGTCAGAGCGAGAGAACAATTCAAACATTAGAAGATATGCTCAAAGCATATGTGATTGTTTCTGGAAATGATTAGGCAAATCATTCTTCATCGAACAAGTTCCCTTACAACAATAGTTATCACATGAACATATTGACTGCACCAATTGAGGCACTCTATGTTTGAGGTGTCAATCACCTATTGACAAGCCAAAATCAGGAAAGTCCAACTCACTAGTCCATAACTTATTCATGAAACAACAAAGAAATCGTATAGATCAAGAATTAGTTACAAGCAACAACAAATAGATAGAAAAGTTACGTCGATATACGACGCAAAATATTGGAAATATGTTCCATAAGTCGCAAACCATTAGGATTTCAATTTGCAAACAGAGTGGTGTTGAAAGTCTCACCTTGGAAAGGCGTGGTACGATTCAGAAAAACGCGGGAAGACCCGATGCGACTCAAATATCCTCACCTTTTCACCGATAACACTGTAGAACCCAATATGGACTGAATTCAGGGACTGAATTCCTTTTTGGGTGGGCGAATGTGACAACTCGTAATTTCAGGTCATTTTGCAAACTTTGAAAGTTTCACTATTCATCTCGAGAAAATACTATTCACCAGTTACTATTCATCATTTTACTATTCATCATTTTTGAATTCGATTTGATACTTTGAGATGTTATTTCAAAATTTTACTATTCATGAAACACTATTCATTCCCGGAGAAAAATTACTATTCATGATTCACTATTCATCATTTTTCGTAAACTAGGTTTACGAGTATCAAATTCGCGTAACCGTAAGGGTTTAGCTGCGAATTCATGAAAAATCATTGAGGACATTTCATATAGACTAGATTTAGTCTACATATCATCAGTAACATCATCATCATATTAGTTCATTCATGGGTTTGCATATTTCATTAAACGTATATTTTCCTATTAAATAAACGCTGTCGCATAATCATTTATTTTGAATATTTGATCCGACACTTCCAAAAATTATCCTGATATATTTTTATACTCATTTTAAGACTATAAAAATTATATTATTAGTTTACCCGATGTTTTAAATTTATTTTGTATATAAATTGTTATATATATATATAATTACGACGGTTTTTGTAAATTCAACTCGATAATTATTTATTCACTCAATTCTTGCGAGAAATGTATTTTTATAATTTTTACAACTTTGATATATTTTATTTTGTCCCGTTAAAATCTATTTTTAGCTAACGCTACACTAAATACCTATTTATACCTACAAATTACACACCATACTTAACAAATAATACATTTAATTATCAAAACTACCCAACCCTCCCCCAAATATTGCCTTGGTCGGCCACCCTTAGTCACACCCCTTAGTCATTATGTAAAAATAATATCTTATCTTATGTACACCTACACATACTTTATAAGATATTTGTAATATATACTAGATATTATTTTCTAAAACACATAGATTACACATACTAAAGGTGAAAGGAAAACTAAAACTCTCTCAAACCCTCTCTATTATTCAGCCAAGATCAAAACTGTCACACCCCCAAATTACCTGTTTTACAGCAGAATGGAATACCTTGGGGAGGACTGTCATAGCATCAAAGTTACAGTTAAATCGAACGACCTAAAGTGTCGTTTTGAAAATATCGTTTGATTCAGTAAAATAATCAGAGTTTACAAAACATAGGTCCCAAAAGATTTCCAAGGTACCAAAATAAGTTTGTTACAATCAAACGATAGTTAAGTGCATAAAATATAGATGAGACGCGTCGACACCGCGACTCTATGATAAGTCCACATGCATGCCATGAAGTGAATGCCTTAGATACCTGAGATAAAACATGCTAAAAGTGTTAACACAATGGTTGAGTGAGTTCATAGAGTTTGGTTAACAAGTAAAGCTTTTAAAGAGCGTTCATGCAACAAAGGCAAAGTTTTTGGTCATTTAGAATAGTCCACAAAGCAAAGGCATTGTAAATCCACTCAGTTCCAAGTTCCGCCCATACAAAACTTGCAACCTGTGTGTTCACAACCCACTGCCAAAAATAGTATGTCTAGAAGTCAAGTGCACGTTATCTTAATTGTTCACAAAGCAAAGGCATTGTAAATCCACTCAGTTCCAAGTTCCGTCCATACAAAACTTGCAACCTGTGTGTTCACAACCCATTGCACAAAATATAGTGTGTCTAATAGTCGAGTATAAGTGGTCATAATAGTTCACAATATAGTACCACGTATATAATAATTCAGGGATGCTCCGAACATGGGAGACTTTGCACTGCTCCAACAAGGGAGACTCCTTTGTCACTCGACCACCTAGGCGAGAATTATTGAGAACACTCCACCAATAAGGCGAGACTTTGCACACTCCACCGATAAGGCGAGAATTATTGAGAACGCTCCACCAATAAGGCGAGACTTTGGACACTCCACCGATAAGGCGAGAATTATTGAGAACGCTCCACCAATAAGGCGAGACTTTGCACACTCCACCGATAAGGCGAGAATTATTGAGAACGCTCCACCAATAAGGCGAGACTTTGCACACTCCACCAATAAGGCGAGACTTTGCACACTCCACCGATAAGGCGAGAATTATTGAGAACGCTCCACCAATAAGGCGAGACTTTGCACGCTCCACCCATAAGGTGAGACTTTAGGTTAAGAACGCTCCACCAAAATGGCGAGACTTTTAGGTCGTAGTATGTACGGTTCAATAAGTTCAACAAGTCATAAGTTCGTAATTAAGTTCAAGTGTTTAAGTCGAGTTCACATGTTCAAAACAGTCAAAGAGCTCAAATATATCAAGAAGTTCAAATATATATCAAAAGGGTCCTTTACAAGTTAAAAGAGTTCAACTATACGTCAAAAAGTTCAAATAAAGTCCAAAGTGTTCACTTATATGTTAAAGGGTCCGAATCAATTTAAAAGAGCTCAAATATACATGTCGAAGGGTTCAAAATCAAGGAAAGTGATTCAACTAATAGCGTTAATAACATAGTGATCAATTTTAGTTCGGGCATAATCTACTCACGCGCACATAGAGTGAAACAAAAGATATTTAAGTTCATATAAATGTAAAGTAAGAGCAAGTAGTTGAGCATGTATCTCCCCCGAAGAGTTTATAAAACAATTAAACGAGTATAAGTGGGGCTACGAACTCACCTGTTGCAATAGTTATGATGACAAATTGGATGCACAGAAATGAGATGCAACTCTCTAACCGCGACCTATTATAATTGATATGATCTAATATAAGTCATGAAACAATGTCGTGCATGCAAACTCATATGATATCCATACCACTTGTACATTTGAAAATAAAGTTTATCGTCGAAAAAAGATACTTTTCATACGTTGAAAATATGCCCAAAATGGCCTCGTAAAACTAGTCGTGAAATATTGTACGTTAAGGGTTAGTGATGAAACTCGGCGTTTTTGAAAACCTTGCAACAATGTCTAGAAGTCGTATCATTTAACTTTTGACCATACGGGTCTCGATCAATGAGAAAAATGGCTCTCAACATGACGTATTACAAAAACTGTTTTTAGACTTAGGTTTATTTTGCTATTAGAATCTGTCAAAATAAATAGAGTTTCGTCGGGTTTCAAACGTGTATATCATGGTCGTTATAAGCTTGTTTTCTACGTTCTTTATATCCACGGTTTCGTATTAACGTATACTAATATATTTTCAGTAGGTCGGCTCCTACAGATCACGTCTAACGCCTCGTTTTGTCCGCCGAAATTCGTGCAACAGCACATATATTTTCAGAAAATAGTTTTTCGTCGTTAAATTTGGAAAAATCATACCTTCTTCGTTATAACTCCGTTTTAACCCGTTCAAGCGACCACGTTTTCGTTTTAAAGTATATTTTCCAAATATCTAGCCCAAAAAATTTTACCTACTGTCGAGAATTCCAGAAATCGAAAATATGATCAGACCTCTAAATAAAGTTGTCGAAATGAGTTTTTCTCGCGCAAAACCTATTCTAACCAATTCAAACCAACTCCGAAGCTATTCTAATCCTACCATACACCTTCTTAGGGTGTCATGGGTTCCTAGACATCACCAAAAGTGATATGTTTCAAGGAGTAATTATAGGATGATGAATATATATTTATAGCACTTAAAAACAATAAAAAGTGGTATAGACATCAATATAGCTTGCATGTTTTTCTCAAATATGATGAAATGAACATAATATGAATATGAGAGATGAATATGAACATGAAATGCTTACTAGTAACTTGATGAGGTTTAATGAACAAGGGTTTATCCTAAATACCCTAGGTTTTTATTTCAAAACCTTACTTAGAAGTGTGTCTAGGTTGTGATGAGCTTGACTAGGAAAAATTTTATGTTCTTCTTCTTGGTCCTTGATGTGTCCGGTTATGGAGAAGAGAGGAAAAAGGATGAGAGCTTTTTTTACACTTTGATATATTAGTTTGTATGTGTTGAATAAAGTACAAATTTAATATAAGTATTACTATTAGTAAGATATTTTGAAATTTGAAGAGTGAATCACCCTTGTTGTCGACAAGGGTGTTACTCCTTAGCTAGTGAATGATTTTCATTTGTTAAGTATATTTAAGTAGTGTAAATGTGTAATAACTTAGGAATAGTTAGTAACTTGTATAAATATTTGAGCTTGTAGGGTAGCGTTAACTAAAAATAAATTTTAACGGGTCAAAATAAAATATATTGATGTCATAAAAATTATAAAAATACATTTCTTGCAAAATTTGAGTGAAATAATAATTATCGTGTTGAAATTACGAAAACCGTCGTAAAATTTTATACATAACAATTTATATACAAAATAAATTGAAAACATCGGGTAAAGTAATAATATTATTTTTATAATCTTAATATGAGTATAAAAATATATCGGAATGAATTTTTGGAAGTTTCGGATCAATTGTTCAAAATAAATGATCGTGCAATAGCGTTTATTTAATAAGAAATATATACGTTAATGAAATATAAATTTGAAAAATGATCGGAAATTGAGAATTGTGACAAAAACCAAGCAAGAATCACAAGATTTTCAAGGATCAAGTATTTTTATAAACAATAGATTACTTCTATTTAGGTTTTGAAATAAAAACCTAGGAGTATTTAGGAAACCTAGTTCCACAAACCTCATCAATCAATTAGTAAGAATTTCATGATCTTTATTAATCTTTCATAATCATTCATGAGTTATTTTTATCATTCTAGTAGAAATTATGCAAGTTTCATGTGTATCTATACCACTTTTATTGTTTTTATTACTTATTATGAATTATAATCATCCTATAATTAATCCCTTGAAACATATCATGGTTGATGATGTT
The DNA here is from genome assembly GCA_019973895.1 of Chrysanthemum seticuspe. Taxonomy (NCBI): domain Eukaryota; kingdom Viridiplantae; phylum Streptophyta; class Magnoliopsida; order Asterales; family Asteraceae; genus Chrysanthemum; species Chrysanthemum seticuspe. The sequence goes on along the minus strand of BPTQ01000008.1, from coordinate 248,470,296 downwards.
TAGGAACCCATGACACCCTAAGAAGGTGTATGGTAGGTTTAGAATAGATTTGGTGTTGATTTGAAGTGGTTAGAACAAGTATTACGCAAGGAAAATCATTTTCGACAACATTAAATAGTGGTCTGTTTGTTTTTGTAAAATCTGGAAAATTCGACAAGTTATAAATTATTTTGGGCTAGATATTCAGAAAATATACTTTAAAACGAAACCGTGGTCGCTTGAACGGGTTAAAACGGATTTATAACGAACGAGATACGCTATTTTCAAGTTTAGCGGCAAAAACTACATTTTCTGAAAAATGGTAAGCTGTCAAGTGTTATTTTAAGGTCAAAAATAAGTTTTAAGCGTTATCTAAATGAGTCAATTTATCAAAAATATATTAGTATACTTTAATACGAAGCTAAGGACATATAAAACGTAGAAAACGGACTTATAACGACTAAATTACACGCGTTTAAATAAGGATATCGTAACTATTTTAAATAAGTATAAACACATATATTTTCTATTAGCCAAACTAGTTGTCGCTAGTGACCATGTTTGGAGTCGTTTTTCACATCGATAGAATACTTTTTAGAAAACTATGTCTTCTAGTAAAAGTGAGTTCACTTAGCCTATTTTCCAAAATGTTAAACCGTTTGTCAAACGGAGTTGTAACGAATAATATGCGGTCATTCAAACTTTGCCGAAAACTAACCTTAAACAATATTTTTAGTCCGACTACCCTACTTCATCTATATTTTTCTCTATGATCGAGACTTCTATGATCAAAAGTTAAAATCTAAGACTTTTAGATATTGCTACAAGCTTTCCAAAACCATTGAGTTTATTTTCTAACATTTGATATTCACTATTTTACGACTAGCTTTTCGAGGCCATTTAGTCACTTTCATGAATTGTCACGTTATACTGTTTTACGACGAAAAACTATAATTTCTTAACAAATCACTAATTGACTATCATAGGATATCATTTCAACGTAAATACTTGTAAAGTAATTTATAAATTGTCAAGACGTTATCAATCTATTTGCGACGAAAAACTTTATTTTCAAAAATGCACAAGTGGTATAGATATCATATGAGTTTGCATGCATAACATTATTTCATAACTTATATTAGAATCATATCATTCATAATAGGTCGCGGTTAGAGATTGCGCCTCATTTCAGTATTGCCACTATATCATCATAATTATTGTATCAGGTGAGTTTTCATAGCCCCGTTTTATTCAAGTTTATACTTTATTTCAAACCTACGGGGGAGAATACATTGCACATCATTTTATTACGAGCCCAAGTATATCAAATTCATTTACATTGCTTAAGTTACCTCATTGCCAATTGAATGTCCCCATTTCATAATCATGAACCGTTAATTCCAGAAGAAGCGAGGGTGAGTGAATAGATCTATTGAGGGTGACTCCTCCATCCGGGTTGGTGGTCCCAACTGGTCAAACGGATGCATTTCATTTCATGTCAGAATTTGAGTTGTTTGGCAAACACTCTGTTGGGGCGAACATCATGATCAGTGTAGCTTCGGTGTCATGTGCTTATAGCAATTGTAACAATTTTTATGTGACATATTTGTCATACATAACTTATACTTGCGGTGGTCGTATAAAACATTTACATAAACTCTATGAATTCACTCAACCTTTGTGTTGACACTTTTAGCAATGTATTTTCAGGTATCTAAGGCATACACTTCATGGCATGCATAAGGACTTATCATAGAGTCGCGGTGACGACGCGTCTCACATGGATTTTATGCACTTTAAAACATCGTTTGGATTGTAACAAACTTATTTCCGCAAATGTTGACTATCTTTTTGGGACCTATCTTTGTAAACTCTGAATGTTTTATTATATCAAACGATGTGTTTTCCAAACGTCACTTTAGGTCGTTCAATATAACTGTAACTGTGATGCCATGGCAGTCATCCCCCAAGAATTCCATTCCGCTGCAAAACAGGTATTTTGGGGGTGTGACATAGTTGGAAACACGTCTCTGATATGCCCAAGACTTTAATGACGCCAAAGTTTCAAAACACACCCGGTTCCTCAAAGGTTTATTTCTTCGCGTTTTCGACACGGCTTTGTTTGGGGAGTATTTTTAAAAACCCCAAAACTTCCGCAACTTTTTCTCACTTAAAAAATCGATTGACCAATAAAAAAGACTCGGATTCAAAACTGAGCCTTCTCATTAGTTAATCGAATCCCTCAATTTGACAGAAAATGAGTTCTCTTATTGTATAAAAGATAGGAAAACAAAAATCTTCCGGCACTAATCATCTTATGGAAATCGACAATCTAACTGAAGTTATTCTTCTCAAGAATGGATCATGCAATAGTTTGGTGAAATTCATTTTTTCATAACAATTTTTGTTACTAGTATAATAAAATATAGAGATGATTCATGCTAATATTTTGCGATAAAATGAAAAATCCACTTAACTAGTTTTTGTAATGAACTGTTAATTAGATTATCCGTATGTTTGGTAAAACTAGCTGGGTACTCGCGCAATGCGGCAACGGGTATCATGTAATTAAAAATTACTATACTCGACTTTATTGCTGATGTTTTAGATGTGCGTGTGAGAGATATGAAATGATTTGTGTGTATTTATATAGTGGATGCGGTTATATGTTTTTAATAATCATTATTGATAATAATGATTTTTAACGGTTACACGTTTTTAATAATGAGCTGTAAATGATTTGAAAATTGTATTTTTTTTAATAGAAACGTCTGCATTTAAAATTTAATAATAGGATATATTGAATTTTAAGCTTCCTTTTATAGTAAGTGTGTAAGCTTATTTTTTTAATAATTCCTTTTTAGAAAAGGCCTAAATGCATTATAATGTAGTTAAGATGAGCTGGAGTTGAGGCTGAAGCTCAAGCTTTTATTATAAGCTAGAAGCGTAAGTTTATTTTTATCATAAAGTTGTTTGGTGAATTACTTACATCTTAAGCTTATTATTTTAAAATAACATAAAAATACATCAAATTAAATTCACATATATTTCAAACTTTTCCGTATTAATCCATTATATTTTAAAAGCTATTTATGTAATTTGACTAACTATTAATCATTCTAATCTCCTATAAACTCGTTTCAATTAGCTTCGGCTTGAAGCTTATAGTTTATAAAAGCTCTTGTAAGCTTGTGTGACAAACAAAAAGTATTTTAAAAGCTCAAACTTTTATAATCTCTCGCACGCTCGCATCTAAACACAACCTGTACCAAGAATTTGGAAGATGCAAGTGAAAATGTTAGTAGCATTAGGGAAAAAGTGTAAAGAATGGGTGGGTAGTGGGCACCCTTGATATTAAAGGATGAGGTAAAGGATATCCCTACATGTCTACTTCGGTCCTTTGTCATTGTTTTCACTAATCTTATATATGGACTTTATATATCAGAGACCATAATAAACATGAGACCATCTTTAAGGATATCCCTACGTGTCTACTTCAGTCCTTTGTCACTGTTTTCACTAATCTGATATATAGACTCCATATATCAGAGACCATAATAAACATGAGACCATGTGTAACTGTGTAAGGATATCCCTTCATGTCTACTTCAGTTCTTTATCATTGTTTTGTCTGATATATGGACTACATATTATAAACATGGTGATTAAAAGTTAATTCTAGACATCATTTTAAACTAAAATAAAACACTCACTTCCATCTCTTAACAGCCTCCCTTTTTGGATTAAATCCATTTTCAACCTTCTTTCTTTAAAAATAATATATCTCAAAAACTGTTAATCATTAGTCGACTCCAACTACACGATTACGATAAGCATTCAATAATCTTTCAATATAAGAAACTTTCATATACTTTCAACATTTTTTTTTTTTGATATATCATATGTGATATAACATTAATTTGTAAGTTCGAACACTTAACATATTATCGTAAAATAGGCATAAGTATTTGTAGAACTCTAAATAATTCGGCATTTTTTGCATTTAAAAATACAAATCATTAGCTTTACAACCTTATATCACATAAAATCTTTAAATTTTCAAAGCAATATAGTTTATTAATAAAAGTTAAAGAAAATATTTTTTCCAATATTCAAACTCAGTTGATATATCATATGTGATATAACACTAATTTACAAGGTTGTAAAAATCGCTAGGCGTTAGTGAGACGGTTGGGTAGGGCCTAGCGATTAATCGGTTAAGCGGGGATTAATCGGATTGGAATTTTTATGCACAAAAATGTAATTTTAGATATTATATTATTATATGTATAAGATAACCGTATTGCATCAAAGTTTAAATATTTCAAATGTTCAAATATAAACATAATACATAATTCTTCAAAGTTCAAAGTCAAACATAAATATTACTCGGTTTCTTGACCATTTTTAAGCGACCTTTGACCGATTAATCGATTTATTGACCGATTTTAAGTGATTTTGTTCGATTTTTAAACGATTTTGTTGACCAATTTTTAAGCGCTTTTGTCCGATAAATCCGATTAGACCGATTTTGTTCGATTAATCGGTTTGTTGACCGATTTTTAAGTGATCTTTGACCAAACCGATTAAATACGCCGATTATGATAAATCAAGGCGCTTAGTGAAGGATCAACGATTATGCGAGGATTAATCGGCCGCTTGGGCCGATTTTTACAACAGAGCAAATTTGTAGATTCGAAGAATTAACATGTTGTCGTAAAATGGATATAAGTATTATTTTTCAGTACAAAAAACCGACGTTTACTTTATGCCGCAAGCGTACGAATGGTTACAACAACAATGTGACAACTGGCAATTTAGGGAGTCTATTTTAGGTAACCGCATTACGTTAAACTAAACCGAGCTTTGCCTTTATCACTATTTTCTTCGATCATGACTTGATTTGATATCGTTTATTGGTTTTTATGATTTATTTTATTATTGGATGAGTTATCGTGTGAGTTTTAACTCCTTTTGATAGGCACTATTCGATTCGGCACTATAAAAGCCTAAAACGAGAAATAATGTAACATTTAGACCGTAACTCGAAAAATGAAAAATAAATAGTCAAAACTTGTGGAAAAAGATAAATAACTATAATAGAAAGTCGAATGAACGTCGTGGGACACCCGTAGGACAATATATGAGCTCGGGAATGGGTAAACGGGACATTTTACGAAAAATTACAACTTTGGCCCCCCTTGTTTAGCCTAGTCGGCCACCCACCCCCCCCCCCATCCCATTTCATTATTTATTTGGTCCTTATCATCCCCTATATAACATCCCTCCCTTACACACACACACACACACTTTACATTCTCTCTCTAAAAACCCTAATTACCAACTTTCTCTCACTAACTCTCTCTCTCTCTACAAACCCTAGCCGCCACCTTATTACATCCGGCCACTTTCCGGCCTATTCCGGCCACACCGCCGCGAGTCACCACTCACCACCACCACCATCTTAAAGATCTTTTCCTCCTCTTTCCAACCATATATGGCACGCGCCATATAGACCTCAATAACACATCCAAATCTTGAAAATACGATTCGAATCTTTAGGGTTTCAAGTGGGTTTTATAGATCATGTTTGGAAAAGGTAAAAGGGACTTGAATACGCCATGTTTGGGCATGGAGCAGCCACGTACGAGCCATATTGGTCTCGTATGGGTGGCGACATGGGGTGGGTTACATGAACATGGGTCTAAAACAAGTTTATAATTGATTTAAAACATGTAACTAGTAGTTTGGTATCATGTGGTGTATCATATTGTTGTGTTTTTGCATTTTAGGTCAAGTTTTATGTTTTTGATTAGGAATAGTTGATGGGTTTGATGTTTGGTTAATGATTGGAAGTTGATTGATTGTGTTTGGTTGTAGTGGTAGTGATTTGGGAGTGTTTGGATGTGTGATTTGGGGCGTACAAGCCACCAAACCCATGATGGGTTGTGGTTGGGTGGCGTACGTGACCCACTTGGACCACGGGTCCGAGTCGGGTCGTTGTGGTAGCTTGTTGGTTGATATTGTTGATGTTTGGATGAGACGCGTGGAGCCGAAAAGCTTCTAGAGCTTGTTTGGTTCACGTGGTCTTAACCGTGACCGTGTCATGGCCATTAGGGTCATAACATTGGTTTCGGGTATATTTGGTTGGTTGATTTGTTGGCGAGATTGATTCGGGTTGATTTGAGATTGAATTGCGCTATTATGACTTTTATTTGGACTTAATATATAAATTGTCAACTTTGAGCAACGTCGGTGTTACTTTGACTTTTTAGTCAATAGTTGACCCCGACAACGCCGTAACGTGGACTTTAGTATAGTTTGGACTATTGATTGATTAAAAGCCGAGAAGTCATTACTCGTGCTTGTGGACTCGAAACGAATAACGATATGAAACTAATATTAAAATTTGACGAAATGTATATATGAAAATGCTAATAAACTATGAAACATTAATAATAAAAAGGCTTTTATACCAAAAATAACGATAACAAGACTTTTTGTTATTTATTGTTTTAAAATGGAAACTAACGACTAAAATGGAAAGGTTTTCTAATAAATAAGTAATTAATGTTTCGAGTGCACGTTTATCGAAATATGCCAATTATGGGCATTTAATACTAGTTTCAAGTATTTATTTACTTACGTTGTGTGCATGGGTTACGGATAACCTAACATTAATAGTGTTGATCCACGTGGGTAGCGGACTTATTAGGTTGACGAATCTAATAAGAGACCGCTAGGTACGTAGGATAACGTTATTAATGGATGAATTATCCTTATGACTCGTTAGGATGCGACCGGTTTATGAATAATAAGCGACACGAATAAATAATTGAGTTTATCGAGTTGACGAATTTGATAAGGCCTACTATTTATTCTGAAACTTATTTGACTATGGAGCTTATCGCTTAGACGTCTCATCGTGTTGCATTGAGTCACATATTGGTTGTTTGAATGCATTCGTGGCATCATATTGAGTCGATAGACCCACATGAGGATACCAAACACTATGACTAAACGGTGAAACAAGACATTTTTGAAAATAACGAAAAGGAATATATTGGGGTAGATAACGTTGATTTTGGGATATATATATTAAAATTGGTTTACATTAATAGGTTGTGCCGAGTCGATAGTTGTTGTGCCATGATTAGCTGTTATCTTCTGCTAGTGTTTATTTGTGCGTTGCTTGCTTGAGGTGAGTTTCATAGCCCCACTTTTATCTACGTTTTTAACTAAATTGGGGTGAGAATCATGCTACTATTTTTGGACCTTTTAAACTATTTGGATTCGCTTATGTGCTTGACTGTTTAGATAGATGTGCGGTAGTTGTTGCCTTAGTCTAGGGTAGCAATCCTAATTGCTATAACACGTTTCCTAGCTAAGAGTAGACTTCTACCACGACCTAGTCCAGGGTTAGCAATCGTTCTAGACTTTGCTACGACAGTGCTGGCTAGAGTCGCTGGGGCCCGTTGTGATATCGGATTTGATATGGTTTTGTGATTGATTGTGTATCTATCTTAAGTCTCGCATAGCAAATCAACTCCTACAAGTCCACTACGTTTTACTTGAATTTAAACCTATGAACTCACCAGCGTTAGCTGACCTTTTAGCATGATTTCTCAGGTATTTAAGTGATGTTTGGAGTGCGTGTTCGGTGGAAGCTTGGCAAGGAGGCATGGTCAAGGATCATAATCAAACTCTGATTATTTATGGGGACCTATTTTTATTAAATCATGTTTGGGCCTAATATTTACACTTTGGGATTAATGTTTTGAATATTTAAATTTGAGATTGGTTTTGAATGTTAAATGACTATCTTGTTTGCTATACTTGTGTGAGATACCAATCCAATTGTAACGCCCCGAAAACTTGATTAAGTCTTCCGCTGTACCGAGATTTGGGGGTGTTACAAACAAGAAGCTCAACCTCGATTGACCCGTAACCCGATCAACCGTGAACGTGAGGTAGCAGAAAAACGTTTGATGGCCGATTAGTTTAATGAAGATTGTAAGTATCCGTTATACTATTTTCGAAGAAGAAGATATTCTATGAGCCGGAAACTATTTCTAGATATAGTCGAAGGTATTAAATCTTATACTGCCGATCCTCTTCCAAAGCATTTTCAATTCTTTACAGACCGATCCGATGCTACGGATCAACTGAGTTTTAGTGTTTTTATGAATGCACATCCGCCATACGCCAATTGGTATACGACACTACACCCGATGCATTTGATGAATATTTTCAAATGAGTGAGCATACCAAACGTGATTTTCTAGATAATTTTAATACTTGCGTTAGTGATTTGTTCATGCCGGAGTTATTAAGAAAACCAAACTTTACTGTCATTCAAAATCTATATGCAAGACATGAGTATGTTCATGGTTTTTCGAGAATGCTTGGTAGCATTGATTGTATGTATTGGGAATAGAGAAATGCCCGGTGTCATGTCAGAGGCAATATGATAGGGGTGATATAAAAAAATACCCAACTATAATACTTGAAGTAGTTGCTTCGCTCGATTTGTGGATTTAGTATGCATTTTTTGAGGTAGCGGGTGCGAGTAACAATATTAATGTTTTATATAATTCTCCGTTATTTGACGACATTCTTGATGACATCGCCCCTATAGCTCCGTTAGAGGTAAATGGAGTTGGGTTTGAAAAAAGGGTATTACTTAGCCGACAGAATTTACTTACAGTGGGCAACTTTCGTCAAATCGTTTACAGTCGCACAAGACGAGAAACATGGTTACTTTAAAAAGCGACAAGAAAGTGCATGAAAAGATGTCGAACGTGCTTTTGGTGTTCTCCAAGGACGTTGGGAAATAATACAACAACCGACACGTTAATACCATGTTACCAGGATACGTAGAATCATGTATTCTTGCATCATATTGCATAACATGATTTTAAAAGATCAAGAGTTTGCAATAAGTGAGTTCAACGAAATGTGTATTAATCCGGGACCAAATATACAACGTAGGTGGATCGACAGGTGTGAAGTCTAACGTCGAAAGGCAAAAGAAATACGGGACAAAAATACGCATCTTAGTCTTCAACGATATATTATGGAGCATATTTGGCGGCAACCTCAAGATCAAGATGAAGAAGTTAGCCGTTGGGGTGTATGTTTTTTTTCTTCGTATTTTTAAAAAAATTTCAAATGTTTTTCAAATTACCGTATGTTTTTTGTAAGTATTTGTAATTTGTATTTTTATTTAATGAATGCGATATCAGTTTGTTTAAATAAATGGAAAAGTAACAAAAATGATTGGTCCCAAAAGGGTAGTGTTATGGGATGTTATAATAAAGGATTATTTTCGTGTGTTAGTGTTAAAATGTTAAAGTTGATTTGATGATGACATGATTGTATTTTTTTGATGTTATGGTGTTATGACACATTGTCCTCTAATGTTGATGCATAACATTTCTGAATTGAATCCAACAAAAAGCTTCTCACCAAGGTTTTTAAGTTGGGATTGGATATTGATATCACCCTTGAACTACAACTAATCCCTCCTAATTTTTTTATTATTTTTTTTAATTTTGTTTTTATTATAAAACTGTAAATATATTTATAAAAAAAAAATAATAATAAATAAAAAATAAAAAAAACCCGAATATCTCGCTTTGAGGCAAGAACGATATCTTTACCAAATACAAATGTAGTTTAGTCATTTACTTTAAGCAAGAACGGTATCAATGTTTTTTCACGGTTTCCCATTGGAATGAGTAATGACCCGTGCACACAGCTAAAATTTCCCCAATAGACTAAAATCATACATTTTGTTAAAAGAAATTAAAAATAAATAACATTAACATTTGTACAGTAGCATTTCCTTCTTGTTGACATCCCTTGATATATATAAGAAATCCCTGAACATTCAAATGATTTTTTCTTAAGAAAATTACATATATACACAATATACATCCTTTTTTACCATTTTCTACCCAATTCAGCGCTCTTGTGTGGAGCTAGCGCGCAACCCATTTAAGCCTATAACGATCGTCCATTTATTTACAGAAAATTTAATCTGGCGCGCTTTTTAAAGCCAACGTACGCACCACCTGTCCTTTTTCGTGCCCAATTTTACACACCCGAAGCATTTACTCTTGATTATCACCGACTTCTACCCAAACCATTTACTCCTTTCGTAAAATATACTTCATCTGTTAATTTTATGGATATAAATTAGTAGATGTGAGTTAGGATCGAACTTGAGACCACGGGATTGCACGCTTTACGTATGAGAATTTAAAGTTAATAATTAAATATAAATGTTATATTTATTTATTGATTAAACGAAATAACTAACGGACGTTAAGTAATTAATGTAATGGACTAACGGGCGTTAAATGTATTTGGAAAAGGACTAGAATGCAAAGTTTGGGAAGATTCCGGAACCCCTTGTGGAGGTTAAGAACCGATCGGCCAAGGGCAAAGGAAATCCAACCCAACTTGACTCAAACTTGTTCACCAAGTTTAGATGAGTATATATACAAGGCTAGGGGTCTTGTGTTTTGCATCTCTTGTACTCATAAGCTTAAACCTAAATTGTTTTTGTGTGTTTCTTGCTTCATATGATCGTACACCTTCTTTAGGGTGTCGATCCACTTCTTTTTCCACAACAAGTTATTTGTTTTATCAAAACTAGCATTACTTTAATTCGGTTTAGTACGTGTGTACAAGAACGTGGTAATAACATACTTTTGTTATTATTCTTGGATTGAATTACAAAACGGTAAGGGGTAATTCACATAATCCTAATTAAATCAAATTAGGGTTCATCCGTTGCTAGTTTGTGGATTTGATTCTTGTTCGGCTAGAATCAAGAAAAGGTACGCATATTCTTTTATGTTAATTAATTATTTGTTAATACATCTTATACGCTTCCGCTTGAATACTTTGATATTTTGTGGTTATTTATTTGAATGTCATGATATCTAATTCCAACATCATCTTCTTCCTTTCAAAACCTAAAAACCCTTCTATTCTCCATTAAAAATCAAACCAAAAACTCTCCATATAAAACCCTTCCATTCGAAAAAAGTTTCATACCCAAAGCGCTATGCTTTTATGCGCCAAATGAGACAGAATATGAAACACGGTCCACATACATCTCTTTTTGTTAAAAAACTTACTAAATAGAGTCACATCAGTAATTTTAACTTTTTTTAATAACAAACAAATAACCTGAACATTTGCACAACACAATTAAATAATTAATACAAGTACCAATCAAGGTGATAGAAATAGAATAACAAACATTTCAATAAATCGAATCCACAACAAAGAAATATTTTACTCCGTAACATCAACAAATTAAACAAAAATAATTAAAAAAAGTTTACTTTCCAACTATAAAACTCAATAGTTATTACTACGTACAAATTATAGAAAAGGACATAAGTCATCAAAATATACAGAAACACTTCACCACCAACACCAACAAAAAATAAAATAAAAGAGGAGTTTCACCTATGTATGCTATAATAACTCCCTTTTAAATCCATAAATAATTGATGGGCACTTCAGTAGACTCCATAATCTCAAACTCCCTAGCTTTAGAACCATAAATCTTCAACATTTTATTCATAATAAGAATCTGTTCTTAATCTTTAACTTACAAAAATACAGTAACTAGTAGTACTAAAATGCAGGTGGCACTAGAAAATGAGACCATGGTAGTGGTGGCTGCTGACTGAAGTTGTAGTCCTTCTGGTGAGTTTTGATAGTAATATGGGTAGTTACTTGTAATGGTATTTGATGGTGGTGGCGGTGAGTAGTAGTAGACACCACCGGTGGTTGAGGGTGGTGGTGGTGGGCAGATGGGAGGTGATGGTGGCGGTGGTGGGCAGATGGGAGGTGATGGTGGTGGTGGTGATGGTGATGGTGATGGTGATAGCGGTGGTGGTTGTTGTGGTGGGCAAATGGGAGGTGATGGTGGTGGTGGTGATGGTGATGGTGGTGGAGGTGATGGTGATGGTGGTGGCAGTTTTGGTGGTGATGGTGGTGGTTGTTGGTTGCATGGGTTGTCACAAGCAGCACACATTGTGCATTGGATTTGGTATTTTGAACCAACCCATGTGTTGGATGGAGTAGTAGTAGCAAGTGTGAGGTGAGAAGACAAATGGATGATGATGAGGAATAAGGAAAAGTAAACTTTTGTACTTGTGACCTCCATGTGAAGGGATTTTGGAAATGAGTTATGTGGCATGGATTGTGGAGGTGAAGGGTGATATTTATCTCTGAGGGTGGTAATAATAAGGACAATACCCTTGTAACTCATGCTCTATTAGTTTGTAACATAGATAGTAAAGTTTGTACCACTATATTGGCAAGTACTCTAAAAGTCGACACATATTTGGCACGTGGGTTATCCACCAAAAATGATAGAGGAAATTACATCTTAATTTCGTCCCTTACATTTATTGCTATAAGAGCAAACACAACGATAACGCCATAACGGCGTTAAAGTCGCCATAACGGCGTTATGCCCATTTCACCCGTTGTAGCAACGGCGTTAAAGAGGGGAAAGGAGACCAGCGTTAGGGGAAGAAAAAAAAATCAAAAACTTTACACTTACCCCCCTTGTAACGGCTACTAGCCGTTATATTTCAAAAAAAAATTCAAAAACTACCCTAAACGGCTAGTTTAAAAAAAAAATAAAAAATCAAAAACCTTTTTTTACCACTATAAATACCCAATTAAAACACCATTTTTTTCACACTTCCACTACTAAATCCTCTCAATACTCTCAATCTTTCAACTTCAATTAACTGCAAAAAAAACAATGTCGGGAGGCAACGACGATAGTTTCTTCAATATTCTCGGTGGTGGGTGGAATCCCTCAAACCCGGGTTCATCATCTAACCCGAACGCGGGTTCATCTTCAAACCCCAACCCACTAGGCTTCTCGAGCCAAGAAATGTGGCAACAACATCAAACATTTCTGTATTGGCAACAACAAAACAAACAAAACTTTCAAAACCTACAATTCACACAACAATCACAAACTGAAACACATGATGTTGCTGACACACCCACGTCTCCTCCAAAAAAAGGAAAAGGTCGTACTAAGCGAAAATCAAAAAAATCCAAAGACCCCGAGCCCGAACCAGTTGATTCTGATGAAGAGGAAGTTGTTGTTAACGCACGTTGGACTCCAGGAGAGGAAGCATTACTTGCAACATGTTACATAGCTGTTTCGGAGGATCCGAAAGTTGGAAAGTGCCAACCCAGAGATACGTTTTGGTATCGGGTCAGAAATGAGTTCAATAAAAACAACTTTCAACGGCGCAACAAGGACATGCTGTCAAGCAAGTGGAAAACTTTGAACGGCATATGCACAAAGTTCAACTCTCATTACAAACGTGCGAAACGGGATCAACGAAGCGGGGAAAGTGAGCTGGATGTGATGCAACGGGCAAAGCAATGGTATCGTGAGGAAACCAAGGGATCAGCTTTTGGTCTCGATGACGCTTGGGAGGTTTTGCGTCATTATAAGAAATGGGAGACCCCGGAAGCGGTTGATTTAACCGGCGAAGTCCCAAGCCAAACAAACGAGGCGTTGTTTGGTCATGATGAACAACTTCGCCCCATGGGAAAGAAACGTGCTACCAAGAAAGCAAGATCCGAGACTACAACAAGTACTGTGGGAACAAGCACTAGAGGAACGAGCTCGTCAACTTATTTCACCGAAACTATGGCAAACGAGTATCGTTTGAAACGAGAAGTCTCCGAAGCGGCGTATCGGGCCCAGCAGGAAAAAGATCTCACACTAACAAGGTTGGAAGAGATAAAGTTTTTGATGACGCCTACTGAAGGGCAAGATCCAATGGTCGTGGAGTGGATCAATGACGAAAAAGATCGAATCATCAAAAAATATAACTTGAAACCTCGTCAGTAGTATTAATACTTGCAAATTTTGTAAAAAGAAAAAAGACATTTGCCTAAGTAAAACAGAATGTAAATACACGGATACTTATTGAGCACTTTACTAAAGTGTGGGGGTGTCCGTGCGCTGGGCCGTAGCCTTTCCTAAAGATAACATCGTTTGAGGTTGCAAATGTTCCATGCGTGTGGTAGCTCGCGACCATCCATGTCGCGCAGCTTGTACGCGCCCTTTCCTAATGCTTCAATGAGCTCATAAGGTCCTTCCCACTTCGGTCCAAGTTTTCCTGTATCTTCTGCATGGCTCGCATCATTGGCGCGATATACAAAGTCGCCTGGTCTGAATGAGGTGCTTCGAACTTTAGCATCGTAGTATCCTTTCATTTTTGACTTAGCTCTCGCCTCACATATAGATGCGCGTTCGCGCCTTTCTTCCAACAGGTCCAAGTCTATACGCCGTTCATCGTCATTGGTTGTGACATTAACTTTGGTAGTACGACTAGTTGGCATCCCAATTTCGGCTGGTATGACGGCTTCTGTCCCATAGACAAGAGAAAAGGGAGTGTCTCTCGTGCTAATTTTGATTGTCGTGCGGTGCGCCCACAAAACATGCGATAATTCCTCCACCCACCTCCCTTTGTGTTTGTCTAAGCGTGCTTTAATTCCTTCACCCAGACTACGATTTGCACGCTCGACCAAACCATTGGTTTGTGGGTGTTTAACTGACGCGAAGTGTTGTGCAATATTTAGTTTCTCGCACCATTCTTTGAAAGGATTGTCACAGAATTATTTTTCGTTGTCCGAAATGATTTCCCCAGGTAATCCGAAACGGCAAACGATATTCTCCCAAACAAATCGTTTTACCTGATTACCTGTGATTGTCGCGACCGCCTTTGCCTCAATCCACTTATTGAAATAGTCTATAGCCACAATAAGGAATTTCAGTCCCCCTGCTGCAACAGGGAAGGGACCTGCAATGTCGATACCCCATTTATAGAATGACCAGGGCGACGTAATAGGTGTTAGCTCCTGTTGTGGTCGCCGTGGGATGGGTCTGTGAACTTGGCAGTCGCCACACTTTTTTATCAAATCCCGCGCGTCACGGTGAATCGTAGGCCAGTAGTATCCTGACCGTAAGGCGCGTGCTACAACGGACCGTGGTCCTGAGTGCATACTGCATGAACCGGCATGGATCTCTCGGAGTACGTAATCTGCTTGAAGGGGTCCGACACATCGAAGCCATGGTTGTAGAAATGAACGCCTATATAATATACCATCTCGAAGTTCAAACCTCTGTGATGTGCGACGTATTCGTCGGGCGTCCTTCTGCTCTTGGGGCAGTATGCCCTTGCTTATAAACTCGACGATGGGAGTCATCCATGTAGGACCTTGCTCCTCTATCACTGTGGATATCTCCATCTCTGAGATGGACTTGCTCTTAAGAGTCTCCACCAGTACTTGTTTTGACAAGTGCGCAAAGCTTGTGGATGCAATCTTGCTCAGTGCATCCGCCTTTCTGTTTTCCCTTCTAGGAACTTTTTTGATGGTAAACCTTTCGAAACCCTGGATTAGTGACTTGGTCTTGTCGAGGTATTGAACCATGTTTTCCTCTTTAGCCACATATTCTCCTAACACATGGTTGGCTACTAACCGAGAATCCACATTTGCTTCTAGGTTGCGTATGCCCATTCAAGCTGCAATGCGTAATCCAGCAATCAGGGCTTCATACTCTGCCTCGTTGTTTGTGGCTGTGAATTCAAAACGCAGTGCGTAGGTGAATTCCATTCCTTCAGGACTCGTGAGGATAAGGCCTGTACTCGACCCGTCCACGCATGAAGATCCATCCGTGAATAGGATCCATGGTTCTTGTAGTTCCGCCTCGCTTTGTGAAGGTGCATCGTCAGTACCTGGTTTTTCAATGATGAAATATACTAGTATCTGCCCCTTAACCGCAGTACGTGGTCTGTAGGAGATGTTATGCTCACCTAGCAACACACTCCACTTCTGTAGTCGTCCTGATGCGTCGGGTTTGGAGATGACTTGCTTGATGGGTTGGTCTGTGATCACCGCTATTGGGTGCGCCTGGAAGTACCTGCGCAGCCTTTTGACGGCGAATACTAATGCCAAGATCAACTTCTCCATTGCGCTATAGTTAACCCCCGTTTTCTTGAGTGCTTTGCTTACAAAATATACCGGTGTTTGTACTGAATTCCTGTCCGTCAGTAGCATCGCGCTGACTGCTCCATGAGTCGCAGATAAGTACATAATTAATTCTTCCCCTGGGCGGGGCGCGACTAGCGTGGGGAGCGCCGCTATGTGTTGTTTAAGCTGTATAAAAGCTTCTTCTGCTTCCGTAGTCCAACGAAAGTCTCCCTTTTTTGTACACTTATTGAGCGTTTTGAAGAGAGGGAGTGACTTATCTGCTGATTTGGACAAGAATCTGTTCAAGCCAGCTAGTTTTTCATTCAAAGACTGGACTTCTTTCAACGTGCGTGGTGAAGGAAGTTGGATGACAGCCTTCGCTTTTTCTGGACACGGTTTAATGCCATCAGGCTCTATCAAATATCCAAGGAACATGCCTTCTGTAGCACCAAAGGTGCATTTCTTAGGATTTAACTTCATGTTGATCTCTCGTAGTGTCTTAAATGTTTCCTTAATGTCGCGCACCAATTCATCCTCAGTATGGCTTTTTATGACAAGGTCGTCAACATAGACTTCTAGGTTGCGGCCCACATGTTTTTCAAATGCATTATCTACCAATCGCTGGTAGGTGGCGCCTGCATTCTTCAAGCCAAAGGGCATCTTTGTATAACAATAGACGCCTTGGCTTGTATGGAAGGCCGTTTTTCCCTCATCTTCTTTAGCCATTTGGATTTGGTGGTACCATTTGTATGCGTCTAAGAAACATTTAAGTGGGTATCCGCACAAAGATTCTATCTTCCAATCTATCTCTGGTAGTGGGTAGCAGTCTTGTGGACATGCTTTGTTGAGATCCGTGAAGTCCACGCACATCCGCCAACTACCATCGCTCTTCTTGACCATCACTGGGTTGGAAAGCCAATCATGGTAATAGACTTCCCGCATGATACCTGCATCCACAAGTTTGCGTACTTCCTCCAGAATGGCTTTTGCGCGCTCTGTAGCCTGGCCGCGCTTCTTCTGTCGTACTGGGGAGTATCCTTGTCGGATTCTCAACTTGTGTTCTGTAATCGAGCGTGGCACACCAGTCATGTGCTTTGGTTCCCATGCAAAGATATCCAGATTCTTTTGCAAGAGTGGGCACACGGCCGCCCTGCCTTTATCAAACAAGGATCCCCCGATCGATACTTCTTGTTCTGGGTAATCAGGATGAATTGCGACCCTCAGGTTTGATACTTTAGTTGCGCACTCTTCTGGGATGTGTGTTGTCTCACATGTAATCGTATTACATTCTCTAGGTGGTACGGTGGTATTGTAGAGAGTAACAATGCCCCCCTCCACCGAGAACTTGAACATCCCATGTGCTGTAGACGGTACCGCGCGTATGGCTGATATCCCTGGCCTTCCAATGATGCCATTGTATGACGAAGGGGATCTGATCACCATAAAGTTCATCCAGGCTGTCGTGAAGTGTTTCTTATTACCAACATTGACTAGTAGGCGTATTTGACCCATGGGCCATATCTTTTCTCCCGTAAAACGAGTCAACGACGTCATGACCGGGCTTAACTGACTTCGTATCTCAGGTCGCAGTCGCATGAAACAATGTTCATACATTATATATGCGGATGCTCCTCCATCAACATACATGCGGTGGATATCGTGACCCCCTGCATTAATTTCAATGGTAAGTGGTTCTACCACTGCGTTGTCCGCAGCCAAGGTGGGGAAAGAAATTTCGCTTCCACAGGAAAACTTTTGGCTGATCTTCTGCCTAGTCTTTCGCTGCCATGATTGTATCATGTAAATGGTATCAGCCTTATCTTTGGGTGCTTCTTTCTTATTCCCAGTTTTTTTGCTTATCTTTCCCCTCCTTGATGTTCTTAACTAAATGGTCCAATCTACCTTCTTTTACCAGCTTATCAATTAGTTGGCGCAATTGGACACACTCGTTGGTGGTGTGACCCTTCTGTCCATGATAGTCGTAGTATCCATTCCCCACGCGACGCTCCTCTGGGGTGCGCATTGGTGGGGGTTTCGGGAAGTTCGCGCCTTCCGTTGCGAATATCTCCTTTGGAGTCTTGGTTAACAGGGTATATTTGTCATTCTCTCGTCCGCTCCCCTGACCGCGGTAGTTCCTGCTGCGGTTGCTACTCTAGTCAGTGGATTGTCTCCTAGGCTGTTCTTGTGACCTATAGTTTGAGTAGCCTTTCTTGCTGTCTGCCGCAGCAGCTTCTCCTTGGATAAAGGACCTTGTGTGTTTCATAAGTTCATCAAAGGTTTGGGGGACCTTGTCGTTCAATTTTTTGATGAGTTCTGGGTTATTGATTCCGTTCATGAACCCTGAGATCTTTAGTATTTCGGGGCATGCCTTGACATGTATACATTCATCTTTGTAGCGTTCCACATAAGCGCTTGTAGATTCCCCCTGGCGCTGTTTTACCCTGGCAAGTTCGACAGGGTTTTTGGCGCACTTCTTCCTTTGAGTAAAGTTCAGGCGAAACGCCTTTCGCAACTCTTCAAAACCACCAATGCTTCTGCGTGGGAGCTTACTGAACCAGTTTCGCGCATTTCCCACTAATGTGGAATTAAACATGTGGCACCACACAGGTTGTGGCCAGTTTTCGATGGTAGCAGCTGACTCGAAAAAAGTTTAGGTGATCATCCGGATCACCTGTTCCATCGTAGGTTTTCACATTGGCGGGCAGGCGCCTTCTCTTATCCTCTGAAAAATCGCTGATGCGTCGAACGAATGCATCCACCTTTTGGCGGCGCCAGGGAAGAGACATATCTTCATCCTCCTGGTTGCGATATCTTCTCCTGGACTTCCAGTGTCCTGTTTCTCTGTCCTCGTTGTCCGAGGGGTCACTGGAGGATGAGCTTCCCCTCTTTCGGCGCTTGCGCCGACTGTCCTCAGAATCCGAGCTCGAAGAGTTTCGCTTGGGGAGTGCCGTCGTTTAAGTCTGTCATGGACCCTGCGGCTACCAAGCCTAGCGTGGGCATTCGGTAAACCGTCCATCATCTTCGTGTTCTCCTAGATACTGTAGGTCAGCTGCTTCATCGTTCGCAACTCTCCTCCCGATCCTGGTAAACACTGGGGGCCGGCGGTTGTCCCTCTTGCGCCTCTCCCTCTGGTGACGCGATGGGGATGTCTCATACTCTGGTTCGAAGTTGAGTCGGTCTTGCAGGCTCTGACTCGACCTCTTTTTCGCTTCTTCTTATATGAGGGCAGCCAAGGTTTCGTAGTTTTGAGACACAAAGTCACTTGGCGCTAGTTCAGGCGCGACTCCTTCTAGCGCGAGGGTGTCTGTTTCCACCTCTGGACCCCTCCATCGGCCAGGCGCGCCTGGTGGGTCTGTGGGGTCCGTTTCTGGCACCGATTGGTGGGGAGTGGTAAAGAGGGTGCGCAGTGGATCTTCTGCGCTGGTGGTTGTCGTAGTGACATGGGTTGTCCCCGTGCGTGGTTCCACTGTAGTGAAGACCAGATCTGGGCCTGACCCTTGGTTTCTGGTCGCACTGGTTGTTCCAGAGGCCTGCTTAGAGGCTGATCCGCTTTGCTGCTTCTTCCCTTATAGGTCACCATGCGATCGCTGGCTTAGGTTTCCGTGCTTTGTCATTCTAGTTTTTAGTGATTTGTCCCACGGATGACGCCACTTGTTGATACAAAAGTTGGGCGTTCCTTATTTGGACTCCGGTTCCCGTATCAATTAGACCTTAATGCTTGAGACCTGCGCACTAAGAAAACAGAAAACACCGTTAGGCTTACCGTGGGATTGTCTCCCACGATTATCCTCCGGCGTGAGAGTAAGTAATCGGTTTTAGGGTTTAGTGAAGAGTTAGGTTTCATGATCGTACCTTTAATAAGGGCCGAGATGCCCTTTATATACATACGAAGTCCTTGTTGGTTTCGTATTCCCCAACCTTTGGCGTATCCCGCCTAAGTCGGTTGGTTGATACATATCCCATCAATAAGAGATATCCGATATCAAAAACATAAATAACTTCGGGTTTGGGCCTTCGTGAGCCCAAACCGTTACCGTGTTAGCCCACTCGTACTGGGCTCGAGTGTTAGTAGTGTCCATTGGTCGGGTTCATGACCCGAATGCGGACTATACGTCATCACTTATAAAACAATATATTGTGCATCAATTAATAAAGTCTATGTTTGTTTGTCTATGTTAATTTACGTTCGACCGTTTATGTTCGTTTAACGTTCGTTTAGTGTCTTAATAAACGAACATAAACGAATATGGACAACTCATTTTCTTAATAAACGAACATGAATAAGAAAATTCGTCCATTTAAGCGTCCGGTCCGTTTATTTGTTCGGTTAAAATTAAACGAACGAACATGAACAAAACTTCGTTCGGTTCGTTTACGGCCCTACTTAGTCTGCAAAAGTGTGATGTATACGTTTACACACATATATTGAATGCATCTATAACTAGTAGTTAAACTCTAACGGGTGACGATATTGTAAGGGGTAGGGATCGCTTGGTGTTAGGTTAATAATAGCATAAGTTAAGCGCATTAAAAAGATTCAGGGACTTACGAAAAGTGAATCAGGTACCCACACAAAGATCATTTTTCTGTACTTTTGTGTGATTCCTTAAATCCACTTTCGTGAGTCACCAAGTCTTTTTAGTATGCTTAACTCGTGCCCCTTGTAATAATCTACATACCTCTCATTTATTTAGAAAAACTGCAAAGCCTCAATTGGCGGAACTTGACCATTTATTTTGGGGGGGCCGAATCGGGGATTTGTTTGTAACCTCAACTAAATTACCCCTAAAACCTATAATATTTACACTAGGTGTCGAAAATTTTAGGGGGGGCCGAGACCCTCCCTTACCCTCAAAGAGGTCCGCCATTGGCCTCAAAGGCCCCCATAAATAAGAAAGAAGACAATGCTCCTTTACAGCAGGTCGTGCTCAACAACTGAGCATGAAGACCAACAAGCTATCACGGCGTGCTACTTCAAAAAGGGTGTCGTGCACACATTCAATTAATTCCCATATCAATGCAATGATATGTTTGACCATGTATTTGCTCGAACATAAACTCCACTGTATATGTTTCATGCGAAGTGTCACTATTTTTTTCATAGCCAAATATATATTCCCTCCAACAATTAGTTTTAAATTTTTGAAGTTTATTTTTTCGACTTTGATATTAAATATTTTTGTTTGTTTTATATAATATTTGATGCAAAATATATAAATCGATTGAGTTTTAAATGTACTTTCATTCGTATAATTTTCATCAAGTATTATATATAACACAAACAAAAATATTTAAGGTTAAAGTTGAAAAATAAATATTTCAAGACAATTATTTTGAGACGGATGGAGTATGTTTTTTTCTTAAAGATGTGAAATTTTGTTTGGTTGTACGTGGTATGTGTTACTTTTACACGTGAGAAAATGTGTGACGGTGAGTGAGAGTAAGCGATACTATTACACTCTCTCCCATCTCACGCGTTAAGGGTGACTTTTACAGTGGGTTCAGTCAATGTGGTGACTGGATCATGGAAGTTATGAGGTATGTGTTGTTATGTGAATGTTGTGTGTGCGTGTGTTTTTATTTATTCTTTAAATGAAAATTTGATATAAGTAAATGATGGGTGCGGGTTCGTAAGTGTAAGTTATGAGCGAGTAAAAGTGAACAAGGATGGCGTGTCGTTAAAATGAAAGTAAACAAGAGGGTTTCTATGATAGAAGACTACACCTAATCGGTTAATCACTTAGGGTCCGTTTGGTTTATAAATGGGGTTGGATTTGATATATGATTTAGATTTGCGTGGGTTTACGAGAAAAAAAATAGATTTATTATATGTGGTTGGACTAAGAATTATGCTTTGTTTTGAATTAAAGAAATAAGAAATAAAAAAAATAATGGATAAACATGTGGTTGTAAAAAATAACAAAATAAAAAGTGAATTTTCATTGGTTAGATTTTGTGAAACCCCACTAGTTTATGCTAGACTCAAATTTGAGGATGACACCATGTGTCGGTGAAAGAAACAAGAAAGCCAACAATTGATTTGATAAATCTTTTATCCCAAACCTACTGAAACCCGTAAACGTTTTTAGGGTGCATTTGGTATAGGGGTATTACATTGTTGGATTAAAATAAAAATTAAAAAAAAAAGAATAAAAAAAAGAAAGAAAAAGGTAGTTTGGTTGGAGACTATGACATCGGATAAAAATGTCAGATGAAGAAATCATTACACAAAAAGATGGGATTTTATCTATCATTCAATATTTATCTAACACAAATTGTACTTTTTAAAATCTTAACCACAAACTTTAATAATGATCTTTTTTTAATTTATTATTCTCTCTTTGTTTTCAAATAAATGTCTTTTTTAAAACAATATTAGTTTATAAATTAAGTTTATTTTTAATAATATATTTTCTATTTTTAAATCTAAATTTAAATCCAAATCTTAATTTAAATTCTAAACCCATTTACAAAACAAAACCCTTAATCTTTTGACAATCAAACTAAAGTACATCACTAATACACATCACCACCCTTTTCAAACTAAATTACATCACTAAATACACATCACCATCAATGTATGAACGGCAAAGCCATGATATATGAAATTGAAAATGTTGATCTATAATCTATTAGGCACTTAGGTCCTGCAACTAAATATCTAATGCTCTAAAAGTGGTAGGGGTGTTCATAATCCAAGTAATACTCACGAGAAATCGAAAACTGAAAACAACCTGAATAAAAAAAATCGAACCATATTTGTAAATCAATATTCGAGTCAAAATCGAACCGAAAATCAAATTCATAAAAATATATATTGTTTATATATTTATATAACTAGAAAAATCACTAAAACCTTTTTCTAGAACAAATAAAGAATCTTTAAGTTTGTAAATATTATTTATTTTTAGTAATTTATCTTTTCACTATATATTTAAGTATATATCGACTAAGTTTAATAATTACCCTTTAATACATTTACAGTCAAAACGTCGTCGTTTAAGCTGACTGTCCAAAAGTTGTCGTTTATGCTGCCTTGATTTTTTATGGGGCAATTGTATATATATCCACTAAAATTTGCACATTTGCATATATACCCAAAACATGCTTAACTTGCATTGTACATCATGCATTAAAAACTTGTATTTTGGGAAAATACGCAAATATTTGAGTTTTAATGGTTATATATGCAATTTTTTTTTAGATATCAATAAAAGAACCAAATAGTACATTACTATGCTTTTTATGTTAGATGTGTGTCTTCAAACCCCTATGGCATGAGTGACTCATTCATCTCATGTTTTTTTCCCTTTCACCTACTAAACCAAATTCAAGATTAAAGAAAAAAAAAGATTAAAGATTTGTAACAAAGCTTGAAACAATGTTTGAAACAAATCCACAAAACAAGATGAAGAAGAAGAATCATGCTAAACGGTTTCAATATGTTTTAGTTGGTATCAGAATTCTTTTAAACGGTTTCAATTTTGATGCAATTTTCTTTTTGTTATCTACTGAATTGTAGCAACAAGTCGACAGATCAAGATGGAGAAGAAAAATCATGCTAACATTCATAGTTGCATGTAAGTTATTCTACCTTAATCAATTATTTTAAATCTACATACCTTAACCTTCCTTAACTTTATTTTGATTATAAACATTGGAATTTCTAATTAGGGTATTTATTTTTTGGAAATTAACTTTTGAGAATGTCCTAAACATATATTGACATGTTTTCAGGTGGTAGATCTAATATGTTTAGCACGAGGGTTCATCATATTGGTATCTTTAAATACTGGCCTGGTAGAATATACGTTGGAGGTATGGAAACTTTAGTTGATTTGATTGATGTTGATAGTATGTCAGTTGAAGAGTTGGATGTTCTTATGTATGAATTGGGTCACGATCTTGGTTTAAAAAATTACTATTACTTTGTTAAGTCTGGTAGTAATTAGATGATAGCTTGTATAGCTTTAGTGAGAGTGCAAATTTAGAAATATTGAAAGATCTTGTTGATGACCATAAGATGATAGAAGTTTATGTTGAAAATGGTAAGACAACATTGGATGTTGACGAAATGTCACCAAAGTCAATTAGGACAGTTACTGCTGATTTGGATGCAACAAAGAAAAAGGCAGCTCTTGCTATTGTTCCATATTGCTCAAACAAATTATTCTTAGAAAACATTGTTAATAAGTCTGTGGTAGAGGATTTATGTCAGGTTACACATCAACCTTTGGAAGTCATTACTTTGGTACAATCTAGTCAGATGTCACAAATTGAACCCTTGTTTTCATCTGTAGAGGTCTATCAAACTGAAGGTGATGTCAACCGGCAAATAGATAAACCTGTTGAGCATATCTAAATAGATAGTCCTGAAGAGGTATGTCAAAATGATCAAGAGTTAGGTCATCAAGAGGAGGAAATATGTAATCCTGTTGAGCATATCCAAATAGGTAAATCTGTACAGGTATGTGAAATTAATGAAGCTATAAGTGATGACAATATGAGTGAAACAGATAGTTATGTGAGTGATGATGATGATATTGAGAACAATCAAGATGGAAACACAGTTGTTGATGAGGCAAATACTTTTGAGGAACCTGATGTTGCTGTTAATCTATTCAAAGTAACTGAGACTACATAGTTACCATATTTAGGTAGCTCCAGCCAGATACCAGATGATTTTTTTTTAGGAAAAGTGAGTTAGATCTGTTAGATGATAATGAGTTTGCAAGTGGTTCTGAGAATGAGGATAAGTATGTTATTAGGAAGAAAAAAATGAGGCCATACAAGATACAAAAGTTAAGTGAGGCAGAACAAGTAGAGAACGAAGTATACTTTTTCTGTGGTCAAACTTTTGTAACTGCAAAAGAACTGAAAGATAAGATCAACCTGCTTTCAATACATACTAGGTGGAAATTGCAACTCATTAAGAATGACAAACAGAGAATTAGGGTTAGGTGTGTTGGAACAATACATGTTTATGGTACGAGTGAAGGTGTTGGCCTGGGAACAGCCCCAAAGAGGAAAACATGTCCACTAACTAGAGGCCGTGGAAGGGATGTATATTTGAGATCACTGAAGGAGCAAGCAAAAGTTTTCCCATGGTTGTTGTATGTAGCCAAAAATACAGCTAAAGATTTATGGAGTGTTCGAACTTTTAGGGATGAACACAAATGTTTGCAATCAAGAGAGATTAAAGCTTGTGACTACAAGTTTCTTTCAAAGCAAATAGTTGACCAAGTTCAAGTCAATCCAGATATTCCAATCAAGGTTGTTCAAGATCAGCTCACTAAACAGTTTGAAATTCAAATGTCTATGCAAAAGGCATTAAGGGCAAAAAAACAAGGCATAAATTGAGATTAGGGGTGATCATAAGCATCAATACACCATTTTAAGAGACTATGTTGAAGAGTTGCAGAAAACAAACCCAAATACAACAATTAGGATAAGTGTACAAACTGCAACAGATCCAACAAGTCCAACTAGAGTTTTCAAGAGAATGCATGTATGCTTAGGTGCTTTGGAGGAAGGATATGAAGCTTGTCAAAAGAGAGTTGTTGAGGTTAGATGGTGATTTTATGAGATGTCCTTTTCCTGATCAGCTTCTTACAGCAGTCGGTATAGATAGCAACAATGGAATTTACCCTTTAGCCTATGCTGTTGCAGAAGCTAAAAGCAAAGACTCATGGATTTGGTTTCTTGAATGTCTAGGAGATGATTTTGACTTGCAACCAAACTCAAACTACACTTTCATCAGCGACAGGAAAAATGTGATGTTACCTTTTAGTTGATTATATTCACTTGTATTTTCGATAAATGTTACTTTTATTAGTAATGAATTGATGTTCCTTTGTGTAGGGTATCATTCCAGCATTAGCAGCAGTATTCCCTAATGCTGAACACGGATATTGTTTAAGGCACATCCATGATAATATGAAATTGCAATGGAATGCTAAAGCATACAAGAAACATTTATGGAAAAATGTAAATCACGTGTGATTCAGTTACAACACTAGCTTGTGATTTACTCTTTTATGTTATAAACTAAAACTCATGCGATTTTGTTTGAATCTAGAAAGGAGTAAATAACAGGTGATTCAACTTTTTTGTTATGTTTGTTTTATGCAAAAATATAAATCACGTGTGATTTTTTTTTGTTGTAAATTGAATAACATGTGATATGCCAAATAAATCACATGTGTTTCATCTAAACAGCTAAACCACGATTTAACATACTCATTACAACACTAGCTTGTTGATAACATCAAATAATCCTGATATTCTAAGCGTTAATTTCCCCCTTTTATCATCACATTATGAGTAAAATGCTAGTGAAAACATCCTTATTCCTTATTATTTCATTTCAGGACCTATTTTATGCAAGGAAACAGTAATTGGATGTTTTCGAGCCCAAAGGATGAGTTGTTTCTCAACTACGGCGTAACCAAGTGATGAAGTTACTACATAACTAAGATTATGAAGATTACGGCGTAACCATGGAATAGAATTACGCCGTAACATGCTACTGAACATTATGCAGCTTACTTGACAAGAGATACGGCGTAACCCTCAGCTTAGGTTACGCCATAACAACGGATAAATGATGAGTGTCTAAATACTCATCATTTTTATACTGTTAGAATGCCAAAAACATCTGAAAACACTCAGAAACACATCAAAATGATAAAAATATCACAAACAAGTGTTTTATATGTTTTAAATGCAAAAACATCAAAATCTGGTGAAAAACGTATCAAGTTTGCATAATTGGCAGTTTTAGTCCCCCAAGTTTGAAAATATGTCAAAAATAGTCCCTGGTAATTCAAAAACTTGCAAAATATCATTTTAGGTCCATAAGATTCAAAAGTTGTCAAAATAAACCCTTCCAAGTTCAAAAATCACAAATTGACAACTTTAGTCCCTGAACTTTGGAAAAATGTCAAAAATAGTCCTTGGTTAATTTAAAAAGTGAAAATTATCAAGTTTTAACCTTGTTCTATTAATAAATGGCATAAATGGTCCTTATTTGTTAAACCAAACCAAACGGATCCAATATAAAACCAAACCCAAGCCCAAACAGTGACCCGGCCCAATTTTTAAAATCAAATAATACCGCGCACTGTTCATCCTCCTCCTTCACCCTTGTTTCACCAAAACCAGTGGTTTTTAACCACTGGTTTTCCACCTTTTCACCTCCACATCACCTCCCAGCTGTCTCCCTCCACCTCCACACCAAACCAAAGCCAATTAATGCTAATAACCTGCTCGTTGGAATTTTGGCGCCAAAATTATGACAAATGGCAAAAGTGATTATCTGGCTAAATCAATGGTTGGATTGTGATGGATATTTTCAGAGGTCGACAAAGATGAATTGAGGTCAATAAATATCAAGAAAGAAGCAACAGAGAAGGCAATCTAGTATAATTTTAATTTTTATTGTCGTTTTAGCTTAAACTTTAATATCAGTGTATTTTAAAGCTTTTAAATCTTGTATCTCATGTTTTCAGTGTAATATAAAACTTTTGATATCATCAATTTCAATAAAAAAGTTCTAATCTCAGTTTGTTAATTTTCAAATTTCAAAGAAATTTCAATATGTTACAATGTTGTTAGAAGTTGTTATTTTGGACTGAGAAGCTCATTTAAGCTCCTTATAAAGCTTATAAAAGCTTTTAGATATCTTAAAAAGCAGTTTATTAGCCAAAGTCAAAAATTCACAAAAATACCACTTAATTAGTTAAAAATAAAAAACCCATGGTGAGTGTGATCAAGAAGCTGGAGCAAGGTAGCTTTTGGATTGCCTTGGTTTAGAGCTCTGAGGAGAGCATATAGGACAGGTTATCAGTCCTTGGTTCTCACGTTTCATTTGGAATCATTTTGTAAGCTTGTTATATCATTTTGGCAATTCACTGTATAAGTTGTTTATTAGCTTAAATGTTTGTATTTCTATGTTCATGAATTGTAATTAAGTAAATATAAACCATAAAAACAGTTTCTTGTTATTTTAAATTTGTAGTTAGCTAAAATCTCATTTTCTCAGTTAATATGGCATAAGTGGTAATTCTTAGTTTTATGTTGATTGAGTTGTTGTTCTAAGCTTGTTTAGTCTCATTTTATGATAATATTAGGTCTGCAATAGATTGCAATGTCTTAATCTGTTATAAGCTTTGAAAATTTCCAAATCAGTAAAGAAAAAAGGTTGTTTGGATTTGTGTGTTTATCTGTACCAGAGGTTGTGCAGTCCTTGCTTTTGCTTGTTTCATGTCTCATATGGTCTAAAGAACTCAAACAAACAATAAGAACAAGTCCTTATTAGCTAAAAAGTCAAAATCACCTTTTAATTAGCCAAATCAGTTCACTGTTAGGATTTAGTAAGTGAAAATCATCACAGTAGTTTAAAACCTGTTAACTTAGCTTAACCTAGCCTTAATTTAGCTTAATATTACATAATCAGTACTTAGGATCAATTCAAAGTTCAGTTTAGTCAACTTTTAGTGTTAATCAAAAAAGTCAAAATTTTCAGTATTAGCAGTTTTTGATAAAATAGAATAATCTATATAGGACTTAATATTGAGTTTCATGACTTGAGCTTTTGGAATATAAAAATCTAGCTGCTCATCTCTAACCTAGTGTATTTTATATTTTCTCATTAGCTTATGAAACAGCTTTTCTCTTAGCTCATTTTGGACACCATTTCAATACAGTGCCCTGTGCACAGGTTTTCATTCATTTTCAATAGCTTGTAAAAAGCTATCCAGTGCACATTAGCTTGTCAAAATTGTTTTCTTAGATAGCCAACCAAGCCATCTTAAGGACACAAGTTTAAAATTCCACTTTGTAACTTATTTGACAGGACTGCAAGAGCTTATCAATTTGTCCCATAAAACTCAGCATTCACTGAGTTTTACTCAGTGATTTCTCAGTTTTGAAAAAGCTTCTCAAAAGCTCATGTTAGCTTATCTGGTCATCATCTTTGGTTTATAGATAGTCAATCAGGTCTTTTACAAGTTCTAATAATTTCTTTTCAGTTTTAGCTTATTTTGTGATCTGTGCTTAAGCTTAAAGTAACCTACAAAATCTGTTTTGCTTATTCAAGCTCAAACATAAAATCTGTGTTATCTAGTAATTCAGAGGTTCTAGTTTGTTGTTTTTGGTTGAAATTGAGTCATTATAGCACATTTTAGCTTCCTTATCAGTTTGGTGGTCTTTGGTTAACATTTAGCTTTTTCAAGTGCTTATTATTAAGCAGTCATAACTACAGTTGCTAATTTCTCCACACAAGCCTATGTTTTTCTATTTTTCCTAGATTCTACATATTAAAATAGACTTTTCCTGAAATTTTCATTATTTTTCATAACTGTTTGCTATTTTTCTTAATTAAAAACAGTTTTTAGGTATTTTTAAATAGCTTTTAATACAAATAAATTATAAAAAGCCCAAAAAAATGATTTTTCAATTTTCTTAGGTTAAGATAAATATAAAAGTAATAAAAAGTATTTTTCCATAATTTTCTTAGTTTAAAAAGTATTTTTTTAGCATTTTAATTAATTTTAAATAGTTTTAAATTAATAATAAATACATAATAAGTCTTAAAAATATATTTTTAGTTTTAAAATAAGTTTTATCATATTTTAGATTTTTCCAAGTTATAATTTCATTTTTCTAGGTTAATTTTGTATTTTTTTTGTATTTTAGCACATTTTAAATACTTAATAAATAGTTTTTAATTAATAATAAATAAATAAATAGTTGTAAAAATAATTTTCTTTTTTCTAATAATTTTCTTTTATTATTAGGATTCCAAAAGTATAATTTTTATCTTTTTAGGCCTTTTATTTCTTTAAAACTCACTTTTTATTTTATACGTAGACGTAATTTTATTTTAAACGTAAGTTTTAAGTTGTAGTTTTTAAACGTTCATCGCCTTTAAAAATAGTGATAGCGTTTATTTAATAGATTTTAACTTTTTAATATTTTTAATTTGCATTTAAGTCGCTGTTATTTGTTAATCTTTTCTTTTAGTATAATTTTCCATCCAAAACCTTATCGATCACTATCCTTAGTGATCATTCTACCATCTGATTAAGTGTCTTAACACCAATTCATCCTCCGTGGGACTTAACGACCCAGGAATTCCCTATATTCCTCTGATCTTAATTGCATTAGTGTTTGAGCTGTTTTAAGTCTGTTAGACTTGACGGTTCGGACACAATCAATAAACATCAAAATTACGAAGACTACGGCGTAACCATCAGCTCAGGTTACGCCATAATAAATAAATGCATATGATTTACAAAGGCTATGGCGTAACCCCCAGCTCAGGTTACGCCGTAATCATGGATAATCACAAGATTTGAAGAGTTACGGCGTAACTACTTAATAAATGTTACGCCGTAACTAGTTTCGGAGCCTATAAATAGTCGAAGATTTCACCAGTTTTAATCATCTCTCCTTTCCCAAACCTTCTAGGGTTTGGGGAGATCAAACACAGAAGAAGAACCATGGCTTAGGAGCATCGGATAACAAAGTTTTCGTCTACGATTCCCATTGTATTCGAGTTTGAATTCCTTTTATATTTTTCTAGGACTTATACTATGAATTCATGTTATTAATTGAAGTTTGAATTTGTAGTATTGATACTCTCTTTAATTCTTTATAGACATTTACTAGTCTTATCATAGATCGCTAGTCTTGGTAATATTATAAGCTTGGTAGTATCTAAAGGGCTGGGAGATATGACCAACTGACCCAGTCTGATAGATTGCGAAGTATGGGAGGAATTGGCCATAGTACAACCACTCTTTGTGTGCAAACTGACCAAATGATCACATATCAAGTAGAGGTATTTAAGAGGTTAGGGTAAATCTAAGTTCCTAACGGCTGGGTTTCCACAGACTAGATCTAGTAGATTTGGCACTTAATGACTGCTATTAGGTTGCCGAATGATCCCGGGTGACCTGTTCATCTTGGTGAGGAATCTAAGAACCATAGGTCATGACGAATTGACCAAAGGAGTCTGGTGATAATTAACCACTATATTGAACCTTTATATCGAGAATCAATTCATATTTGAATTCTTCGTTAAGCTTCGTTTATCTATCTCTTTACCCTAAATTCCTGGTGTCTGTGTGTATGGAATAATAGCATATCGATGAATTATACCAATTTTATCACACCTATATATTACCAATATCTAATCATCTTAGTTCTTTCAAGGTCACAGCTCTCTTGGGACGATACTCGGATTTACCTAAGGCTTTACTACATCTGATCGGGTTCTTTGCCCGTTAGTATGTGTTTATCCTAAGTTATCTAAGTTTTATAAATATTAAAAGCAGGATGAAATAGCACATCAGCTTTTTGGCGCCGCTGCCGGGGAGCAGTTAATGGAAGATCTAAGGTATATCATATTTACCTAAATAAGAGATTTGAGCACTTCCAAACCTATGTACGTATCTCAATCTCTCATATTGCAATTTATTACATTTATTCTTCAAAGCTATTAGTTACGGCGTAACTTCTGTTTAGATTTACGACGTAACCATTAAATAATTTTATGAATTCTAAAAATTAAAACGTTAACATAAAAATTTAGTTACAGCGTAATCTCTTTAATAGTTACGACGTAACCTTTTAGCAATAACAAAAATTATTAATCTGAAAATTTAGTTACGACGTAATCTCTTTAATTGTTACGACGTAACCTTTTAGCAATAACAAAAATTATTAATCTGAAAATTTAGTTACGGCGTAACTATTTTCTTAATTACGCCGTAACCTCCTGGCGGTATAAAACCTTATACGGATGAAAAACTAGGTTTTTACATAAACATTTTTCACCGCCTACCAAAACAGTAAAATTTTCTCTCAAAATTTTTCCATCAAGATTTCTTCATTCCATCACTCAAACCATGGCTGGTAAAATCTATTACTACTCTTTTTGATTCGTTTCTTTCGATTATTCAATTAAGGTTTATATTTTAATGTTTTGGCGATCTTGCTTGTTTGATTATTTTATTGCTATTGGTTTGATTAATTAATAATTATGATGAATTCCCCATGTTATTTTGATTCGTGTCCTATCATTATGGGTCGTTTGGGATGTTTTGACTTAATTTAAAAGGTTTTTGGGTCAAACACAAACCTAGTGGTTTAGGCGCGGTCCCTCAACACTAATAGGTTAAAATAATTTATTGATTCTTTTTACCACTTGGATAAAATTGATGGTTTCTGCGTAATCTATTGCTAATTGTGACCATCTGTTGTGCCGAGTTTCTGGGGAAAGTTACGGCGTAACCTATGGGTTAAGTTACGCCGTAACTATATGAGTAGTTTAATTACGACGTAACCTTTGGTTTAAGTTACGCCGTAACTGTTTGTGTAATCTAATTACGGCGTAACATGTAATGTTGGTTACGCCGTAACTAGTACATCAGTAGGGTCTGCATCTAACTGATATTTGTTTTCTTTGCAGGCGCAAACCCCGTTCCCAACCTTGCTGAGTGGGTTAGGTTTTTAGCATTCCAAGATGAAGGAATTAGGCAACTATGTCTTGAAGATTACGAGAAGTTGAGAAGGAAAGACATTAATCAGCCCGAAGCCTTGGATTTCGAGGCATTTGATAGTATGGCTAATGGGGCTGCTGGAAGGAAGTTGAGGAGATTTTGCAAGATCAAGTACACATGTTCGCAGGGGGAGTTCACTTGCAATGCTTGGATAAGGCTTTTTAGGATCACCGAGCCGGTCATTCCGGAATATGTTCGGGAGTTTCTTGCTACTATTGAGTTCAAAAATGAGATAGAGGATGATAATGTGGATTCATTGTTTTTTCAGTTGGGGGGGGGTGTGAGAAGGCGTTTGAATTTGAAGCAATTTACCGAAAGAATGGGTTTGTATACTCAGGAAGATATGGAGTCGGAAGCCTTCCAAATGTTTTACAACACTTGTTGGAGGCATAGGCCTGAAAATCATGATACCGCAACCTATTTCAACCGGATTTCTGTTATGGATGGTTACGATTCGAAGCACCCACCAACCTACACAATGGTAAGGAACCCCATTCGCCGTTTGGTGCACCGACTCCTTGCTTGCTCTATCAGGGCAAGACATTCTGCTAAGGAGAAGACGACCATGAACGATTTGTACCTTATGGAAGGGATGGATGGGGGAAATCACATCGATGTCCCCCACTATTTGGCGAGGTTCATGGGCAGTGGTGCTAAGGGGTTTACAACGAGGAGTCCAATTCAGGGGGCTCATTTCATTAGGAGATTGGCAAGGAGCTATGATTTGATGACTGATTTGGCGTTGGCTTGGGTAACCCGTGGAAGGGAGACTAGCTTGATTGGGTTGAATAAGCTAGTTGAGTTCGGGATTTGCACTGAAGATGTGTACGGAGTGATTAGTTTAGCTTGTAATGCCCCGAGGAGAGAAGTCGGGGAAGGTAGTGGTGCTGGTGGTACCCAAGAGGATGTTGAGGAACGTGTGCCTAGGGGTCGAAGGAGGGCACACGTTAATGTTGGGGACAGGTTGCAAATGATCGATGAGCGGATCGAGGGGATGTCTACCTTCTTTAACTAGGAAATTGATAGCCTTGGAGTGGGTTTATATGGTCTAAGTAACAAATTTGAGGGTTTTGCAGGTACAATGGATCAAGTGCAGCAACTCCAGCAGGATTTCTTCAACTGGAGTGCAGATCGAACAAGCCAGATGCTCCAGAGCATGCACTTGAGCCACCCTAGATGGCAGGGACCGGGGTATGTGTACCAGCCCGACATCCCCGACATTGGCGTCCAAGGAGGAGTAGCCCACTCCTGGCAGAATCACAAGCATCCCGTTCGACCCAAATCAGTTTCACTCCATGGACCACGATCTTCACAAGGATGATTGATTCCCCTGTTTGTTGGAACAATTTAAAACAATTTCAAACATATGTCTGTAATAACTGAATAATTAGGATATTTGTGTGCTTGATAATCGATTGTACCCATGGGTACAAAATTTTCCTATGTATTCTGTGCAGGTTCTGGTTCTGTGATGCAAATTACGGATTAACCATTTGGGTCAGTTACGCCGTAACCTGTGAAGCAGTAGGAAATGTTTTTGGCAACATAATAGTTAAGGCGTAGTCAACGGATATGATACGCATTAGCAACCTCGTGACCCACCTTCAACCTTTAGTGAGACATCTTGGGCAAGCATTTGAGAGGGGGGTTTATTTCTTTCTCGGTTATTTTTCATTTTTATTTTATTTTTCCTTTTTTTTCGTACAAATGGGACTTTGTACACTTTAAGTGGGGGGGATAGGAATAGAGTTGAAGTGTATGATTACTTAGCCTACTTGCCCTAATTTTCTAGTTGGTTTTCAAAATTTTAAGCTCATTTGAAAATTTTTGTCATATTTTTAACCAATCTAGAATAACATATAGCCGAGCACACTATAACCCTTATTGTCATTGGTGAGATTTAGCCTTTCCGTTTTCCCCATTTTACCCAAATCTACCAAATATTGAGTGTGCCGATAGTATTGTAAACTTTAGAACTTGGCTTTTACATCACTTCGAGACCATAGACGAGTAGTGTATCAAGTTAGCTTGGTGCATTTGAAAAAGGCGATTTGAAAAAAGTAAATGTTTTAGGATTAAACCCAAATAGCCCATATGTGTTTATTTGTGAGTTTATCGACTAGTCACATTGACTTTTCGACCTCCGTGTTAACCCTTTTTGTTGCACTATCCTTTAGTGCAAGTTACCCCTAGTTACACCCTTTTTGAGCCTATCCTTTCATTTTCTAACCCTTATTTTCGTTACACCGTTACACCTTAGCCTACCGTGTAGTCTTACCTTTTGATCTTGAAGTCATTGTTCGCCCTAGTTCGAGGTTTGAATAAAAGTTTCGGAAGGCGTACCAAATCATCTACATCTTATTGAAGATCATTAAAGACCCCCAAATTATCTCATTATGCTCAGTTCAAGTGGGGGGATGTATTAATTGTGAAAAAAAAATTGAAAAATTCGAAATTTTTTGCGTTGCAGTGGAAAGTGAGCAATATTGTAAGCAAAATATGAATGAAATTGGCATTGAGAATAAACTTCTCGATCGCATTCGAAGGATGGAAGATAATTCGAGAAATAATAATGGTGGATTCCCGTGATGTATATTGATCATATGAAGATAAACCTCGAATAAACGGTGGGCGATGGCAACTCGGTTTTAAGCTAAGACTATTTGTTTTATTTTTCTTTTCACCCATTAAAATATCCCATGCCTTACCTTACCCTTTTTATCGTGAAGCGTGTCTAGGTGATGCAACGAGCAATTATTGATGTCTTGGCCATGGATTTGGTCATGTATCATTGAGTTTGTCCACTTCGCTGTGACACGTTAGTAATGACACTACCCCATAGCCTTTGATTCACTATCACCCAACATTGCTTTCTAAAATTTGTCTTAACCTTAGCTCTAGTGGTGGAGTTGTGTGTAATTGCCAAACTTATGATAGAATACTTGCTATGTCCGTGCAATTGATTAATCACCCCGAAATTAACACTTAGATTAGGATGAGTGTGAGAGTGTTTTCGTTCCTATTTCGTGAGGTGTTCGGCTCTTATAAATATTCTAGTATGGAAATATTAACTGCGCATTCCTTAGGGATGTATCTTTTGCAGTCTAAATTGGTCTACTTGAGGGCAAGTAGAGTTTAAGTGGGGGGATATTTGATAACATCAAATAGTCCTGATATTCTAAGCTTTAATTTCCCCCTTTTATCATCACATTATGAGTAAAATGTTAGTGAAAACATCCTTATTCCTTATTATTTCATTTCAGGACCTATTTTATGCAAGGAAGCAGTAATTGGACGTTTTCGAGCCCAAAGGATGAGTTGTTTCTCAACTACGGCGTAACCAAGTGATGAAGTTACTGCGTAACTAAGATTATGAAGATTACGGTGTAACCATGGAATACAATTACGCCGTAACATGCCACTGAACATTATGCAGCTTACTTGATAAGAGATACGGCGTAACCATCAGCTTAGGTTACGCCGTAACAACGGATAAACATCAAAATTACGAAGACTACGGCGTAACCATCAGCTCAGGTTACGCCGTTATGAAGAAATGCATATGATTTACAAAGGCTACGGTGTAACCCCCAGCTCAGGTTACGCCGTAATCATGGATAAGCACAAGATTTGAAGAGTTACAGCGTAACTACTTAATAAATGTTACGCCGTAACTAGTTTCGGAGCCTATAAATAGTCGAAGATTTCACCAGTTTTAATCATCTTTCCTTTCCCAAGCCTTCTAGGGTTTGGGGAGATCAAACACAGAAGAATAACCATGGCTTAGGAGCATCGGATAATGAAGTTCTCGTCTACGATTCCCATTGTATTCGAGTTTGAATTCCTTTTATATTTTTCTAGGACTTATACTATGAATTCATGTTATTAATTGAAGTTTGCATTTGTGGTATTGATCTTCTCTTTAATTCTTTATAGACATTTACTAGTCTTATCATAGATCGCTAGTCTTGGTAATATTATAAGCTTGGTAGTATCTAAAGGGCTGGGAGATATGACCAACTGACCCCAGTCTGATAGATTGCGAAGTATGGGAGGAATTGGCCATAGTACAACCACTCTTCGTGTGCGAACTGACCAAATGATCATGTAACACCCCAACCCGATAAGGGTAGAAGTATCACAGTATGGTGTCATATCAGAACATACATAATGAACATAAATCACACAGCGGAAGTCTTAATTAAATAAATTAAAATTTTAAGTCAACAAGACTTATCAATACATAGATACCAAAGGAAAAATCCGAATGAAAATATAATAACAAAATCAAATGAAGTCTAAGATGACTAGGCATGGTCTCTATATCAACTCATCTCTCAACCCCAAACAATCCCCAGCTCCTAGCTTATGTACCTGCCGCAGGAAAAGAAATGCGGCTGAGCTTAAAAAGCCCAGTGAACAGATATAACGATACAATAATAATAAAACTGAATTGAGAACAAAGTAAGGGAAGTCAATCTATAAATCTGGTATATCAAAGGAACAGAGTAGGGTAAATGAAACATAGGAAAAGGGGTCAGTTATCCACCACGAGCCAACAAAACAAATCAAATCAAATCATATATCCATAGTAGCCTGTAGTAACCAATAGTAACCATAGCAGATATAACAGAAATGGAGTGATCAGCTCCCAGATTGTGAAGACGCGTATTGCACACGACATCATTCACCAGACAAATCATAACATATCAGATAACAGAACAAATCTAGGATGCATCCATACGCCCCTGCAGACAGATAGTGGCCATACAATATATATCGAGCTCATAATCAGATAACAGAAAGGGACGGTGTGGAACATCACTCAACCACACTAAAGTCATGCCATTGGTGCATCAATGACACGGACATGGAACCCCCATGCCTAGTGATAGCTCGGGTCTCAAACTGACAGGTCAAGGTAAGGTCATATCAAAGGTTCAGAAGTCAAAGGTTCATATCATAGTCCATAGCAAAAGATGCATATCAAAGGTTCATAATCAGAAGGTTCATATCAAACAGTTCACGTAGGAGATTCAATCAAAGGGAGCATAGCAAGTTATAGGGAAGCCCTAATAAGAAGGCTCAGATCAAAGTATAACAGTTCAAACTATATCGAAAGATGTAAACGAATCATGAGACACCCCTACTGAAAAGGGATAGAATATCTGTACCTTATCGCCAATGAAAGGAAAGCAAACGAATGACTGAACACGAAGACACAACGTCAAGTCTCCTTCAACGAATCTACACGGATTACGATTTTTTTAATACTTATTAGCTCATTTAAGTCATAACGGATTAATCATACTAATATTTTTAGAGTTATAAGCGTATTCTCATTTTTAGTAATAGACCGAATTAAAATAATTTAGGACAATAATCATTAATTAGCCAAACATAGGGTTATAAATTATAAATGGTAACTTACATGTTTAATAAGACAAATATCCTATTTTAAGGCTTTATTAGATACTACTTCAAAGTATAGGGTTTGCATGGTAGTTATCTCAAAGTTTAGGGTTTACATGGTCATTATCTCAAAGCATAGGGTTTTCTTACCTTCTTATCTCAAAGTTTAAGGTTTGTAATGTAATTAAAGTAATGATTTCATTTAAGTAATATTATACGTCAATTATGAAAGAAAGTAGTACACTTCATTTTGCTATCTTTTTTTTTAGGACATATTCCAGTATATTCAAGCCCGCTCGCGGTCCAAAATACTTACTTTTATGACTAAACAAAGATGCCAACGGACTAACCCCCGACTCACCTTCCCGACACACTTTCAAACATACAAAACGGTTTAGCCATGACTCCCGCGATCACCCTTGAACATACCCCCTCGCAAGACCATGTATGTAATCATTTTAAGAAAAAAAACTAAAACAGTTATACACCAACCATTAGCTCGAGTTCTATGCCTCTTTGAAAACAGTTTGTGTCCAAACTCCTTGATCCCATTTGATTCATGCACAAGCTTTTTTGTTTTTTTCCTTTTTACTTATATCACGGTTAATAGTCTTTTGTGTATGCATATTTACCTTCTATTTTGACAATCAAATCAAGCACACCTATTTCATTTGACAGCCACAAAAAAAACGAGACATACA
Source organism: Chrysanthemum seticuspe (assembly GCA_019973895.1). Lineage (NCBI taxonomy): Eukaryota > Viridiplantae > Streptophyta > Magnoliopsida > Asterales > Asteraceae > Chrysanthemum > Chrysanthemum seticuspe. Next base: position 248,431,592 of record BPTQ01000008.1, on the reverse strand, counting down.
AATATGTTACTCATTTACTTCCATGACTCCACCATCTATAGACTCACACTCGACACAACCAGTCTAGATTTGGATCGTATACGCATGTTTCAAGTCCCATTTAAAGCACGTAAAGGACCAAATAAAAGGGTGTCGTGGAGCTATTTACAAAACAGTTTCCTGGACCAGATTATACCTTTATATCGACATATATATAGTGGTGTGATTCATGATTTTATGTAGCAAGAATATTATGCTGGTCTTAGCTTCTTTTATCATGATAAGTAACATGTTATATGTGTGTAAAGGCATGCGTAGGGTGCCCTAACCCCAAGACCAGAACAGAAAACACAAACAGAAATATGAAGTGTACAGATCGGCGCATATAGAGGTTTATCTCATGATTTTTCTGTAGCATCGACCTAGGTATTTCATGGTTCTGGTTTCGTGATTTTATGCATAAAACATTAGGTATACTATATCTTGATTCAATCATTAACGAGACATGTTTTTATTCCCAACACCCACGACCAGAGATGGAATCACAACAGAATGTAGGTCATACATTACTTGACAATTACAAGGGTTCTCTCATGGCTTCATGTAGCTAGTTTTAATCTTTTATGTAGCATGTTAATGTGACAATAAACTCATGCGCATTGGTGTACAAGTACACGACCAGAAGTAGAAACAAAAGAGCGAGATGAGGTCATAATTGTGGTACCTTTGTAATGTGTATAGGAGAGCACAAGGATCACAACAGCAGCAAGAGCACCAATACCCACGATCAAAAACCAAGCAACACACGACCAGCAGCCTTACAAAACGCCTTCGAAACTTTCTTCTTGGAGTCTTTAGGTCGACTGAAATAATGGAGGTGGAGAGGGATAAATTTTTGCCGTCTCAATGGAAAGAGGGAGCTAGGGTTTCTCTTTTTTTTAGGATGAACATTGAATGGGATATGGTGATTTTAATGTGATTTGAGCGAGTAAATGAGGCCAAGAAATCAGGGATTTGGCGTGGAGAGGTGGACGGTTTAAGGAGGATTTTTAGGAGTCCAAATATACCTTTATTTAGTTACCATACAAGTATTTGTTACACCTTTTATTTATTTTATCAATATGCATTTTATTTAGTCCAAGCAACATCTTAATGTGTTATATCTTTACTTGTGATATAAAGGCCTAAGAAAACTTTGATTGAAATTTCCTTCATATCCCTTGACATATTTACTACTCCGTATTTGTTTCGATAAATAATACTTTACATATATTTTTGTGCTGAACAATCATAGTAGAGTAGTAGAGTACTTGCCTCAGTTTTAATAAGGTTATCAATGCTATATATATTGGTTTATTATTTTTTTTTCGCTGAATCTTGATTATTGAAACATGTAAATAACAACTTTGTGAATATTATCTTCTACTTTACGAGTAGTTTACTAAATCCTATTTGTTGCTTCTAGGAACAAGTACTTGTTGATAAGTAAGATTTATTTCAAAAGCTCCAAGAAAATCAATTATTATAAGTACATGGCGAAATTATCTAGCTGACTTTATTTTACAGATTGTAAATCGAGGGGTATAATAGTCTTTTAACGTGTTTACGATTTTAGGGTTTTACAGATCATCTATCAAGTGGAGGTATTTAAGAGGTTAGGGGAAATCTAAGTTCCTAACGGTCGGGTTCCACAAACTAGATCTAGTAGATTTGGCACTTAATGACTGCTATTAGGTTGTCGAATGATCCCGGGTGACCTGTTCATCTTGGTGAGGAATCTAAGAACCATAGGCCATGACGAATTGACCAAAGGAGTCTGGTGATAATTAACGACTATATTGAACCTCAGATGAAGATGAGGAAGTTAGTAGTATCGAGCTATAATTTTTAAAGATGCGATGACATACTATATGTATTATCGAGCTTCCACTTCTAGAATCCCAAAAACCTAGATACCACAAAACAGGATACCTAGAGATCGTTTACGGTGCTCATGATTGTCTAGTGGTTGCATTATCGCAAAACCCAATGTGGTGCTGAAGTGGTGCTGATGAAGTTGGTTGTGGGTGACGAAACATGTAGAGATAATTTTTGTTAAATAATTAACAGAATAAACAAGCAGCTCAAGATAAATACAAACAGTTTTCCAAGAGTAAGTGATTCATATACTGTGTAATGATTAATCAAAATAAACACAACAACACTTGCGTACCTTTTGGTTCGAGTGGGAGATCAACATGGACAAAAAGGATCTAAGAGCAAAATTCTCACAGTTATTGCACACTATCTCTCAGGCGATTGCAACATCGTGTTATCGGTTGATCTAAACAGCAACAGAGATACAATCGAAAATCTTGAACCAAACACACGAGTGTGTTTGGTGGTTTTCTTGGGACAACCAAACACCAATAGGAGGGGATGAATTAGAGTTTTGTGTAATAACAATTATTATGAAACCCTAATTATGCTATTATATTTATAGGCTTCTCTATAAGATAAATACCATATTTAGATTTAAGATAATCACAAAAATATAAAGAGATAATCACAAAGTTTAAAAAGATTTGCTATTACCTAATAATATCTCTATATTTTTAAACAAGTCAAAAAACCAAGCTCGGCCCGACACACCCCTAGGGTGGCCGGCCGAATAGTGGACCCCACAAGGGCTTTGTCCATTGTATTTAGTTCAAGCCCATTCCTATTTAATTTGGTCCAACCAATTAAGACCAATGTGTTTTCGTATAATTAGATCATTTATATATTTACAATAATATATAAAGCAGCAATCTTGAGCTATTGTGTGTGACCCGTGAAATTATATATTAATGACAATATTTAATTTCGTTATATCATGCACATCATCCTACAGTGGGGTGGTCTTATTACGGGTAGCCTTACTTTTGTGCTATTTTCATAATCTATCTTTAGAGTACCAGGTGCCCCGGAGCCATAAGGCTCGTGTTATAGGGAAAAAGTGTGCCACATCAGCACGTTTTCCTTATAACTAGGAACCGATAACTCAGCAAAAAAAAAAGTTCTCCCCATCACTCGAGTTTTAGGACATCCTTAGACCTCACAGTTTTTTTTCCTTCATTTATTCAAATAAAATAACACAATTTATTATATTAGAAATAATGATACATTAAAAATTACGATATATTGAAAAAGAACATACAATTTAGTGATTAAGGTTTTATAGATGCTCCACAATATCTTATCAAAGGTCGTTGTGCACTTTTCTATCCCGAAATTCTTTGCTTTTTCTTCGATGTATGTCGCATCTTTCGACCCAAGTACATTGCAAATTCGGTTGTGAAGAAACGCACAATTCATTAAATTTACTAACTGTGAATTCCTTATATTTCAATATCATGTTATGTAATTTCAGGCAACAATACATGATTCTTCGCAGCGTGTTGACTTTGTAAGCACGTGTGGGTTCTTGTAAAATTTCCCAACAACCTTGTAAGACTCTGAAAGCTCGTTCAATATATTTTCTTGCACTTTCTTGAACTCTTTCAAACTTCATTGTTTTTTCATTCCTTGCAATTGACAAACATATACTATTGAGGATAAATTTCATCCGTTAAATAGTAACAGTTTTCGTATGTTTTTTCATTTACTACAAATGAAGCTTTAAGGGCTATATCCTTAAGAAGGTCATCAAATAAGTATGAACTATGTAGAACATTGAGGTTGTTATTTGTCCCCGCAACACCAAAATATGCATGCAAAATCCATAAATCATATGATGCAACGGATTCAAACATTAAAGTTGGGTATTTATGATCACGCCTTTTGAATTGCCCGTATAATGCCTTCGAACATTTTTTCCATTCCCAATGCACACAATCAATGCTCTCAAGCATTTTCGGGCGTCTATGTTTTTCTTCGTGCAATGTATATATATGTTGGATATCATTTAAACCGGGTTTTCTTAAAACTCTGAATTTAGTGAAGTTTTGTAAACAATCACGTGCACAATGTTCATCAATTTGCATGTACCCATCAAATGCATCGGGTGATGTGTCTTATTCCAATTGGGGGTATAGTTGATGAGCATTTCATGATAGAACTAATACTTAAACGACCCAAAGCATCCGACCGTGGTTTAAAAACAAGGAAGTATTCGAGAAGAGGTTCAACGTTGTAATTGATAATATCATTGACTATTTATTTAAAAAGTTTTGAACTCATACGACACTTTCGCCTAAAATTCCTCTCCGGGTATTTAGGTGGATTGTTTTCGTCGCCAAAAGAATCATCCAAAAGTCATTGTTCCGCAACCTCTCGTTTACGTGGTATGTTTGTCATTGTGGGAGGACCCGAACTCTCGGTTTCATGATCACCCAAAGCTTGAAATTGTTCATAAGCTTGAAAATACCGCATGTACTTATCCAGGTTATCTTGAAAGTAAAGATCGTAATGATCAAAGCTGGTAGGATCCAAAACACTTTTTTTGAAGGTAATAAAGAGAAGAATTGTTGAGTTGTGTAGATAGAAGTGTGTGAAAAAATTATAAGTTTTAAGGGGTATTTATAGGATTTTTAAAGAGTAAAAGAGCATGTAAAAGGGATATATATTATTTTTTTCTTTTTTTTAACACGGCAAGTATATGACCTTCGATGATTTTTTTTAAACCACAAAACACCCTTTGCAATATTAGAAAAACAAAAAATAACATGGGCCAGTCCTCAGGGCGCGAAGCCCTATAGCGCCATGCATGATGCGGGGTTCACTTGCATGTGTTATCCGTCGCCGCAAAAGGCTATCACGCCCGGTGCCTAACACTTTTATGTAGTGTTACGTCCAAACATTTACTACTCATTCTATATTTTCGATTTTGATTCGAGAGTCGTATTCGGATTCTTCGGATTCTGCTTCTTTCAATTTTATGCTTAAACTAATATGCACCATATGCTCTAACTTTTGCTCTTTCGATTTTGCATAGCGTTAAACACTTATATTTATACAAATTATACTTTTTCCTCTTAATATTGATTTATTCCTTTTCACAGATATTTTACTATTCATTTATCTTTTCAATTTTGTTCCTTTAACTTTATTTACCATTTAGTTTTGCGCTTAAACTTACATGATGTAAAATATCTTATAATTTAACTGTTGCTTTTTCAATTTTCATAATGTTTAACACTTGAATTTATACAAACAAAGCCCGGAACCCGGTGAGAACCCGCGGGTGCAGAACCACAATAAGAATCAGGTTCCCTAATCGTTATCCCCCACGTAGGTCTAACACCCATATCAGTGATACCACGCACAGCAGGATGAGGAACCAAACGCCTATCCGCATCCAAAAAAGGTCCGAAACCATTTTCCGTAGTGTCACCCGACACATCATCTGACTGTGACAAAAGACCCATAGCAGCACCTAAATCGTCTAACGCATGGATAGACGCACCGTCATCACTGACACCAAGGTCAGCAGCAACACGTACATCGTCCTCCAACCCATACCCACAACTATTCCTACGGACACCCTTACTTTTAGTTCTCATCTCCTATAACGCAGCCTACAGTAATTACACCGATTGCCTAACAGTCTTATAGCAACCATACAACACACAGGAACATAGCAGGCAAAAAAAAAAACACAAAAACTAACATAAACACATACCACACATACGCAAGAAGAAACACCTAAAATTGAAGCAGTAATTACCTAAGACGAAGGTAGCAGATGACGAAGACGAAATGAGAAACGGCAAACGTCGAGAATGATGATGATGATAAAGGAAATAGCGCCACGTAGAAATTAGAAGAACAGAAGAGATGTAAACATGCCGACATAACTCGATGGGCCTGACAACTGGACTGAAAAAAAACAGCGAAGCCCTAAACGACGTAAATGGTCGCCGTTTCATACGCTCGCATTAATATATATATAATTATACCTTTGCTTATAATATGTATTTATTCCTGCCGCAACGCATGGGCTATGATACCTTGTTTAAGTTAACTATGTAATTCTAAAGTTCTAGTATTCAAAATTCATATTTTGTAGGCGATATATATAAAATGTAAATTGATATACAATGGTTCAATTTTTTAGAAAGGTGAATATTGGACACTCTAACTAATATCTCATAATGTTTTAACAGAAACTTAAATCGATCGCAACCTCTTTTGTTAGTACTCTGCTTATATAGTTCAATACCTGTTTTGCCAATTTGGATTCTTCATTTATTTTAGCCAGTTCGTTTTAGTAGGAATTTCATGCGACAATGGCCTGATTTTAAAGTGAATAACAATACGTAAAGTTAGTATTGATTCACGGGGTAAATTGTACAAAATTGTACCCAACTTATAATCAATTTCAGTTTAACGTCTTACACTTTGTTTTTTCCAATTGATGTAATGTGACATGTGAGCCTACCAGCGGGTTTTCAAGTCATTTAGCAGGTCACCCACTTTTCCGGCACTCTTTTTTGATGAACATTTTTTCCGGCGACCTACCACCACCAACACCATCATCTTCATCTATGTGATCTTTAAAATGAATATCACATCTAACACGACTTAAAGTTTATTACACGCCATATCAAACATATTAATGCAAAAAAGAAAAACTTGTCAATGGATACAATTAGCTTTCGTTGTTACATATACATGTTACTTTAAATAAGAAAATGTAGCATTAAACAATAAAAGTAAAGCAAAATTCGCCAAAACAATATTATTATTTTTTTATATCACAAAACGTGCATCGATGCATGGGTGAGGGGTGCATGTTGAGAAGAATGGAATAAAATCATAAGATTCATTTGGTACATCCTTTAATTTACATGTATAATGTCACCATTTTCTTGAAAACAAATGTTATCATTAGCTAGAGATAAAATCCCTTTAAATTTCAATTAAATATTTAAGATATATTTTTTATGCATTGTTATAAAACGTCATGGGAAGAACGAAAATACCGCAAGTGAATTATATCTTTTGTTAATGTTGAATTTGATCAACCAATATTCATTATATCATTTAATTTTATAGTTTTATTTTCCTGGATCAACCCTATATAAGGTCGTGAAATTGCTTTGGTTAATAAGTTACTAAATTTCAAGTTACGCCAACAATGGATCTTTATATAATTAGATACTTTTGATCTCAAATTGCTTAAGAGACAGGGATTTTATAAATCAAAAGTTAAAACCATTAACAACCGAACGATTAATATAGACAACACTCAACATACTTGTATCCGGTTAAAATACTCTATAAGGTCAAAACCGAAGATTAAACGATCAAACGGTGAAGTGTGATTCGCGAAATCAGTTGAATCTCCTAGCTCTAATGCAAACTTATAAAATTTAAAGCTAACTTATCATTCAGCACATCACCACTCTCATCACAACTATAAAAAAATATTCACTTTAATAATAAATATCTTACACAAACTCACTATATTAATAAAAACACTATAGGAGCCTCACATTTTGCATAAAAGCCGAGTGATGTGCAGACTCACTTTTCACCTTTTTTTTTTTTGCTAGATGACGCGTAACGAGAGACCTAAACAATGAGGTAGCGTGTTACCCTTTTCAAAAAAATGTGACCGGTCACACCTACTGTGACCGGTCTAAACTCTACCAAAGTCCAAATAAATCATAAATTTATTATAATAAAGTCAAAACTTATGAATAATGGAGCATTATCATTTTTATTTTTCTTTTAACATATCCTCTATAACTTTTGTGTATATATATCTTTATCAAGACATGGTACCGTTATTCCCTCACATTCAAATTTTAAACATGTCTTCCATTATCTCCTTTATGCTACTCCTCTTCTTGACCACCATTGCCACTGCCCAACCACCACAACCACCACTAACACCACCATTAACAACACCATCACCACCACTAGCAGTAGCAGCCCCACCACCATTAGCAACCCCACCACCACCACCCCCAGTCTCAGACAGCTGCAACGGCATTTTCCTCAGCTACACCTACAACTCCGGGGCCAAAATCGCACCCGACACCACACCCGACACTTCCAAACAGCCTTACAGCTTCAAATCATCTTTGTTTGTTCTCAACAATGCTGCAGAAGACCTTAAGTCATGGCGGGTATTCGTTGGTTTTCAGCATAGTGAGTATTTAGTCTCTGCTTCAAATGCTGTCATTGCTGATGGCTCAGCGACGCTTCCTGGACCGGTTGGGAATGGGACGATTTTTGCAGGGTTTCCTAATGCGGATTTGAAGACTGCTATTGAGACTGCTGGTGATGTGAATCAAATGTCGGTGAAAGTTAAGTTTGTTGGGACACAGTTTGGTGTCGGCTTGTTGGATGTTCCTATGCCGAGTGAGATTTGGCTTGTTAATGATGGCTTTGTTTGTCCTGCACCCGAAATGCAAGGTATATATTCATTCATTCATTCTTGGAATTTTAATACTTGGTTATAAGTACGGAATTTTGTTGCAACATTCTGTTCCATTTCTTCGCAAACCAATAAATCACTAACACACAGGTTTTGGCATAAACTTAGTCATAAGTTTGGGCCTCCTATCATTTCTCTATCAGTATATAGTTTTACAGATACAATTAAGTCAATTGTGATTACTATTAGATGATATTATGTTATTTGGCTCAAGCCTGATTGTGATCTTAGGGTCGGCTAACATAATATTGGCTAATACTTATTTGCTTAAATTTACTAAGAAATAATACGAATCCAAACTAACAAGTAGTTTTCAATAAGTAAGTTGGGACTTGCATATTTGAGAAACTAAAATCACCTTATACCTTCGTATGATCGTATCTAATGTAAACCCGTTAATAAATGGATTTGGTTGACAATTTCTTACGAGTTATTCCGTTTTTGGGTCGTTGTACATTCTCTTACACCATACGCAAATCCAAACATTATTCTCTAAACTGCTAAATCTGTAAGCTGCAGAAGTAGAAAAATAAGCAACCCCAAACACCCTCTAAGAAAATAAATAGTAGTTGACATCGCAATTAATTTATTCTTCAGTAGACATATGACGTTTATTTTTGACTAAAAGATGTTAGAAGTTACGTTCTAATATGTTTAATGAATTTATCATGAGATCTTGTACATTTGATTCGTAACTTATGATTCAGTTTGGGTCTAGTTACAAAGATTGAATGTCTTTAGTTAGCAGGATTAGCAAATTTGCATAAATAAAGATAATGAACTACTGTTTTTCAACCTTTGACTAAAACATTATTCTTTATTAGATACTAGATTACTAGTTGATCCTTAGTGTTTGGATGCACGTTATGAAAGATGCTAGAATATTTCAAATTTTATAATCAATGTATTAAAAATAGATATATCTTTGAGTCACAGAGTTTACTTTGTGAAACAAATGAAACAGAATGTTAATACTAAAAAACCAATGTTTTTGTGTTTAAGTCAAGTTATTATGTGAAACAAATGAAAAACTAAAAACCAATGTGTTTTCGGTTTATTGATCTGACAGGGACTAGAATAATGAACGTTTGCTGTACCAAAGACCCGAATGCTGTCATAAACACAACCACAGATGACATATATCTTCCACGCCAAAACGGTGACCTCACAATCATGTATGATGTGATCAGAACCTATGAATCCAATTACTGGGCTGGGGTCACTATTGAGAACCACAATGCTCTAGGCCGGCTCGATAACTGGAACTTAACATGGGACTGGATGCGTGATGAGTTCATTGCAGACATAAAAGGTGCTTATCCATACACTCGAGACTCATCTAGTTGTGTTTTTGGCCCACAAGGCGTGTATTACCAAAACCTGGATTTCTCAACCGTTTTGAACTGTGAAAGACGACCAACGTTAATGGATTTACCCCTTGAGATGACCAACAACACCCAGCTCGGAATGATCCCGTTTTGTTGCCGAAATGGTACGATTTTGCCACCAACACTTGACCCTAGCAAGTCAAAGTCAGCGTTTCAGATACTAGTCTACAAAATGCCACCAGATATTAACCGATCTGATCTCATTCCACCACAAAACTTCAAGATAAGTGGTCGGTTGAACCCGGATTATACGTGTGGCCCACCCGTACGGGTCAGCCCGAGCGTGTTCCCGGACCCTAGTGGACTACCAGGTTCAACTGCAATAACAAGCTGGCAAGTTGTGTGTAATATAACACAAGCTAAATGGTCAAAACCACGATGTTGTGTGACCTTTTCAGCGTATTATAATGAGTCTATTATACCGTGCCCGACTTGTGCATGTGGTTGTTCGGGCACAAGTCCTGGAGTATGTAGTACAACCTCACCAGCGTTGTTTCTTCCGTCTCAGGCTCTGTTGGTCCCATTTGAGAACCGAACCGCACTTGCTACTGCTTGGGCTAACATCAAACACCGACCCGTACCAAACCCATTACCCTGTTCAGACCACTGTGGGGTGAGTATAAACTGGCACTTGCTTACAGATTATCGAAATGGGTGGTCTTCTCGACTCACAGTTTTCAACTGGGAAGATGCTCCTTTTCCAGATTGGTTTGTCGCAGTTCAAAATGACAAATTTAATGCCGGGTACGAGAAAGCGTATTCATTCAATGGGACGACTCTTGAGGTAAACGGAAAGAACAACACCATTATAATGCAGGGTCTGCCTGGACTAAATTATCTCGTTGGGGAAGTAGATGGACCTAACCCGCAAAGTGACCCAAGGGTACCTGGGAAACAGCAGTCGGTTATCTCATTCACAAAGAAGAATGTGCCCGTGATGAACATAGCGGGTGGTGACGGGTTTCCAACCAAAGTTTTCTTCAACGGGGAAGAATGTGCACTTCCCGGAATAATTCCCATAAGTAATTCCAACAGTAAGAACTCCAACGTTCTATTTTCTGTTCTGGCTATCATCGTCTTGATGCTAATGCACCATTGATTGAATTTTAGATTTATCGTTCAATTCTCTTTTAACTGATAATATGGATTTTGTTGTATAGATGTATTATATGATATGTAATTCGCTGCATTTTATATGTATCCAAGGGTATTTTGGTCCGTATATATAGAACTGCTATATTATTCTTTTGTTACGAATATGTGAAATGTGAGTTCAGTTTAACTTTTATCCAAGAATTATGGTCCGAACCAAAAAACCAATGAAGCCAATATGGCGCATATAACAAAGAAAGGCTATGGTTCCATTTATAAGAAAGGCTATGTTGTTGATAATGATCAAAACCGATAAACCTTTACAAAAGGGTTGCTACAGTTTGCTACATCATTAACGGTTAAGTCTTCAAGAAGTTCGACTCATGTTTTACATGTTTTGTTTAGAACAAGTAAAACTTAATCTTTCGAATAATTGCTAGTTTACTACTAAAGTCTAAAACACAACTGAAATTGCATCATTTAAGACAATCAGGAATACTTCATCTAATAAGAAAAAAAAAACGTATATCCCATAATCATATAGTAAAACCAAGCATAAACATCCATGCTAGTATGCTACCAAAAAAATAACATAAAAACTTCAAATATCCGCAGAGACCCGAAGATCTGATTCAAAAAGTTAACCATAGATTTTACTAAGTTTTCATTATCTACCAAAAAAAAAACCTCAAACTCTTATCATCATTTAACATGATTAAATAAGCTATCAATAAGCTGAAATAGACTCCGAGAGTTGAAGCCCAAAGTATACGTCTTAATTACGCTGGGAGATCATCTAGAGAATAAAAAGTCTTTTCCGCATGCCCAACGCCTTGTTGCTGCTGAACCTATGTCAGAAAAAAAAAAGAAGAGAAACACATAAGGACAGGCTTTATATATCCTGGTTATGTTATGTTTGTTACATATATATTAAGCACAAAGTACCACTATAGCCAACCTGTCTAAGGAATGCGATGAATTCCTCTTGGCTGTATCCTCCACGAATATTACCTTGTAAACCGGAATGATGAGGTATATTTTGATCGGGATTATTTGAAAGACTGTAACATGGTACATACCCTTCACTCTGGAGAGTGGATGTAGAAAATATTGAAAAATTCCCCGAACTGTTCCTGACAAGAAAACTATTCCCGGTTGACTCTGTTCTGTGATTAGCAATTTTCACAAAAGCGGTGGGTTGTAAGACTGCAGGATTGTTGATCATTCCATCGGGTAAAATGGGCACTCTCGAAGCATGATTATGAGTTACAGGAATCATAGTAGGACTATTCATGCCTGTAAAAGAATGTTGCAAACCCGCAGGCTGCTTGCTAATATGACTACTATGCCCATGCTGGTTTTGGACTTGAGCATATGCGACTGTCTGGTTCTGGATGCTAAAAAAGCGTTGTTGGTCAATCCGGGGCAAAGAATTGGGAGTTCTCATGTTAGCTGACCTGTCAAGAGCCACGGGCTGGTTAGCTGCAACACTTTGAGCAGGAACAATGTGACCGCTGGCTACAAGAGCTTGAAATTCTTGCTCACTCAGTGTTGATAGGGACCTGTAGCCAGCACCCAGGTTACCCTTAAACAAGGTGCTATTAGGGTCTGATTGATGTTCTTTATGGATTCTCTTAAGGTATATCCGATATTTCTGCCACAAATTAAAGTTGTTAGAGATATCTAAAAGATGATATAATTGGAAAGAAAGAAAACAATGAAAACAAACAAATTTTACAAAATATAAGAATTCTATTTTAAAGCTAGTCAGCACATGATAATCACACAGATTATGCTACATATCTAATTGCAGTGCAAAAAGATAGTACAGTTCCAAGTGTAATATAAATTTCCCTTTACTGGGAACGTAAGACTTGCCCTGAATGCAGAGGCCAAAATGAAACTTTTTATGAAACCTTTCCACTTGACGTAAATTAGAGTTGGTAAAATGGACGGGTTAGTTAAGTTGGTAACAAGTCAAAATGTGTAACTCTTAGATACAGATAAAACGGGTCACTTTGTGAAGTAAAATAAGCAAGTCTTGAAAGCATAGCTTTTAGTATCAGACCTGAAGATGGCTCGCAACATTTTCTCTAGTTAATCCAGGAATGTTCATCAGTTCCAAAATTTTCTTCGGGACAGCCTCTGTGTATATACAAGATCCAAGAACATGAATGACATATTAGTAAATTGTTAATGCCTTATTAAAAGAAATTAGATATCTTATAAGAACTTCATACTTTGGTATCCAATCCGATTAACGGCTTTAACGAACTCTGAATGAAGTTCCTGAGTCCAAACAACACGAGGCTTCTTTATAGAAGAAGAATCCTCTATTTTCTCAGATTCAGCGTCATCATCATCATCATCGTCTTTCCTCCTCTTTATCCCACTCTGCCCTTTATTTGCAGAAGATTTATCAGGAGTTTCAGGCTGTTTCTGCTGACAGACACTACTAGACAAACTTGTTGACGGCTCAAGATCTTTCTGCACTTCATTCTTTTTCCTAATCACGTGCTGCCATATGTTCCGTAATGCCTCCATGCCGACAGGCTTTATTAAATAGTCACAAGCCCCGTGAATAACACCCTTCATTACTACACTCAACTTCTCGTCAGCTGACATCACTGATAAATTGATCACCACGAACCTTGTTACATTAGAAGGAAATAATTCCAATTTTGTGTGATATGCAGAGTCAAATTTAAAAAGTAATAGGGTGTCATAGACTGCACGTGTAATACCCCGAACAGATTTTAAGATAATATTTACAAATGAATTAAAGATTTCCAGCTAAAGGTTTACACTATCTTAAATATTGCTATTACGATGACAGATTTTACGATAATATTTACAAATGAAACACTACAAGATCTTTTCATGATAATACAGAGCGGACGATGAAGTGCTGTCATTATAATGTTCTTTCAAGGTGATCCACTGTCCCCAAACCAATGGTTAATGAACTAAGACTCGCCATTAATCGAGTCAGCTGATATAGCAGCAGTAGGTTCAAGACTGACAGTTAACAAAATGCGTTAAATTGACCTTTAAGAAAAAGGTAAACAGTTCACGCAGTTAGGGTGTTCATAGTTCAGATAAAACAAATTACACACCAAATGCGCAATCCAATTTTAATTATGGTTATTTTGTATGGTTTACGAAAACTTGTGTGCAGAATAACCTAGTGCCCTAGTTAACCCAAACCCCTCGGGACGAAAACTCTTTTTTGTGTATTGTAATAATCATGCGTACCCAAAATCTTTTTTGGTAGAACAATAATACATTCCCAGATTAAAAGAAAAAATAACATATGTCCACCACTGTTGCTAAGCTTGTAACCTACATCATTCATGTGCCACTGTTTCAAACATGGGCTGATAAACTCCACACATGGGCTGATCAACTATGATAACCGATTACAGATTACAAACAATGATCATGGCTTAATAAATCACACAAGTTAATAAATCACACAAACATAAAAAAGTAACCAAAAAAATAAATTAGTTAACTTACTGATAACAGGAAGATCCATTTCAAACCGGATGTATTCAAGTAGTTTATGTCCATCCATATCAGGCATATGAACATCACATAGCACCACATCGTACTTACTTCTATCTCTCCTTAATATTGTTAAAGCATCCTTAGCTCTAGTACATGTAGTCACTGCATAGTAAAAAAAAAAAAAAAAATCTTGTAATTGTTTACTTCAAACCTTAACACTTTTTAAAAAGACAAATAGTTTGAAGTGTTTGGATCATCCAAACAAGCAAAATAGATTAAAAAAAACCTTATCTGCCATAAAACTAAAGTTACTTTTTTACCATTATAATTAACTTTAACTTAAAACCAGTTATAGAATTTCTGCTTTTTATTTTATTTTACTTTTTTTGGCGTTATCATTTTTTTTTTAAATTAGGCAAACAAAAGTATTTGGATCATCAGCTATCTACACTCTTTGCCGCGAAATAAACAGTTTTCAAATGGCTTATTTGCAATAAGCATAAATTCTCATTTGTAATCCATACATTAAGTTGTTTATAGCATTGTGTATAAATTAAGTAAACGAACTTTTCTCTGGTAAAAAGCTTGAAATTTCATAACAACACATGTGACGTAATCAAGTGAGACATGAACGCATGTTACGCATGTACATGCTATTTTATATCATAAACCCAACGTAAACTTCTTACTTTTCTCAGTTTTGAACTTATTGCGTTTTTTACAAAATAAGCAAATAAGTGAAAAAATAAGCAAACCAAAAGCTATCATATGTAATGTACTTACCTCTATATTTGCATGTTTCTAACATCTTCTTTAACAGCATGAGACAAGTTGGGTCATCATCAACAGCAAGGACACGTAAGCCCTCCGGAAAGACATAAACCTTAACATCATCATCTTCATCTTCATGTGACTGCTTTTTTACTAGATTTTCACGCTTCATATTTTTCTTTGAAACAAATAATCTTACACAATTCAATGACATAAACAATAAATACTTTTTGTGACTTATATAGTGAATGAATAACCCGTTTAAGATTTTATTTATGGAAATGATTGTGTGCTTAAAATGGGTACGATTTTGTTTTTGCTATATTATTGCAATTTATTTTTTGATATTCGTGTTTTCTTTTTTATAAATATATAATTTCCTTTTATTGTTTGTTTGCAAGTATTTAAGGTAAACAAATGATTTAATTTTTCTTGTTGATTTGGAAAGTGTATTTTTGTGATTTATATAATATATGAATACAACGTAATTTAGATTTTATAAAAGGACATGATTGTGTTATATATTGAGAGCTTCGATCTTTTAATTTATTTCTTTAGCAAAAAGAAAGAAATTCATTTTAGTTTTTCTTTTTATACATTTAAGGAAAATTAATGTTTCATTTTTCTTGTTAATTTGGAAAATATTTTCGTAGAGAACGGATCCAGTTCATGATGCAATTTTCTTGTTAATATTTAATAGTGAAGCATAGTAATTTAGGTTTATATTTATTACCTTAATTAAAAGTTTAAGAATATATGTTCCAAATAGTTTATTTAAGATGGCGTACGCTCGTAAATAAAGAAACATAAATTTACATAGAATGTTTATAGATTTTATACTGAATACTTTGTTAAATTTTTTTATATAATAAAACAATTTTCTGCATCACTACAAGAAAAAGTAGCTTTATTGACGAGAATTCAGTGATGAAAAAAAAATTTGGTCACTATTTATATGAAAATAGTGGCGATGTAATTTTTTGTCATTATTTTTGGTCATCGGTAGAAAGTCAGGGACGAAAATATAAATGGTCACTATTTAGTCACTAAATTACATGAATACTGACGAGAAATTTCATCATTAAGTATTAGTGACGAAATTTTGGTCATTATTTCACATATTGCTAACTCTATAAAATGATTAAGAATAAGGGCATTTAGACATGCACTTATTAAAACTTGCATATTCGTATATTAATCCAAAAATCGTAAACACTATCGAACGTTACGGATAAAATTTGTATTATAGAGAAATATGCAAAATTGCACATATTTAACTTTCTTTGATGTATTCTCCCCTAAACATATTATTTGAAACCAATGTTTTGAAAACCGAGTTTTTTAATCGACCCGGTCAAGTCACCGGGTTACCGGTTCGACCGGCAGGTCAACCCGGTTTCTATTAAAAAAAACTATTTTTTTTCAAGCGGTTCGACCACTGGGTAAACCCAGTTTTCTATACAAAAGATGAGAACAAAAACCCAGTCATGTTTCGAGCACCGGGTCGACCCAAGTCACTTAAAACCCGACGGGTCTAACTGGTTAACACGTTTCTAAAAATTAACCTGGTTTTTTTTACCCGTCTTTTTGGCTGGCCCAGTTTGACAGGTTGAACTGGGTTTTAAAACACTGTTTGAAACATAACTTTCAAATTTCAATATGAAAAAAAAAAAAAAAAAAAAAAAAAAAAACTTGTATATGAAACATTTAAAAAAATAACTCAGATAATAATCAAACTTGTTCAAAAGACCCAGCCCGATTGGAAAAACACTATATTAAACTGTTTTATTATCCAAACATTTTTCATCATCACTCTCAGAAATAACTCAGATTATTCACCATGTAAATTCATCGCTCTCGTTTATTCCATCCCACTGTTCTAACATCATCTTCGTTCTCATTGCTCTCATTATGTTACGGTTCGGATCCCAAACTCTTATTTTCGGATCAATTTTTTTTATGGTTCGGATCTCAAGCTCTCATTTGTGTTACGGTTCGGATCTCAAGCTCTCATTTGATTGTTATGTTAAAATTATGGCTTGTTATGTTAAATTTAGAGCTAAAATTATTATGTTATTTTAATTTGATTGTTATGTTAAAGTTATGGCTTGTTATGTTAAATTTAGGGCTTGTTTTGTTCTTTAACTGCTAATTACCCTGATTAAGTGATTATGCTTTTTAGGGATTTGTATACATATTGTTTGATTATTGAAATATGTAAGTGTTTTAGTGGATAATTGTGCTAGTTTGGTAAAAAGTTGTTCAAGTGTAATTTCTAATATTGCGTATAAAATGTTGGGAATTATGTGAAAGTCTGATTATGCTGATATTAATGCCGAAATGTTTCTACTGAAGTGAAGTGGATTCTGCCGAAGACTTATTTTGCTGAAGAATAATAGTGATTAGTTTGATTCTGCGGAAGTGTTTATTCCGTGTTTAGTTTATTTAGTGTGGATATACATGAGCTTTATTAGGAAGTGATTGTGTATATCTTATTTAGTTTTATGTTTATACGTTTCTTGGAAAACGGTTTAGCGATATTGTTTAGGGTTCCTTATCTATAAAAGGAACACATTAGAAAGGTTTATGTACCGATTGGAAAAACTCAGTTTTAGTTAATATAAAGATCCATAGAGGATCAAGAAGTTCTTAGTTATTTACTTGTGTTTATATTCCGCTGATAAACATTAGTTGTAGAGATTGTCTTTTATGGTGCTTGTGATTACATAGGCATACATAACGATCCACGAGCTCAAGATCTATCAAGGTCTTTGTCTGTTTCAACAAGTGGTATCAGAGCCTCGTGAGAGTCTCTACGATACTAAGGACAAGCTTTTTCTAAACACCCATACAACCATAACAAAAACATCATGCCTGGTTCAGATGCTGATACTGAACTCACCAACAACCAAAACTCCACCCATCTGCAGCAACTAAGTCTGTCTAATAGCAATGCTAAGTTTCCTTACCTTAAGAGGGAGGAATATGATCTTTGGGCTATGAAGATGCAAAACTGGATCTCCAACATTGATTGGAATCTATGGCAGGTGATTTTGAAGGGGAACAGTTTCAAGAGGACTACCACGGATGCTGCTGGTAATATGATGAATGTTCCTCCCAAAACTGCTGAAGAGTTGCTGGCAGTTCAGAGGGAAACAAAGGTCAGAACTATTCTTCTGCAAGCTATTCCTGAGGATCACTTGAGTGATTTTCACTTCATGCAAGATGCCAAAGATATCTGGTTAGCAATTAAGGCGAAGTTCGGTGGGAATGAGGAGTCCAGAAGACTGAAGAAGTCGATGCTAAGACAACAGTTTCAGGACTTTCAGATCTCTGAAGAGGAAGGAATTCACAAGGGCTATGATAAGTTTCACAAGATCTTAAGTCAGTTGAATCAGCTACAGGCTAAGCCGGATAATGATGACTGTAACTCTAAGTTTCTGAGGTCCTTACCTCCATCCTGGCTACATGTGAGCATAGCTTTAAAAGCTAAAGGTGGTTTGGACATGATGACCTTTGATGAGCTGTATAACAAACTTAAAGCTCTTGAACATGATGTTAGAAGCCCTTTTCGATCATCTTCTACTGCTAGTCATACTGCATTTGTTGGAGCCTCTACTCCAAAGTCAAACTATTTTCCAAGCTCATATCCATCATCATCTAATGCTGCTCCTTCATCAAGCTCTCTTCCTAGATCCAGTGGAATTATGGAAGATGTTCTTGGATCTTTCTTTGCTGATTATGATCCTCAGCAGGAACTGGCTTATGAGGATTTTGATCAAGTGGACCCACTTGAGTTTGAAGAGATGAAGCTGAGATGGCAAGTGGCCATGCTTTCCATGGATATCAAGACCTTTGAGCGTAAAGCTGGCAGACGGTTTGGATTCAAAGGACGCGATCCAGCAAGGTTTGATAAAAGGAAGGTTAAATGCTTCACATGCCAACAGATAGGTCACTTTTCTAGAGAATGCAAAGACAGGAAAGCTGGTGATGAAGTACGATACTCTACTTATCAGCAGTATCAGAAGGATGCAGGAACTTCAAAGGGATCAACTGCATTGGTCACTCTTGATAGCAATGTGGACTGGAAGCTACATGAGGAGTCTGATAATGATGGCTCTGATAATGTTGGGTTGATTGCAGGCTGTACTTCAGAGGATAGGCATGATCAGATTGCCTTGATGGGCATCTCTCAGGTACAAAACTGTTTGTTTGGTTGTAGTGAGCGTTATAATGAACTGAAACAAGCTTATGACATTATGGAACCAAAATATAATGAATGCTATGTGGAAGTAGAAGCTTATAAACAGGCTTTAAAAACACTAGAAAGACAAAAGGTTTGGTTACAAAAGAATGAAATAGCTTATGGTGAGAAAATAGGTGTTTTAGAAAAAGATCTCGAATGTGCTACAAATGAGTTAAAATGGTCTGAGAAGTTAAGAGCAGATGTAGAGTCAGAAAATCTAGAGCTTAAGGAAAAACTTAAGGAGGAAATTGCTAGGAATAATGAGTGGATGATGAATGGTAGTAAGTTGGCTAGTCTCATTTATAGCAGTCAAGCTCCCAATTCTACAGTGGCTTTAGGTTTTAAGAAATATGTAGGGCTAGAAGCTAGGGATGACACACGTAGATCTACACCAGCAGGCCTAGCACATTTTGTGAAAGAAGGTGACCTACATGCTGTTCGTGGACCAATTAGAGGTGAGCACATGCCCATTGACCTTTCCACTATTAATGACTTTGATGGATCACACCATCTGTATGGCAAAAAGTCAAAAGACTTGCCAGACCCTAATACTTCTACTAATGACTTTGTCTCTTGTGTTAACAGTGACAAGTCCTCCAAGCAAGGGTCTACAGAGTGTGATTCAAATGACAAGTCTGACCTTCCCAAGTCTGACCTTCCCAAGTCTGACCTTCCCAAGTCTTCACCCCTGCCTGCACCCAAGACTACCAATAAGCATGACAGAGTTGCTGCCAAGGAATGCCCTTCCAAGACAGTTGCCTCTGAAGACTTGCTTTTTAATTCTTTGCATAATAATACTGTTAAAAACAATTCTTTTCATGGTTTTGGTTTGAATACTTCTGCTTGTAAGAATACTTCTTTTGGTTTGAATAAATCTTCTCTTCAGAAGAAATGTTTTGTGTGTGGAAGTAAATCTCATTTAATTAAGGATTGTGATTATCATGAGCAAAGAATGAGTAGGTGTGGTGATTCTAGGAAATCTAGACCAATGTGGACCAATGTTAATGATATACCACCTTATGTTCCACAAGCTGCTAATTATAATACTTCTTTTCCTTGGAGAAGATCTTTTGGAAAACCATATGTTCAACCAACCAGTGAATATTTTAAAAATGGTTTTTGGCCTAGATATGTTAACCCTATGACTGATGGGAGAGGGTACTGGGATACTGCTGTCAAGACCTCAGCAGGTTGTTCTTGGAATAAACAGAGACCTAAGTTTCATTGGAAACCCAAGAACAATAGTGGATCTTATAATTCTACATGGCACAACTCATATGATCCACAAGGCAGGTTCAAGTCAGCAATGACTTGAGCCTCCATAGTGTACTAATTCTTTGTATATTTTTGTTGTTGTAGGATCATCCCCTTAAGCATAAAGATGTTGGAATTGTTGACAGTGGTTGTTCTAGAAGTATGTCAGGAAACAGGGACATGATGCATAACTTTATACCTATTGAAGGTGGAGGCAATGTAACCTTTGGAGGAAGTGATGGACGAATTACAGGAAAAGGGACCATCAAAACACCTCAGCTGGACTTTGAGAATGTTTATTATGTTAAGGAACTTCAACACTTTAATTTGTTCTCAGTCTCACAAATCTGTGACACTAAGAACAAAGTACTCTTCACTGAGGATGAATGTCTTGTGCTGTCTAAAGACTTCAAACTCCCAGAAGATACTTCAATTCTACTGAAGGTTCCTCGAAGTCATAATCTTTATACATTCAACTTAACTAATGTTCAACCAGCAGGTGACTTAACATGTTTGGTGGCTAAAGCATCTGTGGATGAGTCCACCAAATGGCACAGAAGGATGGCCCATGTCAATTTCAAGACCATCAACCAGCTCTCTAAGCTGGGCCTAGTTCAAGGTCTTCCTGCCAAAGTATTCACCAATGATCATAACTGTGTTGCATGCAACAAAGGAAAGCAGCACAGAGCCTCCTACAAAGGTGTTCCTGTTACAGCAGTAACCATTATTTCTGAACCTCTTCAGCTACTTCATATGGATCTGTTTGGTCCAACTAGAGTGAGAAGCATTGATCATAAATATTTTTGTCTGGTGATCACTGATGGATTTAGTAAATTTTGTTGGGTATTCTTTCTAAGGACCAAAGATGAAACATCTGAAATTTTGAAAGACTTCATTACCCTGATTGAGAATCAGTTGAACAAAAAGGTGAAAGGAATTAGGTGTGATAATGGTACAGAGTTCAAAAATGCCATTCTAATAGAACTCTGCAGGCTAAAGGGAATAAAAAGGGACTATAGCACTCCAAGAACCCCTCAACAAAATGGGGTGGCAGAAAGAAAAAATAGAACCTTAATAGAGGCTGCAAGATCAATGCTAGCAGACTCTAAACTTCCTACCATGTTTTGGACTGAGGCTGTTGGTACAACTTGTTATGTACTCAATAGAGTGTCCATTACTAGACCACATCTTAAAACACCATATGAACTTCTCTTTGGAAAAGTTCCTGTTATTCATTACCTTAAACCGTTTGGCTGTCAGGTGACAATCTTAAATACCAGTGATCCTTTGGGCAAATTTGATGAGAAAGCTGATGATGGCTACATTGTGGGGTATTCTGCTCATAGTAAGGCATACAGAGTTTACAATGTATCTGCTAAGAAGATTGAGGAGACATTGAATCTGAGGTATCTTGAAGACAAGCCTAATGTTCAAGGCCAGGGTCATGTTTGGTCATTTGATCTTGACTACTTGACTGATTACTTGGGTTATGCTAGACATAAGGCTGATCAAAATGCAGATTCTGAAGCATCTTCAACTCCTAATACAGACACTTTGGATGCTCTTTCTGACAGTGGGTCTGATGATGAACAACCCATTGTAGTGCCTTCCTTCTCTCCTAACAATTTTGTAGGTGACACTTCTAAAGATTATACTGATGTGGGTGAAGATGAATTCTATTATGCTGAAGACCTTGCAAGACTGAAGAAACAAGAGTATGCAGCCACTTTAGATGCTGAGAGGAATGTTGAAGCAGGTTCAAATGATTCACTCGGCAGAAACTTCAATTCTGCTGAAGGTAGTTCTGTTTCTCCTCACCTCTCCAATTCGGCTGAAAGACATGGTGACACTACTCCTAGTTTTACTAAAGTGTCAACAGATCTTGGTGAACCTTATACAAGGTTTCCAAAACCTTCAGATCTTGGTCATCATCAACCTAAAGCAGGCATCTTCAACACACCTTCCTATGATACTGACTTTGAACCTACAGTGACTAATCTTGATTCTTCCATTGATGTCAACACCACCACTACTACAAGGATCAACAATGTTCATCCACAGTCTAATATTATTGGTGATCCTAATGCACCTGTTAGAACAAGAGGTACTGTGGCGCGTTCTAAATATGGACAGGTGGCTTTTGTCTCTTATGTTTCGAATCAGCAGAGAGACAATCACACAGACTATCAACATTGTCTGTTTGCTTGTTTTCTCTCACAAGTGGAACCAACCAGTGTTACTCAGGCTCTTGAAGACTCAAGTTGGCTTGAAGCAATGCAGGATGAGATGCAACAATTTCAAAATCAGCAGGTTTGGATATTGGTACCACTACCTGATGGTAAGTATGCTATTGGGACAAAATGGATTCTGAAGAATAAGAGAGATGCTAGAGGTGTTGTCATTAAAAACAAAGCCAGGTTAGTTGCACAGGGTTATAGACAAGAGGAGGGGATAGATTATGATGAAGTGTTTGCACTAGTGGCAAGAGTTGAGGCTATACGGATTTTCTTAGCTTATGCATCCTATATGGGCTTTATGGTCTATCAAATGGATGTTAAAGGAGCCTTCTTGTATGGTGAAATTGAAGAGGAGGTGTATGTCACTCAACCTAGAGGATTTGAAGATCCAGATCATCCTAATCATGTGTATAAGGTGGTCAAAGCTCTCTATGGACTACATCAGGCACCCAGAGCCTAGTATGCTAGGCTCTCTACATTTCTGCTGAAACATGGTTATAGAAGAGGTGCAATTGATAAGACTCTTTTCCTAAAGAAGAATTCCACTGACATTATTCTTGTGCAAGTTTATGTGGATGACATTATCTTTGGATCCACAAAGGAAGCTTGGTGCAGGGAGTTTGAGGAGCTTATGAAGGGAGAGTTTCAGATGAGTGCAATGGGAGAGATGACTTTCTTTTTGGGTCTTCAAGTTCAGCAGAAACCTGATGGTATCTTTATCAGTCAGGACAAATATGTGAGGGACATCTTGAAGAAGTTTGGTATGGAGGGTGTAAGGACTGCTACTACACCTTATGAAGCTCCAAAGTCAAAGACCAATAATGAAGCTGATCCACCTGTGAATGTTCATTTGTACAGGTCTATGATTGGGTCTTTGATGTACTTAACAGCTTCCAGGCCTGATATTACTTTTGCTGTGAGTGTTTGTTCGCGACATCAAGTTACTCCACTGACTTCCCATCTCAATGCTGTTAAGAAGATCTTTAAGTACCTTAAAGGCCAACCTTTTCTAGGTCTTTGGTACCCAAAAGAGTCTCCTTTTAAGTTGGAAGCTTATAGTGATAGTGACTATGCTGGTGCTAATCTGGATAGGAGGTCCACCACTGGAGGTTGCCAATTCCTTGGAAAAAGATTGATTTCTTGGCAATGCAAGAAACAAACTATTGTGGCTACCTCATCTACTGAAGCAGAGTATGTGGCGGCTGCTAATTGCTGTGGACAGGTTCTTTGGATTCAAAATCAGTTGTTGGATTATGGGTATAATTTCATGAACACAACAATTTTTATTGATAATCAAAGTACCATATGCATTGTTAAAAATCCAGTTTTTCACAGTCGAACAAAACATATTGAAATCAGGCACCACTTTATAAGAGATGCATATGATAAAAATTTGATAAATGTGGTCAAAATTCATACTGATGATAATGTGGCAGATCTGTTAACAAAGGCTTTTGAAGGACCAAGGTTTCAACACCTTGTGGTCCATATTTGCATGCTTAACCCTTAACTGCAAAGTTTAAGGGGAGGCATAGGCCTCAGGGGAGGCATATGCCTCAGGGGAGGATTTGTGTATAACTTTGCATTTTGCTATGTAATTTTGTATATTTGATAGATTTTAACTAACTCTAACCTGCTAATTTAATTTTAGTGTGTTTCTTTGTTGGTTTGTGTATGTTTCTGTGTTTGTTTTGCAGAATGGTTGTCTCTGATTTGTTGAGTTATGGTTAAGAAAGCTTAAGCTGGTTTCCACTGAATTGATTGTGCTGAAGTGTGTTATTTGTTTCCTCTGAAGTTGAAGTACTGAAGTTATATGATTCAATCAAAAGAAGTACAGAAGCAAATAGATCATTCATTCATTCAAGAAACAGTTTACAGCTTACAGATTACAGAGTACTAGCAACATCAAAAGCATCTACATGATCTAATAGTCCTAATCTATTACATATCATCTATTCCAACATCTAAAGATGAGCACGATGAGTATGGCTGCTCACATCTTTCACACTAATAGCTGTTGGATATGCACGATCGCTCACATCTTTTGGCACTATATGATGGATATGCTGGTGTGATAAGCATAACCAACCCTAACAGATGCTAAGGATCAAAATGGAGAGGATGGATTGATGAAAACGAAGAAGCTGAAGCTGATTGTGGTAGAGAGATGAGAAGGAAAGATTTTCATTTATGCATCATCTACTCTTTCAATCATACATCAACTTACATCATTTTCCTTTTTCCGTTTCTCGATACGATATGTGATGATGCACCAAAACATGATGCAGAAAGACCAAGCACCACCTTTCTTCCCATAGGAAGTGGGGGATTTTTGGCTCGTGGCCTTCGTTGAGGCCTAGGTGCTGAGGGTTGGGAGTAAGATGTTCCCTCATTATAGGATTCATCAGAATCTTCAGCAGATACACTTGGTTTCTCAACACTTTCATCTTCTGATGAGGAGAGAAAAGGTGACTTCTTTGGTAGTGGATATGGTTTTGGAAAATAGTGAAACCATGAATTGGTATCTTCACTAGATGATGAGGATGATGATGAGGATGTTGTTGTGAGATCTATGATCTCAGGTTTGGTACTCATGGTTGTTCTGGGTAATTTTGAAGGATTGAAGGAATTAGGGTTTGAATTATTTGGGGATTTTTGATGAAAAAGTCTATGTGAATTGGGATTGTTTTATAGCCGGGTTCAAGTGGTAAGAGAATTAATGCGTGTGGGTGAAACAGTTAAAAGATATTTACTGAAGCTTCGTGAGTAAGTCTTCTGTTTCTGCTGATTGTTCTACTTCAGCAGAATGGTTTGTCGTTTCTACCGAAGTTATAAGTAAATCTGAGCAAAAGTAGAAGTCCACGTCATTCTTGGTCAACTTTGACCAAATTTGGGAAATTTTCTATTTATTCTCTACGGCATAGTTTCGCTCCATAATAAGTAATTCGATTATTACTCTCGTTAAAAACACTTCTTTTTGTGCAAAATCCTAACCCTAATCTTCAAAAACTCTCATGGCGCTTCAATTCAAACATGATCATAATAAGGTTGCTTTTCTTGGATCTGCTCGAGGAGATGAAATTTACAGGCCGATGATTTCTTTCTTACTAAGATCAAAGATTGTATATGCATTGACACATTCTCCTGATGCTATATATGAAACTTTGATTACTCAATTTTGGGCGTCGGCAGAAAAGAGAGGTGATACTGAGATAGTTGCAAGTGTTGATGGTCAAGTATATGTGGTGACAGAGGAACTGATCAGAAGACAACTTCGCTTGGATGATGAGAATGGTGTTTATCATTCTGATTCTACGATGGTACTTGAAGGACTTAGAGCAATTGGATATCAAAGTTCGAGGACAGATATGTGGTTGAAAAACAAGCTTTGTCCTATGTGGAGGTTCTTGGTTCATACGTTGCTACAGTGTTTGAGCAATAAGTCTGGAGGATGGGATCAGTTTTCAACACAAATGGGATGTGGTATTGTTTGCTTATCTAAGGGTTTGACTTATAATTTCTCTAAGTATATCTTTGATAATATGGTAGAAAACATAACTAGGAAAAAGGGTAAGTTTTTGATGTACCCTAGGTTCTTACAGATGATATTGAATGTTTCTACACAAACCCAGGCTTTTCATCCCATAAGTGTTCTGACTCCTAAGTTATTTGCTACAATGAGGACCAAATTTGAAGGGACACATTATCCTTTGTTAGCTGCCATGCTACCTCAGGAGAATGAGACTGATAATGAGCTTAATGTTGTTTTACCTTCTTCCATTCCTACTGATGGAAATCTTTCAGTAGATGGTGATGAGGGTCCTTCTGTTGTTGCTGAAGCATCTATACCTTCACCAAGACCATGTTCTAGTCCAGCATTTATCCAAGTTTCTATTGACGAAATTCAGGATCAAATTGATGAAGTTCAGGTTGATACTGACAGATTGCCTACACCAAGTCCTGTTAGGACTCCATTTGGTGAAGGATGTTCTAATGTTGATCAGGTTGATGTTGCTCCTGAACAGTCTAATGAAGTTCCAATTGTGACTAAGCAATCACATTCTGAGGATCCTATTTCACTTACCTCATTATATGATCTGGTGAACAAGCTTACAGGTGAGGTGACTGGTCTTAAGAAAGAACTTACAGAAACCAAGTCTGTTCTTGGTCAGAAGATTGTGGAATTGGAGACTAAAGTTGAACACTTGGAGAATTTGCTAAGTCAGAAGGGTAAAAAGAGATGTTTGGTTTCTTCTGAGGAGGAGGCTGAAGAGAATCTTAATGAATCTCTTGATATATTGGCTGATGTGGCATTAACATCTAATGTTTCTTCTTCTATTGCTAAATCTTCACGACGAAAGGAGTCTAACAAGGAGCCTATTCTATATACTAGCAAAAGACGAAGACATTCTTTGGATAAGGTATCTGCTGACACATCAAAGGAGCTAAATATGGAGGATGCATCTACTGATGGTTTAGTGAAAGAGGTTACTACTGATGGTCAAACTTCATCTATACCAGAACATTCAAATGTTTCACCTTCAGCAGATGATGAAGAGGTTTTTCTTGCTGGTAGAATGTACAAATTGAATGCTTCTCCTGAAGTTTTCTCTACACCAGTTGAGGAATTGTCTCAACCTATTTCCTCTGATGTGGGTTTGATTGCTTCTGAAGCTCACATTGGTTCTGCTGAAATTGGTTCTGCTGAGACATCTTCTGAGACAGGACATGATCCTGTGATTAATGATTTGCTGAAGTCAGGTAAAGTGACTAAAGAACAATATCAAGCTCAGGCTGGAATGTTTGCTGATTATGAAAATATTCAGAAGAGTCGTGTTGTGGCTAAGTTTCTTCAAGATCAGTATGCTTCTGATTTGTCTCCTGAAAGAAAGTTAGAGCTTGATGCATTCTTTCCTACGATTACTGATGATCAATGGGATGGTTATATTTCTCAAGGTGCTTCTGATCCTGATCTAGCAAAACTTATCTTAGGAGAATCTTTTAATGATGATGATTTTGTGGATAAAATGGTGGCACTTGGTAATCAAAGGAAGAAAGAATCTGCTGCACAGAGAAGAGCTCTTATTGATCAGAGAAATAAAGCAAAAAGAGATAAACCTATGACTGTTGCTCAGAAGAGGAATTATATGAGGAGAGTTGTGAAGAATGCAGCTATGTATAATTCTGGTATGACTATGAAGCAAATCATGACTTTATCTGATGATGCTTTGATTAGACAGTATCATATGGTTATGAAATTCTCTTCTTCTGGTTCTACTTCTTCTTCTAAATTGGCAAATAGTGCTTCAATGTCTGATGTTCCTACAGCCAAGAGACAGAGAACAGTTGAAATTGTGGATAATTTTGATGATGTTTTGCCTTCGGTGGTAACTCCAGTTGTTCCTTCTGATACAACTTCTGAGGATACTCCTTCTTCTGATATGGGTGTTTCTGCTGAATCTTCTTTGGTTTCTTCTGAAATGTTGTCAAGTGTGGAGTTAAGTGATTCTCTGATTCAGGAAACTGATCTACAACTTGATACTGATAACATTGCTGATATGGGAAAGCAGAGTTTGGTTACAAGAAGTTCTGATAGATTGGCTAAGAAACATGAAGCTTCAAGGAATACTAATTTAGATCTTCAGGCTGATGAATCACAATTTATTGAGGTTGGATCTGTTGAAGTTTTTCCTGAAGGTAATCATGTGGTTTTGGTTAATTGGACAGTTGGTAAGCTTAACACTGTGTATAGGCTGGATAAAACAGTTATTGAGTTCAACTTCTTGAAGGATATTCTTCATTTGGTGAATAGACATGATTTGAAGATGCTGTATGAACATGTCATTCAGTATTATAAGTTTCATTCAGCAACTGGTTCTGGTTTATATTTGTTGGGTGATCTTCAGGTTATGTTTGATTCTGATTCTCCACATGGTAAAGGGTATTCTATTTGGAAGAATTCTCATAAATGGGAGATTGAGAGTTGGAGATTTTATCCTCTGCCTTGTGTTCAGGTAGTTCAGACTACATGTGGGATGATTTTGTGTATGCTATCAGATAGGCTTTATCCTTTATCTGATACTTTTATGGAAAGATTGCTGAGACACAAGTTGGAAGTGCCTCCTAATCCGGTTGGCAATGATGACCTTCATGCTACTCAATGTGTTGGTCTGATTAAGAATCAACTTCTATCACATCAAGGTTCATCTTGCTTGTAATATTTTGTAATATTTGTTTTCTTTCTTAGTTAAAAAAAAAAAAAAAAAAAAAAATGCTTTTGGTTTTATCTAACTTTTCTTGCAGGTTTGTTGTATATTTTTTGGTTATTGACTCACCTGATATACTTTGGGTATGTCAAAGAGTTAGCTAGTCCAAAGGGTACAACTTTGGTAAAGACACATCAAATCTGTTGATAGCTGTAATGATTTGCTCAAAATCATAGGGTATGCAACCACCCATGTTTAATTGCTGAGGGTTGTATGGTCATCAATTCACCATGGTATATTCCTGTTTGGAATCCAAGAATTGGCTAGCCCACTTGTATATGGCTTGTGGTAAAGGCAGTGGCATTCCATATTTGGTTTTCAATTCACCAATTCTAAGAATTGACTAGTCCTGAGCAAACGGCTACAGGTAAAGACATTTCAAATCCGTTTATATGGTTGCTGGTTTGCTCATAAATCAGATGGTTATCAGTGTACCATAGTTTACGAACTGAAACATATGGCTACTCCAGTAGTGATGGCTATTGGTAAAGAGACATCAAATCCATTTATTTTCAATGATTCACCTCTCACAGGAGTTAACACACCTGGATGTGATGAGAATAGTATGAAACTAATCTGTTTTGATGTACCTCTTGTCATTTGTTGCTGCAAAGATATGGAGTTTCAGAGTTTCTTCATCATAGAGATGTTCTTTGGATTCTTTGCTGTTGCTGTTGTTCGTGTTCAATCCTCTGGTGCTGTAAGATCTATCAAGAAACTGGAACTTAACAAGTCAAATTCCAGTTTAGGGGAGGATTGTTGGGAATTATGTGAAAGTATGATTATGCTGATATTAATGCCGAAATGTTTCTACTGAAGTGAAGTGGATTCTGCCGAAGACTTATTTTGCTGAAGAATAATAGTGATTAGTTTGATTCTGCGGAAGTGTTTATTCCGTGTTTAGTTTATTTAGTGTGGATATACATGAGCTTTATTAGGAAGTGATTGTGTATATCTTATTTAGTTTTATGTTTATACGTTTCTTGGAAAACGGTTTAGCGATATTGTTTAGGGTTCCTTATCTATAAAAGGAACACATTAGAAAGGTTTATGTACCGATTGGAAAAACTCAGTTTTAGTTAATATAAAGATCCATAGAGGATCAAGAAGTTCTTAGTTATTTACTTGTGTTTATATTCCGCTGATAAACATTAGTTGTAGAGATTGTCTTTTATGGTGCTTGTGATTACATAGGCATACATAACGATCCACGAGCTCAAGATCTATCAAGGTCTTTGTCTGTTTCAACATAAAACATTAAGTGTTTTAGTGGATAATCAAAAAGTAAGTCAAGTAGAAGATAGGAGACGCGGAGAGAGTGAGGGCCTAGAACTAAATATATTGTGTGGGGTAATCAGAAAGTAAGCCAAGTAGACGATAGGAGACACGGATTGATAAGCTCTGGAATCCAGAAAGTGAGTCTTGTAGAACGATAGGAGACACAGATTGATATGCTCTGAAAACTTTGGATATGATGCGCGTATTGTGAATTAGTAGCTGCTTGCAAGCTTTTGGACTTTTGGTGGTCGGCTGCAAATGGAACTTTAGGTTCAAGTCACCCATCTCATGTAGTGAATATTTTGAATTTCTTTTCACTTTTTTCCAGACCTTGGGGAGTAAAAATTATTTTGTACACTAAAACTTTGTTTCATTATTAACTCATCATTAGGCTATTAAGAGTAAACTGAGTGGACCTGGATATTTGGGCTTTATGTTGATGCTATTTGAGATATGGTTATAAGATGACAATGAGAAAGAACCAGCACATAAGAAATGTGTAGGCAAGTCAATTTTTGGTGTTTTTTTTTACTATGACGAGAACAAGTTTGGTCACATAGTTGGTCATCTGTAAAGCATTACATGCACCATTTATTGCTTCTCTTTCTCTTTTCTAACATTTTTACCTACAATCATTTATAATGATCAGGAAAAACATACAAAATGAAATTATAAAAACTAAAAGTGCCGTGTCAACCCATTTACGTATGTTCCAACTGCATTTGGCCTAAAATTTTGTTTTCGATTAAATGGATTGGTAAAAAAAATGTAATTTGTATGAACTTGAGCTAGATGGGTCAATAGAGTTAGTTTCTAGTTTCAAAAGCGATATTTTATGTAGGGCCAAATTAGTATACTCCCCTGACAAAGTTGTCATATATGTTCATTTGGAGTCAAAATTGTTCCATGGCATTGGTGTCTTAAAAGTTTTATGATGCTATTTAAACTTAGTTGTGGTCAATATATTTAGTTGTGGTTTAATAGTAAGAATTGGTTTTTAGGGTCTTTTTTATTACTAGAGCGCATGGATAAGTCTTGGATGCATATTTCAGATCGGAAAAACGACCCTAGATATAAATTGGCAGTGAATGAATTTCTTACATATGCTTATCATCACAAACACGAGTCATTAAAAATTCCCTGCACTTGTAAAACCTGCAATAGTTTTCGTGACCATAATGAATGGACAATTTATTCACATCTGATACAAAAGGGTTCTCTGCTAGTTATGATAAGTGGACATGTCATGGGGAGTCTTCTCATGATGAGTTATCATCAGAAGACAGGGAAGGGGATGAGGGTTATGATAATATGAATGACGAGGGTTATGTTAATATGAATGACGTTGACGATTACTTTGATGAGATGTTTGATAACATAGGTAAAAGTAAATGGGGTGATAATTGGAAAACTAAAGGCGAATCTTCATCTACCATAGACAAAGATTTAGAAAGTCTACGTAGATTGTTAGATGACTCACATCAAGACCTTTACAAAGGATGCAAAAATTATTCAAAATTTTCATTAATCGTCGCCATTTTACATGTGAAAACCACAAGTGGTTAGTCTAATAAGTCATTTGATTTAATACTTGACATATTCAGAAAAGAACCTCCAACTCTGTCCTTTATTCCAAAAAATTATTACGAAGCAAAAACGTGCATACGTGATTTGGGGTTTAGGAGAGAGAAAATTCATGCATGTGTTAATGATTGTATTCTTTATAGAAAAAAGTATAAATCATTGACACATTTTCCAAATTCTAAGTGCAATGAGCCTTGATTTGAAGGAAAATATAATAATGTACCACGAAAGGTGCTTCATTACTTCCCTTTGATACCTAGACTTCAAAGATTATTTCTAGATCCATAAGTTGCTTGTGACATGAGGTGGCATAAGGAGAAAAGAGTTAATGATGATAACATAATTAGACATCCTGCTGATAGTGAGGCTTGGAAACACCTCGACAAAGTTGATCCTCCTTTCGCCATTGATCCACGCAATGTACGCTTAGGGTTGATCCTCCTACTGATAATGTACGCAATGTACGCAATGAGGTGGATTTAATCCGTTTGGTAACCTAAGTAGTTCACATAGCACATGGCATATCTTTGTTGTCCCGTATAACCTGCCTCCATGGAAATGTATGAAAGATCCATACCTGTTTATGTCAATGTTGATTCCAGGACCCAAAACACCTAGAAATAATAATGTTTACCTACAACCTCTCATTGATGAATTAAATGACTTGTGGGATGGTGTCAATGCTTATGATTGTTGGATCGATGTACTCTAACCAAACTAACTTAAATAGCTTGTTAAGGTTTAATAACCTCGGATAAATCCTAAGTTATTAACAGAGAAACACTGAGCAAACTCTATTAAGTATGCGGAATTTACTTAACAAAGCTAAGAAGAATAACTTTAACAATAAACGATTTTATTAATAACTCTAACTCTGCTTATTATGCAGATCTTTAACAACTCTAATAATATCGAACTTCTCTCTAAAACTCTAATAAAATCACGTACATCTTATGCCAATCTAGGGGTCCTTTTATAGGCTCAAGGATACCCTAGTCGGTTTACAATTTGTATCCTTGTACGTCAAGTAATCTAACATAGAATATTCTAGAATTACAAGACTTTCTATAAACGAATAATACAGTTCTTTCATCTTGCAGTACTTTGACTCCGTATGCAGTACTTTGACTTTATCATTTAGCAGTACTTTGACTCGTTGACTTTTCCAGTACTTTCATATCCCAACAATCCTCCCCTAACTTGAATTCTACTTGTTTGACTTCAAGTTCCTTTGTGACTTTATCTTTATCAGCTTCATCTTTTGAGAATAGATTGTCTTTGTCTTTGGATTGTATCTTTGTAGTTTCTGTGCATAGTCAAAGTACCTTTAGAAATATTCTTTTACAGCATCATCCAGCAAGCTCCATTTTTTCAGCAACACAACAACATATGACAATTTGTACATTAATTCAGTTTAAGTTGCAAACTATTCTCATCACTTCTAGGTGTGTTAACTCCTGTGAGAGGTGAATCATTGAAAATTTAATGGATTTAGATCTCTTTACCAAAGCCATTAACTCTGGAGTAGCCAAATGTTTTGGTGTGTAAGACCATGGTACACTGATAACCATATGATTTTTAGCAAATCATCAGCTATCAACAGATTTGATTTGTCTTTACCAAAAGCTGTACCCTTCTGGACTAGTTAGTTCTTTTATCTAATGGTGAACTAATTACCAATAATGGTTTTTCCACAGCCTTTACCACAAGCCATTTTCTTGTGGGCTAGCCAACTCTTCACATTACTGATATGGTGAGTTGATTCATCCAATTATTAGCAAGTTGTCAACTAAAAACGGATTTGATATATCTTTACCAGAGCCGTTTGCTCATGGATTAGTCAATCCTTTTGTAACCATGGTGAATTGATAACCTATAGATATTATCATCTCAAAAACCATTTATTAAATCTTTGTTTTCAAATATTTATTACTCATCAAAAGTTTTCTTCAAAAATTCACTTAACTGGTTAAAATCTACAAGCAGTACTTTGATTAAAGTACTGTTTGATCAGCAGTACTTTGAATAAAATACTGATTTATCAAAAATAATTTATTTAATAAAATCACATACCGGTTATTCATTATCTTCTGCAATAGTAGTCCAGTTGATAAACAAATTGATAACCATACAAGCAGTTTCATTGTCCTCTTCAACTTCCATTCCATGCTCTAGCATCCTCCTCATAAGATCAACAGAAAGAGGATATCTTCTATCAGCAAACATATGAATCATTGTACCATTTTCCAGCTCTAGAACATGAACTCCAGATTCTTCAAAAAATCTCCAGCAGACAATTTCCCAGTTCTCTTGATTCTTCCAAATTTCATCACTACTCTGTTCTTCAGTTTCCCATGCAGTTGTGAGATCTCCAAGTAAGACTAAACCAATCCCTTCTGATGAATGATGTTCAAAATATTCTTTCACCACATGATATAAATAAAATAGATCCACAATATCTATGATATGCAATAAATCCCATAGCCTGTTAAACACACTGAAGCTTTCATCTTCTCTATGAAACATCAGATAGCTTCCATCTTTAGAATCCACAACTTCAAAAGTAGTAATCTGATATCTGTTCATCTTCATGTCATCATCTTCTTTAGAATATTCAAAATCTACTATTCTGAGATAATTTCTTAATTCATCCTTAGTTTCAGATCTTAACTCAACTTTTTCTTTCTTTGAAAACCGTTTATCTTCAACTTCAGTTTTCCTTTTTCTTTTCAAACTTTTCTTTCTTTCTGCTTCAGTCCAAGTAGCTTCATCTTTATAATCTTTGATACTTGCAACATCCTTCTTATAAGCTTCTGTCTCAGCATCATATAATCTTTTCATATCAACATACTTCAACTTCTGTAATCCTTTATATCCTCTGCTTTTCAAATACGCCATCATTGCATTCCTTTCTTTAGCAAGATTTGGATTTCTAGGCATAAAAGACACAGGAACAAGTGACTCTAATTGTTCACTAACTTCAGCATTCAATTCCTCATGCAACTTCTTAGCTGCTTCTCTATTCTGAGCTTCTTCAGCTTCCTTGTCTTCTCTATCTTTAGCATCTAACTCCTCTTGAATCTTTCTAGCCGCTTGTTCATTCAAAGCATCTTGAGCAGCTCTTAACTATGCTAAAGTTGGTTTCTTCTTCTTTACTTCTACCAAAACACCTTTTCCTTTATCCTTAGGATCAATAGCAGGTTGAGAAACTCTTGATTGTTCCTCTTCTTGCACTCCTGGAATAGTAACAGCCCTTGGCTTTGATAAATCATGCAAAATAGTTGCAATTAATTCATCATCACTAGCAGTATGTATTCTTTGAGGTGTATCAGCTTCTTCTGGTATAGCAGTTGTTGAGGGACCAGCTTGTTCTTCATGAGGAATAGTTGAAGGACCAGCTTCCTCTTCAAAATCTAATACCCTTGGTGTAACCAATTCTTGTCTGTGAGATCCAGTGAAAGCAGTACTTTGTTGTTCAGTACCTTGATCTTCAGACCTTTCTTCTTTAGTACTTTCAATAACTACATGCTCATCAGTACCTTTTTCCTTAACATCTTCTTTCAAATTCTTTTCTTCTAAATTCCTCCCCAATTGGTCAGAAGATGTTTTAGGAACCTTTTTGCCTTTGTTTGTCTTCTTGAATTTCCTTCTGCGCTTGTGTTCTTCCTTAACCCATAAGCGATAACGTTTGATAAAAGGCGTAACAAAATTCTTTAACCTCTTATACTTGAGCATCAACCTCTTAATCTGTTTTGCTTGAGTCTCAGTAGTCTTCTTCAACTTGACCAAC
The DNA here is from genome assembly GCA_019973895.1 of Chrysanthemum seticuspe. Classification (NCBI taxonomy): domain Eukaryota; kingdom Viridiplantae; phylum Streptophyta; class Magnoliopsida; order Asterales; family Asteraceae; genus Chrysanthemum; species Chrysanthemum seticuspe. The sequence continues at coordinate 248,395,790 of BPTQ01000008.1, read as the reverse complement.
TCCCTTGTCAAAACATAATTATCCAATGTTAACTCTTCAGGTGAGAGAGTATGAGAAGCATCTCCTTGAACTGGTGAATGTTCCTCTGAGTGAGAAACAGGAACAGATTGTTGTGGAGATGTAAAAGGTGAACCTGCAACTTCTTCTTGAACTTCAATACTTGGGGAAGCAGTATCTTGAGTGCAGTACCTTCTTGAGATGCAGCACCTTCTGAAGATGCAGCACTTTGAGAACCAGTACTTGCAGAAGCAGTACTTGCAGGTGCAGTACCTTCACTGGCTTCATCATCTTCAACATCAGCTCTAACAGCTTGAACAACTTCCATCATGGAAGTAGTTAATGGTGTATCCGGACCTCTGAATAAATCACTTCTTCACGCCATAAATGTAAAAATCTTTGCTTGTTGTACAATAATAGGAAGTAAATCTGTAGGCTTAGGTACATCAGCAAGTTGTTTGTTCAGAAAGACTTGTACAAACCTAGGATACATTAACCATTTTGATCCATGAGTAATGTGAGAAAGCATGCCATCCAGAATAAGCCTTGAAAAATTGAAAACACGATCAGTAGCTAATCCCACCATAGCAGATGCTATGTTTGATCCAAATTGCTCCCATGAAGTACTTTTAGCACTAATACAATGAAGCAACACATGTACAAAAAACTTCCATTGAGGACAAAATAGTTGTTTCCTGAATGTTTGTTCTGTTAAAGACCCTTCATAACCAAGATGCCCAAAAGTTTCCCAAATCAACTCCTTAGCAAAACGAAGAGCCCCTTCTTCATCATTAAACAACAAGTCTTCTCGAATAGACGCTTCAATAATCTTCACAGTTCTTCCAACAACTGTAGCCCTAATATAAAATTCATCATTCTCCATATTATCCCTTGCAGTAGCCCAAAATTCTTGAATCCAAGGTTCAATAATATCCAGCTCAACTAAAAGAGCATAACTGATTGGCGACCCAGTGAGATAATCAATAATATCATGAAACGCCTCATTAGATTCAGTCTTATCTAAATTTGCTACCATATTGTGCTTTGAAACAGTAGGACGATTCGCCATTGTGGAGTATGTAAGCACAAGTAGAGAGATAATCGAATAATAAAAAGATGGTGAGAGAAATTATGGAAAAGATATGATAATATCAAGATGAGAGGGAAATTCGGAAAGTAGTTATTTATAGGTGAGATTTGAAAAATCACAGCCCATAATAACAAAGTTACCGTTAGTAGAATTACCCCTCAATATGACCGTTGGAACAGTACTTTAATACGACAAACAATACTTTCCACGTGTGCAGTACTTTCCCAAGTAGTACTTTCCAAGCAGTACTTTCATAAAGAACAGTACTTTTCCAAATTCTCTTTATAAACTAAGTATACAACAATATCCTCCCCTCAAACAATGCACAGGACTATACCACTACTAAATAGTCCTACCCTTAAATGTAGCTCAGTAGTTAATCATGCCAATGCTTACCACCAAGTGATTAAATCTTGAAACATCAAAGCCTTTGGTGAGTAAGTCAGCTACATTATCATCCGTGTAAACCTTGACCACATTAATGAGCCTATGCTCATAGCAATCTCTGATAAAGTGATGCCTAATCTGAATGTGCTTTGTCTTGGAATGATAGACTGGATTCTTCACAATATAGATAGTACTCTCATTATCAATATTGATAGGAGTATTCTTAAAATTGAACCCATAATCCAAGAGTTGATTCTGCATCCACAGAACTTGTCCACAACAACTTGCAGCAGCTACATATTCAGCTTCAGTAGATGATGTTGCTGCAATTGTTTGCTTTTTACACTGCCATGAAACTAATCTTCGTCCAAGATATTGGCATCCACCTGTTGTTGATCTTCTGTCATAATTATCACATGCATAATCACTATCTGAAAAAGCCTCCAAGTGAAAAGGTGAATCCCTGGGATACCACAACCCTAACTTAGGTGTTGTTTCAAATAACAGAAAATCCTCTTTACTGCATTCATATGAGAAATCTTTGGTGAGACTTGATATCTTGCACATAAACATACTGCAAACATAATATCAGGCCTAGATGCAGTAAGATACATAAGACAGCCAATCATTGATCTGTATAACTTGACTTCAACTGGGTGTCCTTGCCCAATGAGTTAATTGATTTAATGGGTGTAGTGACAGACTTCTTATCATCAAAATTGAACTTCTTAAGTATGTCAGATACATACTTGTCTTGACTTATGAAAATTCCCTCCTTTGACTGCTTAACTTGAAGTCCCAAAAAGAAATTTAACTCACCCATTGAACTCATCTGAAATTCTTTCTGCATCAGCTGCTCAAACTCCTTAACCATAGACTGTTTGGTAGCTCCAAAGATGATATCATCAACATATACTAGAACTAACATGATATCTTTCTTGTCTCTTTTGATAAACAAAGTCTTGTCAATAGCTCCCCTTCTGTAACCATGTTGTAATAAGAATGTAGAGAGCCTTTCATACCAAGCTCTAGGTGGCTGATGAAGGCCATAAAGAGCCTTAACCACCTTGTAGACTTTGTTAGGATGTTTAGGATCTTCAAAACCAGGAGGTTGTTTTACATAAACTTCTTCTGTTATAGTGCCATAGTGAAAGGCACTCTTGACATCCATTTGGTAAACCTGAAATCCCATATATGAAGCAAAAGCAAGAAATATTCGAATAGCTTCAATCCTTGCTACAGGAGCAAATACTTCATCATAATCTACTCCTTCTTCTTGTCTGTAGCCTTGAGCAACTAACCTTGCCTTGTTCTTGATGACATTACCTCTTTAATCTCTCTTGACTCTGAAAACCCATCTGGTTCCAATAACTTTCTTCCCATCTGGAAGATCACATAATGCCCAAACTTCTTGAAGTTTGAATTGTAGCAGTTCTTTTTGCATAGCTTCAACCCAACTTTCTTTAGTCAATGCTTGAGCAATATTCTTGGGTTCTTCTTGAGAGATAAAACAAGTGAAAAGGCATGTCTGATGATCCTTGTGATTTAATCTGTTTTGTTTATAAACAAAGCTAAGTAAAGCATTATGAGGTGTAGAAAAACCCTTAGCTTTGTTTCTTGTCATAACTCCAGAAGTAGAAGGACCAATGATTTGACCAGTAGGATGATCTTTATGAACCTTTAAAGTAGGAGTTTGTGGAACTCCATAAGCATCATCCAAGTTAGTATAATCAGCACCTTCATTGGGATCTGAGAAAAGACCTTCATCTTTAAACTCATCATCAGTTTCTTCTAAACCAGGCATGGTAGGATCATCCAAATCATCTAAAGTATTGTCAACTGGTGCAGCAGTACTTTGTTCGAAAATACTGTCTAAAGTACTGTGAGAATACTCTGCAGTGTTATGCTTTTTCTTTGCTTCTTCATAAGCTCTTCTTTGTTCATCAGAATAAGAATTTGCCATTACATCTTGAAAAAGCATCTGATTAAGTGTCTCTTGAATATCTTGATCCTCAGCAGATAATGAAGATTTTGGTTTATCAGTACTTTGTTTTGGTGCATCAGTACTTTGCATTGGAACTTCAGTACTTTGCATTGGAACTTCAGTACTTTGCTTTGTAGCATCCGGGACAGCATCAGAACTAATATGAACTCCATGAACAACATACTGTAAGTCATCTACATCATGTACATGATTATTTTCTGCTCTAACAGGGACATAGTTCATAGAAGGAGATAAAACTTCAAGATCAAACATCCAATCAGGACCTTTACCCTTCTGATTATCTTGATCTTCTAAAAACTCAACATGAAGACAATCTTGAATCTTCTTAGTGACTCTGTTGTACACTCTAAATCCCTTACTGTTGGTACAATAACCCAATAAATATCCTTCTTCTGACTTGCCATCAAACTTTCCCAAATTATCAATTGTGTTTAAAATAGTGAGAGGGCATCCAAAAGGCTTCATAAAATGAATGTTGGGTGTGTTGCCCATTAGCAACTCATAAGGTGTCTTCATCTGTGGTTTGGTGACTGATACTCTGTTAAGAACACGACAAGCAGTACTTACAGCTTCAACCCAGAATTGAATAGGTAGTTGTGAATCTGCAAGCATAGTTCTAGCTGCTTCAATCAAAGTCCTATTCTTCCTCTCTGCAACACCATTCTGCTGTGGTGTTCTTGCAATACTGAACTCCCTCTTAATTCCTTTGTTAGCACAAAATTCATCCATAAGTTTGTTCTTGAATTCAGTTCCATTATCACATCTAATACCTTTGACCTGGAGTCTCAGTTGGTTTTCCAGTGCTATAATTAATGTCTGAATCACATCAAAAGTATCATCTTTAAATCCCAAGAAAAATACCCAACTGAATCTACTGCAATCATCTGTAACCACTAAGCAGTACTCTTTCTTGTTTAAACTTGCCACAGAGACAGGTCCAAACAAATCCATATGTAACAGCTCCAAAGGTTCTCTAATTGTCCTCTCCTCAAGCTTCTTGCATGAAGCTTTGTGTTGTTTTCCCTTCTTACACGCCAAACAGGAGTGTTCATTCTTGTAGGTCTTTGAAGGTAAACCTCTAACTAAATTGCCTTTGACAAGTTTGTTGATATTCTTGAAATTTACATGGCCCAATCTTCTATGCCACTGATGTGCTTCTTCAGTTGTTGCTTTTGCCACTAAACAGGTGGCTCTTCCATAAGAGGTAAGACTCTTCATATCCAGACTATACACATCATTGGTTCTTGGTACTCTAAGTACTACCAAGTTATCATCAACAGGCTCAAATTCAGAAGAAAGGATGAGACATTATGTGTCAGTGAATAACACAGGATGCTTTTTGTCACAGATTTGAGAAACTGACAATAAGTTGAACTTCAGCTCCTTCACATATCTAACATTATCAAAGTCTATTCTCCCTGCTTTGATAGTTCCTTTCCCTGTAATCCTTCCTCCATTGGGATCATTCCCAAAAGCAACTCTTCCTCCACTAATAGATCTAAAATCAGACAGAATCTCCTTGTCTCCTGTCATACTTCCAGAGCAACCACTATCTACAATAAGATGATCTTTAAGTTCCTCCTCTGGGTTGCCCTGCACAAAGATTTAGAAAGTTAGTCTCTTTTAGGAACCCAAGCCATTACTGACTTGTGTTCCCCTTATGGAGTTACAAACTCAAATTCTTTGAGTATGTAATTTCCACTGTTTTTCAAAACATGATCCAGGATTATCTTTTGATTTTTAGCATGTGGATTTTCAAAACTTTCTGGATTTTCAGCAGAACTCTCTTTTGCAAAATCATTCTCTTTTTCTTGTATAATGAAAACATCAGATTCACTTTTTGTTGAAAGTACAGTTTGTCCCTCAGCAATACTTTCTCTCTTAACCCATTCAGTTTTAACACTTGGTTCCTGTGATCTAGATCCCCTATGTGAATTGTAATACCTTCGAGGTTGATAATAGTGAGATCTCCTAGGATTTCTGTGCCAAGTGGTATTCACAGTACCTTGGTTTGACTGAGCAGTACTTTGAGAAGGTACTGCTGGTGAAGGTACTGGTGGTTTAGAAAAAGGTCTTCTCTGATGGGGGTACCTATGATTTTGTGAGAAATTGCTGTGATTGACCCTATTAGAATTATTCCAAACTGGTTTGTTTTCTCTAGGTTTCTGGTTAGCAGACCTATTCTTTGAAAATTTCCTAAGGTATTCTGAGTGATGTTCACAATCCTTGATTAAATGATTAGGACTAAAACACACAAAACACAGTTTTTCACCCATGCTCCCAATATGACTTCTTCTATGTCTATGACCAAAGCTATTTTGCCTTCTAGGTGAATGATTAAATCTGTTTTGACCAAAATTATCCCAAAAAGGTTTAGCAGTACTGTTTTGAAAAGGTTTTCCTCAAGGTACTGCTTGTGGAGCAGTACTTTGAGTAGAAGATACTGCTTGACTTTAAAAATTTGTTTCAACAGATTCTTTTGGGGTTTCAGACCTAGATTGACCAATAAGCTTCTTCCTAAACTCTAGACTGTCTACACCAAAACGTGAAACATCAGGTCTTATGGGTTGATGACTACCAACTGGATGTGGAACATCATGATAACCTCTGTCTTTCTTATACTCAGGAGGTGATTCACTAATTGAACCCTCATTACTATCTGTGTCTACATAATTAATGAGTTCATCATCACTAGTGGTTACATCCTCAAAATCACCTTCATCCTTATCACTAGATGTGTTTTCTTCTATGTTATCAAAGTCCATACCAAAACCTAATCCAGTTCTAATGTATGCTCTTCTCTGTTTTTGAATATAAGTAACATGTGACAGACCAGATTCTTTCCAGGCGTCAAACTTAGCTAACAAATCATCTCTCTCCTTAGTGAGTTTCTCAATTTCAACAATTTTACAGTTTAGTTTCCATTCACTAAGTTTTAACTGGTAATCCTGTTGTTCATATTTTTCAGCCCAAGCCATTTCATTATTTTCATGTGTTATTATTTTAGCTTCCAAAGACTCTAAGGTTATTTATTAACCAGCTACCTCAGACCTAGCCTTAACACAATTATCTCTTTCAAACACATAATTATTTAGCAATTTTTGATAGAAATCATGACAATTTGAGCATACCTCAGAGATAGGTGTTGAACTTGGTGAAGTAGCTACCATAGCAAGTAGAACAGGATCATCTTCACATTCCAAGCTCCAGTCAAATTCTCCATACCCATCTCCAGATTCCAAAGCAGCATGATCAACTTCCTCATCAAAAACAGTGCCCCAGTCCAATTCTTCTACCGAATCTTCAACTACTTCTTCCACTGCTACCATACAATAGGTTACTGGTTCATCATCAAATTCTTCACTCCAGTCCACTTCTGACAAATTCTCTTGAGCAACCAAAGCCTTTGTTTCAGTAATGGGGATTTCTTTCAGCTCAAGCTTAGGTTTCTCAGTCATCCTGTTTGCTTGATACTTAGCAAACCTGCACTCCCTTGCAAAGTGTCCAGTCTTTTGACAATTGAAGCATTCAATTTTTGATTTGTCAAAAGTGATTCCCTGTTTTGGCTTGAAGTCAATGCTCTTTCCTATTTTCTTCATATACTTCTTGATCCTTGCAGTGATTAAAGCAACTTGCCACCTGATGTCAATCTCTTCTAAAGCATCCTCATCAATCTGGGAGAGATCTTCTTCATAAACGACAGGTAAACTAGCTTGCTGTGCAAAGAAGGAGCACACAACTTCATCTGAATGTATAGTAGTAGGTGGTGGGGTTTGCTGAGCATATGTGGGAGCAGTATATGACATAGTACTTTGAGGCACAATACTTTGAGTTGGAGAAATAGTACTTTTGGTGGAAGTACTGCCCCTCTTTTCAGATGATAGAAAAGCAATACTATGTGACTTAGAACTTGGTTGACCATTCATCTCATGCTCATATACCTTTAGATGATTATAGAGATCATCAAAGTCCATGACATCCAAACCTGGTTGTCCTCTGATCATTGTAGCAATAACATGCCATGTAGATGGCAAACTCCTTAAAAACTTCATATTTGCATCTTCAACTGAAACTTCTACTATTTAGGAGATTTTGAAACCTATCATATGCAGCATCAAGACTCTCTCTTTCACCTACAGTGAAAGTTTCAAATTGTTGTTTCAGCATATTTCTGTGCATCTTCTTAGAAGCTTCATTCTCTCCAAATCTGGTCTTGAGAGCAGCCCAGAGCTGCTTAGCTTCTTTTGCATCATGAAATTTGAGAAGATGACCATCTGGAATGGCAGACAAGAGAATATTGAGTGCCTTCTCCTGATTCCTTAAGGTTGCTGCTGGCAAGACTGCCTTAGGTGCTTTAGGTTATCCAACAATCTCTACAGGTTCTGGAGCTACTTCATTACCATTGACAATTACATTCCATAAAGCATGGTCTGTAATGGCAATGTACTGCCTCATCTTCATACACCATAAGTCATATTCGCCCTTTTTGATGACAGGAATCCTCATTGAGGTGATGGAAGGTGGTGGAACAGAATCAATCAACATCTTTAGGTTTTGTAGTAGGTTTTAGGGTTTCTTCTTAGTCAGAGTTTCCACATAAGCTCTGATACCACTTGTTGGATCGATGTACTCTAACCAAACTAACTTAAATAGCTTGTTAAGGTTTAATAACCTCAGATAAATCCTAAGTTATTAACAGAGAAACACTGAGCAAACTCTATTAAGTATGCGGAATTTACTTAACAAAGCTAAGAAGAATAACTTTAACAATAAATGATTTTATTAATAACTCTAACTCTGCTTATTATGCAGATCTTTAAAAACTCTAATAATATCGAACTTCTCTCTAAAACTCTAATAAAATCACGTACATCTTATGCCAATCTAGGGGTCCTTTTATAGGCTCAAGGATACCCTAGTCGGTTTACAATTTGTATCCTTGTACGTCAAGTAATCTAACATAGAATATTCTAGAATTACAAGACTTTCTATAAACGAATAATACAGTTCTTTCATCTTGCAGTACTTTGACTCCGTATGCAGTACTTTGACTTTATCATTTAGCAGTACTTTGACTCGTTGACTTTTCCAGTACTTTCATATCCCAACAATGATGAACATAAAAAAGAAACTTTTCTACTGCGTGAAGCCCTTTTATAGACGATAAATGATTTTCCTGCATATGGTATGCTCTCTGGGTGGAAGGTTAAGGGTTACAATGCTTGTCCCACACGCATGAATGATACTTCATCTCATTACTTGACTCACAGTAGAAAAATGTGTTACATGGGTCATCGAAGGTTTTTGCCAATTTCAAACAAGTGGTGAAAAGATACCAAAATTTTTGATGGGATGATAGAGACTAGAGAACCGATCATACCTAAGTCCGGATATGATGTTTTACATGATGTTCATTATTTTATTAATGGTAGTAAGAGAAAGCGTAAGTATTTACGCAAAAAATGGATGGAAAAAAAAAAGAGTGCGTTCTTTGAGCTTCCCTACTAGTCTAAGTTGAAACTGAGACATAACATAGATATTATGCATGTTGTTAAGAATTTGACAGAAAGTGTTATAGCCAGACTATTCAACATTAGTGGCAAGACTAAAGATACGTGGAAATCTCGTAAGGATTTGATGGAGAAAGGTTTGAAGAAAAGTTTACATTTGCAGGAAGCTGGTAACTCATTTATAATGCCGATGGCTTGCTACCACTTAACAAAGGATGAGAAACATAAAATATTATATTTCTTAAAGTCACTTAATTTTCCTGATGGTTTTACCTCAAACATATCTAGATGCATAAAAGAGGAAGAATTCCAGTTTTCTCGTATGAAATGTCATGACTTTTATGTCTTCATTCAACGAGTGTTGCCATTGTCAATTAGGGGTTCCTTAACAAGAGAAGTTCGACTTGTGTTATATGAACTAAAATATTATGTGTACGAAACACGTACCTATATGTTCTTAAGGAACAAAAGGCGAAGATTGTTGTTATTTTGTGTAAGCTTGAGAAGATATTTCCTAAATCGTTCTTTGACATAATGGTGCATCTTTTGCTCCATTTACCAAGTGAAGCAAAGATAGCAGGTCCACCCCAATATCGATGGATGTTCCCATTTGAAAGGTAATCATATCTTATAAATATTTGAGACACTTGCTAATTGTGATGAGACTTATTACTTATTATTATTTTTTCATGAAAATGGGCTTTCTAAAAGGATATGTTAAAAACAAAGCTCGTGCCGAAGGATGTATTGCTGAGAGATACATAGACAATGAATGTTTAACATTTTGCTCTATGTATCTAAATGATGTTGAGACAATCTTCAACAAGGTTGAGCGTAATAATGAAATGGTAGACTGTGGTGGTGAAATTTCTATCTTTTCAAGCAAAGGGCGTCCATTTGGTACTACTGAAGAACGTGTTATGAGTGGCCCTGAATTGTAGAAGACTCATACATACATCTTAAATAATTTCCCAGAACTAAATGAACTAATAAAGTAAGTACACTCTTTTATGTAATGGCATTTTATTATTGGCTTTATATATAGTAATAATGTTGCTTAATTTTCAATTTCTATAGTGAACACAAAGCTAAACTTGAGATAGAAAACTATAGCAATGTAAATGAAATTCATGATAACCAATTCACATATTGGCTTCAACAACGTGTAAGAGTTACCTTTATGATCTATTGCTTTAAAACTAAATATGAAAAGTTTTAACATTGGTTAATATGTACTTTACATGTTTTCCGTTTAGGTAAATGATTGTCAAGAATCATCTGAAATTCGAGTCTTGTCACGTGGACCATTATCAATGAACCGATATAGTAGATGTATGGTGAATGGGTATAGGTTCCACACCAAAAGTCGTGAAATAGATAGGAAAACTCAAGATAGTGGCATTGTAGTGAAAGGCGAGCATGGCGAAGACATTATTGACTACTATGGGATATTACATGAGGTATTAGAGGTGGAATACTTAGGAGAAAATAAAAGAGTCTTAGTATTCAAGTGTGATTGGTTTAAGGTCAATGATAAGAAAGGACTCCAAGTTGATAAAGAATCTGTTGCTATTAGCATTAACATGTCTCGAAAATGGTTCAAAGATCAGCCATATATTCTTTCATCTCAAGCCAAACAGGGTTTCTATGCGTCGGACCTTAAATTAGGTAAGAATTGGTATGTGGTAGAAAGTAACCCTCCTCACAAATTGTTTGATGTTCCAATGCATGAAGTGTATCAGGAACACGAGGCACATTCAAGTGTAATTTCTAATTCCAATGTGGAACCATCATCACTAACAAGAGGTACCATTCCATTGGAGTTGGTGGATGCCTCAACCATACGATCAAATCAAAATTGTCATGTAAAAGATGAATATAGTGACGATGATGAAGAAATCGACACAAAAAATCTGGAATTTTCTGAAAACGAGGAATCATCACAAGAGGAATATTCTGATTCAGATTAGCTTATGTTTATTGATGATTACAACGAAAAGTGCTCTGCTATGTTCTTTGTTGATTGTAACTGAAATTTAGGCGGCTAGTCGTGACTTAGTCCTAGGAATCTTCTACTTCATGCTGTTTTTTAGAATTTCTGGTATGTTAAGATTTTAATAATTAAATATTAATAATAAAAGGTTAGTTTCTTCTCTTTTTGGCTTATTATATTAAGATTCTGATTACATGTGTTTATACTAATAAAAAGTGATGAGGTGGCAAACAATTCTGATTAGATATTTCATTTAGTATTATGTTTATCGGCTTATGAATTATGTGACATTAAATAGAATAGTTCTATTACTATTTGATTGTTTAATTATATGAAAATAGAATGGTATATTGGATACTCATTTTCTGGTATATAAATTGCCTTTACTAATTTGATTGTTTGATTGTTCTGTGACTTCTGTCATAGGGAAAGAGACGTGAAAGTTTGATCAAGCCATTTGATAGATCTAAATAGATATCAGGGAGTGGAGAACCCGAGTCACAAAAAACTGAAACAAATTTCAGGGAAAACGAAGGTGAGATTTGGAAGTTTGAACCGAAAATGTGACGATTAGCAAGAAACATTAGCATGTAAAAGTTATAATAAAAAATGATAGGTAACTGATAAGGAACTTTTTTGTTTATTTGTAGAGATTTGATTCTTTCCAGGTGAATTTGAACCAATCAAAGATGGTATATTCCTAATAAAGCTAACATTTAAAGTCAACTTTTTTATCGTAATTATTGTGACGAGAGTGTTATTGTTTCAGATGGAGATGGGTGGGCCTGGAAAAGGAGTGTTTAGAATGTATGATCATAAGAAGAAGCTGAGTAGCAGCAAGCTAAGCCGTAACAAGCCAAGCAGTAGAAAGCCAGTACCATGCCAATTAGTTATTTATGTATGCAAGATGAAGAGATCCATGTTGAAGAACCAAGGCATTCTTTCTCTCCCCCTCAAAGTCATGGGAGACGAGTAAGAACCAGGAACCACGACGAGGAATATCTCCAAGAACATGATCATGAAGGTGAAACAATGAGTTCTTTTTCTCCCCCTTAAAGTCATGGGAGATGGGTAAGAATTATAAACCAATACGAGGAGTATCAACAAGAACAAGATTATGAAGGTGATTTTGTACAAACTGGGACTTACATGAGTGATGATGAAGAAGACAATATCGATTCAACTTCACATGGTATGTTTGCTTAAATAAATACAAGGTATGCTGCAACATATAGTATTTCTCATATTGTTGGAATTAGAACTTTAATAGTTCATACTAAAATTGTGGTTAACTTAAAAAAATATCGTTTTTGTGATGTTGCTTTAGAAACTTATTTTCTTGTTTGAAGGTTAAATTAGAGTAAAACTTAAGGGAACCCGCATAAGTGACACTATATCAGCTGGTTTATTCCATGTTAGACCCTATACTTCAAGGATATACAACTCTTAAGCACGTGAGGATGCACTAAAGGTCTACATTTTATTAGATCATAAGATGTTATCATGAAGTTTTAGCTAATACTCTGTAATACATAATTAATACATGATATTAGTTATTAGAGTAGACTACATTATAACATAAATAACATAACTATACCTTTGTACTTCGATAATGAAGTCTAAGTGACTTAAATAGCAGAAACTTAAATATGTTTGTAAGGAATTGTTATATTTTGAAGGCTAAGTGTGAACTATGCTTTCCAAAGACCTAGTGCTCAATAGCTTTGTAGTAAATTTGGAGGACCATTCTAAGGTACAGAGATGGTTGAGCTAATAATATAATGATTATGTTATGAATAGAATCATTGCTTAGGATATTCTTAGTAGATTTGTACTTACATGTGCGCTAAGTATGCAAGAATTGAAGTAAAGCTCATTAGTAATCAGTAGGGTATTCTTAGTAGATGCATAGAATTAAAGAACAATTACAACAGATCTTATGTCACTTGAAAGTTTTATTGAATGTTGATGATATAATTTTTGATTACTTTAGTGGAAATGAAACCCGCATAGTTGGGCTGCTTAAATACATGCTTATCACTTCCTAATGACTTTGGAAAGAAAAAGAAGAAAAAACGATGAATAATTACATTATATAAGCTCGTTCTTGTTGGTCCTGTTGTGTGAATCCAAAAGTGATCACTTTATTACGCATAATTCTACTTATGTCCCTAAGTCTGCACAGTCCTTCTTGACACACACTTAAACTGTTTGACCTGATAATATGCTGATAAAAATGTAGCTTAATGTATTTATGTTGACTAATTATGTTTAGGCACAACAGTTACTCGGAAAGAAACTAGAGCTTTAGACGAAACTAGAAAGAGTCGATGAAACAAGGGAAAGTTAGTTTTGGAAGTCGATGAATTTTTTGGAAGAAAATGATAGTCAGCACTTTATAACGAAAGGCGGATGTGTAATGCGAAAGTACGCAAAATTGGATGGAATAACATGGAAAAAACAAACGGAATCATTGAAGACTGATATAATCTATAAAGCCACTGTAAGTTTGAACTTTCCTCTTAACTGGTCAATTTTTAAATCATGAAGGTTGTGCGTTCAAGATTTTTGTATGTAAGATTGTTATGTATGTTCCGGAGTTAGTTGCGTCTTGTATGTAAGATTGTTGCTCTCTGATAAACTTTTATGGGCACTACTTCCTTCATCATCACGAGCCTTGTTCATCACCTAAAAGAATAGAATGTCAAGTGTATTTTTACAAAGAGTACCAGTGATGACCTCTCCTTTCTCTATTCAAACTTGGTTCTCTAGGATTGCTTATTTGTTCTGTTTACCTCTTAGACCCATAAACCCACTGATACGCATTTTGATTTTCAGGAAAACTCCAAATTTGATTCCAAGTGTTCACAAATGACTAATGCTATGTCATCACAGTTGGGTTACCAACACAAAAATCGACAGTGGTTTGTTGGAGGGAGAGACTGACATGATCATAGAAGAGTTGGACTTGGAGCCAGAGATCAATGCCATGATGAGGGACTTTATGAAGTAAGTCCTTGAATCGAGTCCATGCTTCGTAGAGAGATTCACCTTGACGTTGTTGGAACATCAAGATGTCATTCCTAAGCTTAGTGGTTCTCCCCGGTGGGAAAAATTGAGCAAGGAAGCGAGAGGTGAGATCATAACAACTTGAGATGGATCCGGCGAGAAGTCGCTCAAGCCAATTACTAGCTTGGTCCCGTAGAGAGAATTGGAAGAGACGAAGGCACGTGGTCTCCCGAGTAGTAGCATCAAGGTCGATGGAATCGACAATTTTAAGGAAATCCCTTAGATGCTGATTAGGATCTTCGGAACGAAGTCCATGGAATGCACATCCGTTTTGCACCAACCGGATGGTGTCGGATCGCAGGGCCGTAGTTTGGGCTTGGTCGGGAAGCTCAATGGTGTTCCTATAGCCTAAGTGGATTGGTCTCGAGTATTCACCAAGAGTACGGGCTCTTGGCGGGTCAATTGGTGGTAGGTTGATGAATGGTGGGTGGTTATCACCTTCCATGATGAAAAGTGATGGGATTACGAATAAAGGTCACAAAGAAGGGGGATAGACTACGAGAAAGCTAAAAATGAGAAAAATTTACTTGATAGGAATCAAGTAAAGAAACCTAAACGAGGTGGACTACTAACTAGCTATTCTATTCCCCGGCAGCGGCGCCAAAAACTTGATAACGCTACACGCGTCGTTCGGGGTCAAAGGAACTTCTTTTTCGTCGAGCAAGTTTTTCAACACCCTAGGCAGTGAACCTAATCGTTGTAGTGTAGTATTAGGGTAAGCCACAGGTATTGATATCGTTCTCTAGGGGAATAGGAATGCTAGTGAGAAGTTACTACGCTAAGGTTGGGGTTGAGGAAGATTATTTTTTTATCTTTTTATATTTTTTAAGGAAAGGAAAGGTACGAATCTCGGGGGGTGAATTTGGGGGGTTGGTATTGCTACCGATTACTATACTTATCTAATTATCTAATCTAAGGTGTATGTAGTCTATGTCTAATTATTGTGTGCTCGTATGATAGTTTAAAGATGTGTTTACTTAGGTTTTACTACTCCTTAATTATCTCCTATTGGTGGTTGAATTGTCACGTCCTTATTCTTAGTTGCGTTGTGTGTCTAAGGTTGTAGGGTATGCGTTTCTCCCTAACTCTTTGAACTTACCAAAGGGTCTCGTCTACAAAACCCACTAGGGATAATAAACTCTTACTCTAAGGCACTCTTTGGATGGTTTAGCTTACAACTACTCAAGGAGTCATATTCTAAGGTTCACAAAGATTTAATCAAGCATTAAGTACACAACGAATGACCTATCACATTACTAGATCATTAATCAACTAAGATAAGAAACAACCAATCAATATTCAATAATTAAGTTTCATATTCCCTAAGCAAACACACAAGTAAATTAGCCGGACATGGAGAACATGCAAGCATATACACAAATAATCAAAGACATAATTGTATTAATGAAGTAAAACACTTATCTTGGTGTAAGATAGGGTTTGGAACCCTAAAATACTGTACAAGACAGCCTTGGTTCCGTTTAGGTTTTTACTCCAAAAGACTACACACAAATACTGAAAAATTCGGATTCTATATATAATATTACATCTGCGACGGCGTCACCTTATGTTTTGTGACGCCGTCGTGTCGCCATCATTAGGGTTTCATCTTGGCCACGTTAGACTTGCGACGGCATCACCTTATGCTTGTGACGCCGTCCTCTTCAGCTTCTGACGCCGTCTGGATTGCATCTAGGCCGTCTGAGTTGCGACGGCCTACTCTTTTTTAACTTGACGTCATCACTTGAAAATAGGAGTTTTGGCTTCTGTCCCGTCACAAAATCCTCCGACGGCGTCGCAGTTAAGCAGTGACGCCATCCCCTTATGTTTTCAGCAGCTTTGAGTGTCTCAATTCTGACTTTGGCCATTTTCTTCGTATATTCGCGCCTTTTCGTCCAAATAAGTGCCATTCCAGCATTTTGCCTTCAAGAGACCTAAAAAGTGAAAAGGAACGATATTAAGCAATAACGGATACAAAAGTGATCAAATAAGGGCTTAAACGACCCCTCAAAAAGGTACCTTTTAAAACCTTATCAAATATCCCTACACTTGGTATTTGCTTGTCCTCAAGCAAATGTGCTTTTAGCCAATTAATTTATAAGTTAGGGTTCATTAAGCATTGGTTTAAAACGGTCCACAACACATATAAGCCCCGCAAAAGTCATAACAAACACGGAAATTACATACTAGCACCTCACATGGGGTGTTTGGATACTCACATCTCTCTCGGGTGTATATGAAATATAACAAATTGGAAATGGAAGATAAACACTCATTAACCGGTCCTAGTACATAGATTACCATAGGCTTGAGAATAGATCAAACCTCCATCGCTTTGGCGTAAGCACCTAGGAAAGACTATCAAAGAGGTCTTTAAAGGGTTGTAACGTTAGGCTTACGGTAGGGAAACAAAGAGTTTGGTGGGATAGGCTATTTAGTGGTGGCAAGTCAAAAATCTCTATGTTAAATGCATACGAAGAATGGCGTTGCTAAGCCAAGACTCGACACTCTAGACTCTAGCTAACTGAAATAAACCAACATAAATTTAAAGAATAGATGTAGGATGGTAGCCCGTACGTTTTTTTTTTTTTTTTTTTTTTTTTTTTTTTTTTTTTTTTTTTTTTTTACACTCTATTTTTTTTTCTTTTCTCTTTTTCTATTTTTTTTTCGATTTTTTTTTCATAGACTTTTACTCTACCATCCTCTACGGTAACATCAAAATGATAGGGATTTATAGGCACATCCCTACACTTGAGTTTTTATTATTCTAACACTAATTTGACCCGAATTGAAAAGATCAAAACACTTGGGGTACATTATTATGCAAACAAACGGAATTTGAATTTAACGTTCCCTTCCCGTCATTTCATAAACTTTAACTTTTCCATGAATCCCAATCGTCCCAAAACTGTATACAAAGGATATGACTCAACTTAGCAACTCATGCAAGCAACCAGATAATTGAACTAAGGGTTTAGGGTGATAACAATAATGCACTAAAAGTGAGTGCATACAAGGTAGGATAAGGCGATTTGGGTGTATATTTGGGGGTGGGGTGTAAACAATGCTCTTCATTGATATTCCGGAAAAAAACCAAAACATCACGAGAACCGCGAAAAGGATAGGCTTTGAGGGGTTAACTAGGGGTATCGTGTACTAAAGATGAGTACAACGCAAAGGTGTGGGGGAATTACTCAACCGATGTGGAAGAAGTAATTATATTACGGGGTATCAAACAAGGGTTATCCTAATGCCTCTTATCATTTAGTTATTCCTAACTACACAAGTGTAGTCTTACTTGCGATCTCGGAATGCATCACAAAACAAGTTCTAGAATCTAATATACTACCGGTTCACACTCTAAGCATTAAAGATGAATGCTTTTAATTCTTACTAATCTAAGGGCGATCCTCACATTTTGGGTGGAATTTAGGTGGTAAAGGGTTTTTGTGCTAGTCATGTAACTTCCTATCCGTGAGACGCTTTTGTTAAGACTAATGGCCCACTCCTATATGTCATGAAAAATTTTAAATTTGGTGCCAAAATTACCCTAACCGATATTTTCTCATGGTTTATTACACAAATACAATTGGACAAAGCAAATAATCAAGGATAAACATAGTTTCAAAGTTCCCGTTTTATTTTCCCTCCCTACACTTAAACTGAACATTGTCCCCAATGTTCCCCGAAAGTATCAAAGTTATGATAATGGAAGGTAATTAAAAACAAAAGAAACTAGTACTCCCCTGATTAGCTCGGTAGGATCCGTGTGTGAAGTAGTGGTTAAATCCTTTCCAAGAAGAATTTATGCGTGAAAAGCTCCTTCCAATCTTATGTAACTTCTTCTTGATAAATTAAACCTGCACACTTGAAGAAAACAAACGAAACCTTCGCGTAAAATCGGCGGTAATAATATATATAAGACTCGATTAGACTAGGATATAATGCTTGTGGAATGGATGTTTACAGAATTTCTGGAAAATTAAGACCTGGAAAATTCCAAAAATTTATAAGTAGCTCAGAAAACGAGAAAAAAGTAATCTGTTGTTTTTACTCCTTCCTGACGCCGTCAGGTTATCCTGACAAAAACTGGTCTGCGATTTTCTGAAAAAAATTCTGGAAAATTTACATCTTTAGAATCTGGAAAAATTTCTGCAAAACATCCATTATGACTCGATACAAGCATTTGACTTGAACAAACACACATATATATCTTTTAATGAATTACTATTCTCATGTTTACGTTTCTTTTGAAAACGTGTGTAATCCTCCCTACACTTATCCCTTATGTAAAATACCTTTATATGTAATTAAGACGAGGTTAAAGACAAAATAAAGCATTTTTACAAATTCAAACATGAGAATAAACAATTAATAAAAGATATACGACACACAAATGAAAATGAAAAACAAATACACATGGGTTGCCTCCCAAGAGGCGCTTGTTTTTGTTCGAGTCACGAGCCTGACTCTACCCTTATTTAACAGATAAAGGGGAAGTTTTCCCTACACTTAAGGTTAAGTGCGGGTGATAGTAGCAATACACACCCTTAGGGTGGAAATTTGCTACGTGAGGAGAGGGTGATGGGTGATTTATATGCTCAAAGGAGTGTGCTCCATTCATTATAACCTTACCTAATTCAATTGGTGTAGCGGGTGAATCAAATCTCTCACCTAAAAATGGATCATCTTCTATCAACTTCAAAAGATTCTTAGTTAAGGATCCATCTTGACCTAATAAACCCGGTTTAAACCCATAATGTTTCTTGTTATCAACCATGAATGGGTGATATAAGTGTGTAAGGTCATGGGTTACTCCTATATTAGCTTCCACTCTACATGGCCTAGAATCTACCACCTTTATCAAGCAACTACCTGGACTATCTATTTTGATGGGTGGATTGGGGCCTAATTCAATTCCAAGATTCACATCTAAAGACGGAAAATTGGGTAAGGTTTTTGGTTGAGGCTCCGGTTCATCAAAATTAGGAACTTCCCTAGGACTAAGAGAGAGGTTATGACAACAAGCATGTGATTCCTTGGGGGGTTTCGTCCTGCTTACTGGAATTGGAGAGGGTATGCGTGTCATCCCAACGTTTTCCGGTATCGCATATACCTTTTTTACCTTTTTAGGTATATTGTTCTTTGCGATTTCTTCACGGATTTCCAGCATGAAGTTGTCAGCTAGGCCCAAGAAAGTGTCACGAGTTTTTCGCATTTGAGCTTCGAGGCGTTTTATTTCCTTTTCTTGCTTGTGGACAAATGTCAACATTATGTCCTCGAATTCATCTTGCCGGGACTTTCTTGGGAGCAAAAATTCCTTGACTGCATTCACATGCTTATCAGCATGAGTGGTTACTTCCATTAACGCCTTCACTTTGGCCTCCATACTCATAATTGCTTGTGCTCGGGAAGTTGACCCGTTCTCTTGGACAACTGGAATTTCCCAAACTTCCTCTTCATATTGAGCTAGGTCCTCAATAACCTCCCAGCATGCCTCAGCATTGAGGTTACTTAGCCTTCCACCGGCGGCATAATCAATGGTTTGTTGGAGGGAGAGACTGACATGATCATAGAAGAGTTGGACTTGGAGCCAGAGATCAATGCCATGATGAGGGACTTTATGAAGTAAGTCCTTGAATCGAGTCCATGCTTCGTAGAGAGATTCACCTTGATGTTGTTGGAACATCAAGATGTCATTCCTAAGCTTAGTGGTTCTCCCCGATGGGAAAAATTGAGCAAGGAAGCGAGAGGTGAGATCATCCCAACTTGAGATGGATCCGGCGGGAAGTCGCTCAAGCCAATTACTAGCTTGGTCCCGTAGAGAGAATTGGAAGAGACGCAGGCGCGTGGTCTCCCGAGTAGTAGCATCAAGGTCGATGGAATCGACAATTTTAAGGAAATCCCTTAGATGCTGATTAGGATCTTCGGAACGAAGTCCATGGAATGCACATCCGTTTTGCACCAACCAGATGGTGTCGGATCGCAGGGCCGTAGTTTGGGCTTGGTCGGGAAGCTCAATGGTGTTCCTATAGCCTAAGTGGCTTGGTCTCGAGTATTCACCAAGAGTACGGGCTCTTGGCGGGTCAATTGGTGGTGGGTTGATGAATGGTGGGTGGTTATCACCTTCCATGATGAAAAGTGATGGGATTACGAACAAAGGTCACGAAGAAGGGGGATAGACTATGAGAAAGCTAAAAATGAGAAAAATTTACTTGATAGGAATCAAGTAAAGAAACCTAAACGAGGTGGACTACTAACTAGCTATTCTATTCCCCGGCAGCGGCACCAAAAACTTGATAACGCTACACGCGTCGTTCGGGGTCAAAGGAACTTCCTTTTCGTCGAGCAAGTTTTTCAACACCCTAGGCAGTGAACCTAATCGTTGTAGTGTAGTATTAGGGTAAGCCACGGGTATTGATATCGTTCTCTAGGGGAATAGGAATGCTAGTGAGAAGTTACTACGCTAAGGTTGGGGTTGAGGAAGATTATTTTTTTATCTTTTTATATTTTTTAAGGAAAGGAAAGGTACGAATCTCGGGGTTTTAATTTAGGGGGTTGGTATTGCTACCGATTACTCTACTTATCTAATTATCTAATCTAAGGTGTATGTAGTCTATGTCTAATTATTGTGTGCTCGTATGATAGTTTAAAGATGTGTTTACTTAGGTTTTACTACTCCTTAATTATCTCCTATTGGTGGTTGAATTGTCACGTCCTTATTCTTAGTTGCGTTGTGTGTCTAAGGTTGTAGGGTATGCGTTTCTCCCTAACTCTTTGAACTTACCAAAGGGTCTCGTCTACAAAACCCACTAGGGATAATAAACTCTTACTCTAAGGCACTCTTTGGATGGTTTAGCTTACAACTACTCAAGGAGTCATATTCTAAGGTTCACAAAGATTTAATCAAGCATTAAGTACACAACGAATGACCTATCGCATTCCTAGATCATTAATCAACTAAGATAAGAACCAACCAATCAATATTCAATAATTAAGTTTCATATTCCCTAAGCAAACACACA
This sequence comes from Chrysanthemum seticuspe, assembly GCA_019973895.1. Lineage (NCBI taxonomy): Eukaryota > Viridiplantae > Streptophyta > Magnoliopsida > Asterales > Asteraceae > Chrysanthemum > Chrysanthemum seticuspe. The sequence goes on along the minus strand of BPTQ01000008.1, from coordinate 248,374,714 downwards.
AGTAAATTAGCCGGACATGGAGAGCATGCAAGCATACACACAAATAATCAAAGACATAATTGTATTAATGAAGTAAAACAATTATCTTGGTGTAAGATAGGGTTTGGAACCCTAAAATACTGTACAAGACAGCCTTGGTTCGGTTTAGGTTTTTACTCCAAAAGACTACACACAAATACTGAAAAATTCGGATTCTATATATAATATTACATCTGCGACGGCGTCACCTTATGTTTTGTGACGCCGTCGTGTCGCCGTCATTAGGGTTTCGTCTTGGCCATGCTAGACTTGCGACGGCGTCACCTTATGCTTGTGACGCCGTCCTCTTCAGCTTCTGACGCCGTCTGGTTTGCATCTAGGCCGTCTAAGTTGCGACGGCCTACTCTTTTTTAACTTGACGTCGTCACTTGAAAATAGGAGTTTTGGCTTCTGTCCCGTCACAAAATCCTCCGACGGCGTCGCAGTTAAGCAGTGACGCCGTCCCCTTATGTTTTCAGCAGCTTTGAGTGTCTCGATTCTGACTTTGGCCATTTTCTTCGTATATTCGCGCCTTTTCGTCCAAATAAGTGCCATTCCAGCATTTTGCCTTCAAGAGACCTAAAAAGTGAAAAGGAACGATATTAAGCAATAACGGATACAAAAGTGATCAAATAAGGGCTTAAACGACCCCTCAAAAAGGTACCTTTTAAAACCTTATAAGTTTCAGACTGGGTAAAGTTATGTGAAAGATTTGCAAGAGAGAGTTTCCAGGTTTTAACCTTACTTCTTTATACGTTTGTAATCTCTTTCTTTCTTTTTTTATTTTATGATTTCCGATTACAATTGATTTTCACATAATTAACTCCTGTAGAAGATATGCATTAAAAATAAGAAAAATCGAGCAATGAATGAAATTCCACCCACAGTTGGCTCACACTCTCTTGCTAGAACAGTTGATACGGTGAGTTCGTTAAATAAGAAAATCAATATTTCTTATTTATGTGCATTATTGTAATGCGTTTTGTGGTATTTATATGAAACAGAGTAGGAGAGCACGAAAAGAAGTTACAGAAACTAAACAGTGGAGAATGGCACATTATTCAAAAAAGAAAGAAAGAATGATTAATGAGAAGGCCGATACCATTAATTTTAATATACATACCTACTTTGAATAAATCTTATAAATAATGTGTGGGTGAAATTATATGTTATTTAATGATGCAGAATGAGACACAAGCTGACGAAGCCACTTCGTCATGCACACCAGCAGAGATATGTTTGAAACAACTTGGTCATCTTCCTGGACATATAGAAGGACGTTCTGCATCTACTAAGCAAATCTTAGAAACTGTGAACTTAAGATCAGAGTTGAAGGTTATGAAGGAATCACACATCAAACTTCAGGAGGAGACTAAAGCTACTAATGAAAAGTGGATTTCTTGTTGGAAGAGATGAAGAAGATGGCTCAATTGCTACAAAATTTTCAAAACTGTGTAAGTTCTTATTCAATATTAAAGTCATTTTGAAGTTTACTTAAAGGTAGATTGTACTAGAGTATTATAAACTATAGAATAAGTTAGATTGTAGTTAAGTATTAGAAACCAGTTATCTGCAACTTGATACATAAAATTAATAAACCGTTAGTTGGGTGAGAATGTGTGCAAGGGGTTATTTTTTACTGATTTTACTGCTGTAGAAGGGCTATTTGGTACTGAATTTAGTGCAACAGTAGGGGATGCTTAGTATAGAGTAAGGAATAATTAGGTTAACGAGGCAAAATGGAAGAGTGAAAATGTAGCGAATGACATAGAGATAAAAAAACACTAGGAACATACCTGTCATTGCAATTGAGTTTAGCATAGCTTGATATTTCTGCATTTACGATGAAGCAATACAATCTAAGACATACCACCACATAATTAGACAATGATATTCATTAATGAACCAGAACCAAATAATCACCTGAATCAAACTTGATATTATTTTTATGTGATGCTGAGGTTGCCCAGCCTCCTCCGGACGATTTAGGTGCAGTAGCACCCCCATATGGTATATCATGAATCCTATCAGGAAGTGCCTGAACTAAATCATTATGAGCTGCAAACTGTTCAGGAGCAAGTCCTTTTACCTGTTATGGAATTGATGCTTAACACTTGGTACAACACAGATCAAACAGGGCATACAAAATATCATAATACTTTGTGGAGCAAAATACACATACTAATCTAACTTTAGCCACCTAGAAGTACTAGCTACCAAGATGAGCTAGACACCAAATAAGGTAAGAGGACATTAGATACTGGTTAGAGTACATTCATAACTTAGAGTACATTCATGTTCCTCATGCCCAACTTCAAATGCATTTACCTTCTCTAGCTTTTCCATGAATAACAAGTTTGCATCTAACTCTTCACCTTCATCAACTATGTCAATCAAAATATCATGCTCATCTACAGTTAACACATGCCCTTGCTCTCCCTTGGTAGCTAACAACATCATCTCCATGAAATAACCGTAGTTGTGAACTTTCCCATTAGGGTAATCCTTAGAAAATTGTCCTTGCTGACCACATCCAAAGCACTTGGGTTACACAACATCATTCCCCTTATCTTCCTACTTCAACCTCGCACCTCTTGCCTTGTAACTTCAGTTCTTGGTTTGAAATCTTGTCTTTGGTTATAGTAGTAAGAGCGGATCTAGTACTGAGACTATCATTGGTAAATTTCTTGTGAAATATTTCTTAATTTGTTTACCAAGTAAAGCCGTAATCTAAAGAATATGAGCTAATTATTGGGTAGATGAAGTAGGTTTTGTAGATTCAGCTTCTTCGGAGCCAGACTGTGGGTTATACTAGATTTTGTTGTTCTTTCTGTAATTTAGAGAGCCATTTGTGTTTCTTGTTTGGTTTGATGATACAACAAGTACAAGAGGATCGTTGAATGGAGTCTTGGGCTTTAGTTGCTTGTGGCTTTGCTAATAGTACATGCTTAGTGATACATTTAGTTTAGGTTCATAAGACTTCTATCAAATATATCAGTTTTTTATCACGCACTGGCATAGGCACATGTTCACTTGTTTTTGTGGACAATACATGGTTTGTTCTAAATTATTTCTTAGAAAAAAACTTGGACTGTTTTGAACTGTAACATAATTACCAGAGCAATAGTTTCAGAACTTGGAACCTATTCATGATAGCTACTTGTAAAAAGTCCCGAGTTTGAAATTTGCAAAGCTCTAAGAGGTTGAAGGGGTTCACAATTATTGATCAGGTCATAATCATGGGAAGCAAGTGAACAAATAGGAGTACAAATCAAGAACTAAAATGCAGCAGAACAACTTGAACTAGATAAGACACATCCGCAACTTTAGAGCACCAAAATCAATCCTTTCCGGATTATAATGACTGCAGAACTTCAACTCAGGCTAATATTTAGTCATTTAGTAACCTTTCAACACCACCATTAATCCAAAGGTTCCTGCCTATAGACCGCTCCACTAAACTAAGTTACAGTGCAATAGGCTGATATAGTTCAAAGAAGATAGAGTTTAGCTTGTCGGTAGAGGGGAAATCTCACCCCGTATGCAACCATTAATTTGATGACAGTTTTTATTTTTATTTTTTCCAGGGAGAAATATGAAGAGACTAACAAGGAATGTTAATACAAATAAGCCGTAAAAACATTTATTTATATTTTACGATATTCTAATGTTTTGTCGATAACAAACGTAAAATCATTTTAACAAAACAAATAAAATACGTAAATGGTTTGAACTAATAGTTTCTAACATATTCACATTTTCACATAAAACACTAAAACAAGTATAAGTGATTTTATGATTTAGTAATACATATGTACAACAACTAGTGTTTACATATTTGGATAAAATATACACATAACTAGTATGTAGTATATTGGGTAATATAAATGGGTAGAAACTTATGTATCACAACCCATTGGGCAAATACATTGAATGTAGTTGGGTACAACCCAAAGCCCATAACCCATGGATCTTGACCCATAACCCATTGCATGACATCATGCTTATATCATACATGGATAATATCCATAACCCATGGATCAACCCATACCCAAGTGACTAAGTGCATTGCACTCAAAGATACATTGTATCTAGCCAAAGATCCATGGTTCAACCCATGACCCATGACCCATAACCAAAATACCCATGGGCAAAGAGGAGCGTTCCATGGATCCCTAGCTTTGTGCTAGCCGGATCCCTTGTGGAAGGGATCCGTGAGATCCGGGGAACAGTAGGATTTTTCCTCTATAAACAGTGAGCCACTTCTTCATTATTTCTCACCCCTTTCTAACACACTTTCTCCCTGAGTTAAAAACTCACTAACCTCATATCCAAGAGATCTATGTTTGTAGTTTTGTTTTTGTGTGATCTTTTAGGTTCCTCTTAAAGGCAAGATCACCACCTTTGAAGTCGAGCAAGCTCAAGTCCATGAGTTGCCATGCTTCCTCATCATCAAGGCTACTGAAGTCTTCTTGTTGATGATTCCTTTCTTTCTTCAAAGAAGTGTAGTGTTAAAGACATTAGTGAAAGATGTCTCAAGTGTCAAGACGAAGATATTAGAGAAGGGTATCTATCGTTTATAGTATAAGCCCTTGTGGTAGGTGCTTAGAAGTCAAGACAAGAAGCACTAGTGAAAGGTGCTTAGAAGTGAAGACTAGAAGCATTAGTGAAAGGTGCTTAGAAGTGAAGACACAAGACATTAGTGAAAGGTGTCTTGTAGATCTAGTCAAAGGCATTAGTGAAAGGTGCCTTAGATGTACATTCGATATGGTGTGTTTCGATGTACAAGATAGAATAGTATTAGATCCAAGGATATTGATATCCTTGATGATGTTGTAAAGGAGTAGATCTCCTTTGGGATTAGTCGTTGGTGTAGTGTGGTAGTAGTTCCTCCATTGCAATGGAACTAGGTGCTTAGCCTAGTACCTAATAAAGGGTAGGCGACGTTGTGAAGGTGTAGTTCACCTTGGAGTGAAAGAACTAGGTACTTAGCCTAGTACCTTATAAAGGGTAGGCGACGTTGTGTAGGTGTGGTTCACCTTGGAGTGAAAGAACCCGATGGTTAGCCTAGCACCGGAAAAAGGGTAGGCGGCATTGTGAAGGCTTCTCCGCCATAAGGAGATTGGTGTAGTGATTACGAACTCTCGAGTAGGTGACTCGAGGAGTAGAGTAGGGCAAGGAAGGTGTCCTTGTAGCCGAACCACTATAAATGCTCGCGTTGTGGTTTTGTGCTTCTTACTCTTATCTTTTCATTACTTACCTTTATATGCTTGTTTATCAACATCCAACACACACATCCAAATAGATTGACATAAGTTGATGTAAATAGTTTAAAAGGAAGTTTTAATTGGAAAGCTATTCAACCCCCCCTTCTAGTTTTCCACAATTGGCATCAGAGCTTCGTTACCAAGTTTCTTGAAGTATATTGTACTTTAAAAACTTGATACGATCCATGGTTAATTGAAAACTACAATGAAGATTTTTCACAAAAAACAAACACCATGTCTCTTAAAACTATATGTTTGGATGTTGATTTAATAACAACATTTTTTTTTATTTACTTGTTTCATTTAATTGCACTAATCTTCTTTGTCATGTTGATTAGTCAAAGCTCATACCCACCAAGCTATAGGAATCGCTTGGTAACAAGAATACCTTCCTTAAGAAGGTATCTTAAACGCAAAGGAACAGGAATCGTCTAAGTGACATTTGTTGTGTCATTTGTAAAGACATTCCTAAGTGCGCTAGAGGTATGATTTTCTTTTTATTTTTTCTTGACAATTAAGTATGCCTATTTAGGTACTTATATGATTACATTTTGTGCTTATACATGAAACTTCATTAGGAAGCCTTTTTCTCACATTCGTGTTTTATTTCTCGTCTAAAGTCGTGGTATATAAAACTTATGTTTTGTTTCTTTTAATCCAATAATAAAACAAAACACGGATTTCAAAAATTCCTCCTTCCCTATAAATACTCCACCGTCGACCACTCTACCAAACCCTCACTTTTTCAAATCTTCCAATTTCAAAAATTTCATCTTCCTCCTCATTCCATCTCAACCGAAACCAAGAAGATCCGTCATCAACATGGTTTACATTGCACTCGTGCTCATCGCCTTAACACTCATTGCACTTGTGTTCCCTATGATGAAGTTCACATATGGAGACATTTACTTTGTGTTGTTAATCTACATTGGGATCATATACCTAATCCTTTGTATCATCCTTAGTATTGAAATGCAATATTACTAATAATCTAGTTATCTAGGTTATTATTATCATAATATGTTTGTCATTTCTTTTGATTTATTTGTTTCATATTCTTTCGTGATACATTAGAAGTCATGTATGCATGTTAAAAGAAAATGTAGGTTAAAACATATATCTTGGTATAAAACTATGAGATCTAAAAACCTATACGTTTTCATATAATCTGGTTCTGTAATTACAGATCTACGGATCCCGGAAGTTATACTAGCCGGATCCCTGTTGAAAAGGAACCGTGGGATCCGTCCTACTGGAAAACAGTTTTTCATGCAAATTAAAAACCACTATCTTTCTAAATGTAATAATCCACTAGAAAGTCAAAACCTTAAGTAAGTTAAAGTGTTAAACACCATTGTTAATAAAAATCTAGTAAAAACATTAGATAATCATAGGTTGACCACAAACATCTATTTTTATTAACTTATCATTTCTCTAGGTTCAACTATGACCCATGAATATGAGTTTGATTTTTCACTCACTAGCGTCTACACTCCGAACATCTCTCTCAAACCCAACACACATGGCAATCATGTCCGTGGGTTCAATAATCTCGAAAACCGTCACTTCCACGAAGGACGTATTGTAGACACCTCTCTACAATTCGAAGAAGGTATCAATACCTCCTTCTGAGCCATAGGACTAGAATGTCTTCTTGAAATCAACGAGAAGATATGTCCAAGGTTCATAATGGAATTCTTCCGTCAATTCGAACTCGTTCGTAACGAGGATCGCTCTCTATCTCTTTGGTTTTATATCAAAAACCAAAAGTTTACTCTAACCCTTGGGCATTTTGCTCAAATCCTTCGGATTCCAAATCATGGTCAATGTGCCTTCACCGAAGATTGGTCTCTTGATTCTCTCTTCAACTTTCGTGAAGAAAATAGTCCATATTTTTCACACATACCCTCTCCGGAAGATTTAAATCGCATAATATGCAAACCTCAACCATATTACTCCGATCCAAACATTATCTTTACAAGGGATATCCGAGAAGAGTACAAGCCTCTTGCACTCATCCTACGTGAAAATGTTTGGAGCCTTAGGGGAAATCGAGAAATCCTTCCCGCTTGTTGTGCTCACATGTTGTACTGTTTGCTAACACAACAACCATACAATCTCGCCTACTTCTTCACAAGGCGAATTGCAAATCTTCAAGGCTCCAAGAATAAACTCATCCCTTATGGAATGTTCTTGACACACCTCTATCATAATGTTATGCACTTCCATCCTCAATTTCAAAGTCCGTTGTACGTACTTGTGAACAAAATGATGGAACCACTAAACATATCTCTCATGAAGACCTTCATCATTCTTGATTCCACCAACACTCATCAATCACATAATGATCCTCCTAGCGAAAACACTCAAGGAACCTAGTAGTATTCCAAAATAGGATCAATTCTCTTGTACTCGTGCTTTATCAATGTAATCCAATTTCTTTCATGAAATAAAACATCTTACATTTGATATCTTAGTATTAGAACTCTCTTTAGACTATCCTTGAGATATAATGCATTGTCAAGATCATTGCATACCTTTAGTAAAGGTCCTGCTGAGCAGATGGGCGGATCCCAAAGATTGTGCTAGACGGATCCCTACACATAGGGAACCGTGGGATCCGACAAACAGAAAATGCAATTGCAAGCATTATATTTCAAACATATCCTTAGAACACCTCACACTAAGCTAAACATAGTGTCTTAAGGCAAATTAAGTCCTAATCAAGATAGGTTGATCTTTCCTACTCACACATAACTCACCTAGATCGCACTCTAAGACGCTTGTAGATCTACCGTTTCATTTTTAATCCATTACTCTTCCGCTCTCTATGTTGGCTTCCCATATTAGTAACACAAGCATCAATAGAAGAAATAGATGAAGGAGAGATCGGTTGAACACTAAACCAAACATACGAATGAATAAGAGAAAGGTTTAAGCAAAGAGTGAAATAAAAAAGTGAACAACCAACCCTCAAGTGAGGGTTATACAAGAGTATTTATAGGAGGGAACTAGGGCAACACTCCAAGTTCCCATCCTTTTACTTATTGGGCTTGGCCTAGGCTTATGGGCTTTCTACATAAGCCTAGCCTTGATTACTAACATAAAATCCATATTAAGCTAACTATTACATATGAATCACTAACACTTGAAATATAGTTTAGGAGTGATTCCAACAATCTCCCCCTAAGTGTTATTGATGAATGATAGAGTGATAAACGATGTAGGTGCTGATGTAATAGTAGCTTTGACGTCTTCTGACATTCTTCTTTCTTGTGAGAAGAAGTGTCTTGATACGAACAATCTCCCCAGAGTAGAGAAATTGTTTCCTTTGAACAGTTCTGCTTTGACGTCATTGTTATCTTTGTTCTTTGTGATGGTAGTGATAGTATGTTGTTGTTGTCTGCATCAGGTCTGCTTCGTTGCTCCAGTGTCTCCACGTCTTTCTACAACATGCTCACACACTATTTAATGTTGGATTACAGTACTGATGATGTTCTCTTAGTCTTTAAACTTTGTAGATTCTTTGACTTGACGAAGAATCATTCTGACTTTTGTGTTGCCTTTTGAGAGAACTTGCATTAGTGATGATGTTGGTATGAGCATGTGAAGAATCTGCACGATCAGTCTGCTCCAGAGCTTTCATAAGAAGAAAACATACACACGGTTAGTAATAAGCGGATTCCGGCACTTGCAAGTTTGAATTTCGAGGGTGTTAAAAGCATAGTGTGAAAACACATCTCTAATTCTCACAAAGGCCGTTCCTGAACTGGAGTCCCACAAGTGAGATAACACGATGTACCGAAGTACACCTACAGTTCAGATGAGTCGCTGAGGTACACCGAAGCATCACCTCACGACTGTAGACCGTTTGAGACACACTAAGCGTAATCCACGGAGAGTTACCGAAGTGACCTGCTGTCAGGGCTGTTAGATGTTGACCCTGGCAGGAGTTTCCATTCAATCACTGAGGATCACATATGTGAACCTCTCATAAATGTTCTCGACAGATTGCCAAGATCTGTGAAGGAAACGATAATATATCACTTGCGTTCTTATTATTGAACGACAAGCGATGAATTCTCAAGTGTACATAAGAGATCTTTTGATGAATCTCGTGGCTCTAGACTCAATAGTGCACTTTGGTTTTCCTGAGCGGAGACTAGGGAGAGGGTCTCCTTCTTCAATACCAGCAATCTCTAAGAGAAAGCCGATAGTTTACGTAGGGTTTCCTGTGAGAATGAAACAAGCTTCTGTTGGGAGAAAATTGAGTGGCTAAGAAGGTTTAGTGCATGCGTCACTAGGTCCATGACGACTTTTAATCTTCAATACCGGTGTCACTAAGTGACAACTAGTAGCATATGAATTGAACCTGGTGTCTGCCCTAAGTTGAATAATCTGGAGGGCTATTTCTTTTCACCCTTTTCTTTGCATTTTTTTAATTCTTCAACTCCTTCTTTCTCCTATTCTCATATTCTCCTTTTTATAATCATACCTAAGGACTTCTAAGTACTAACTATTTGTGATGTCCTTGGGTAAATCGCTTCGGCTCTGGTGGATCATAGGACGGTTATTCCTAACCTTAGTCACCTTATAACACCATGACTAACCTATGTTGCCATAAAACCATTTTCTTGAAAATCTCTCAAAGTGGTTATGATTGAAAAACATTTTGTACCACTGTAAGAGTTTGATCATTTGCAGAAATACTCCCCCTCCACACGTGCTTGAGTGTTTGGACAGAAATCTGCACGGTGAGAGAAGAGTGCGCACTTTTGAATTGATCGACTCAATATAGACAATTCCCTGAGGGACACGATTACGTTGCATAGTTAAAGAGTTACATTGTCAGCTTTTAGGTGATAACTAGCTCTAATAACTACCTTGAAGGTGTGGACAAACCTCGAAAGGTTTTCAAAAGTTCATGTCTATCAAGAGCTTCTCGAATAGGTACAATTTACTTGGATAAGTCTTTGGAAGACAAATATTTTCAATGTATGACTGTTCAGATCCTGTCAATTCATGGGTTAAGTCTTTTCACACGACGATTCAATAGCAAATCAGCATACTTCTTATCACAATAATTTTCTCCCCCTAAAAAATGGCATATATAAATGTTATTTTTGATAACGTTTTGATAATAAATATAACCATTTTGAGTTTTATGGGAAGATTATCACGAAGAACAATTTTTGAACAAAGTTTTAGCAAATACTCCCCCTCAACAAGTAATACTAACTTTTGAGGTTTTGAAAACGTAAGGGGAAGTACTTGTTCTTTTGAGCAAAACCTTTAAAAGTGAAAGGTTTGATAGGTTTTACTCAAAAGTAAGAAGCTTTCACTCCTTTTATAAGGATTGTGGCACTGAAGCGTACCACAGGGTCCTTTCATTACAAGAACGGGTTGTACATTGTTATGTGTGCACAAGCCATTGTCATTATAAAATCACACATCCAAATTAATTATGAAATAATGAAACAGTTTAAGGGGTACCAGGTAGTCAAGCAATATTTCCAGGAATGCGAACAGGGCGTTGATAGCCTGTGAGAGTAATCCTGGGATGACCACCTACGAAGCTCTCTAGAGTTCTGAACTGGTCCCTATTGTACAACCTTTCATCGATCCGAGTGATGATCCTCTTAACATCCCGTTTTTCCTGAGAATTCCATCTCTTCTTCGACCCGATGCCTTCATGTATCTCCTTTAACCGATAAGCTAACCCGTCCCTGACTTTCTTCAGTGTGTGATCCCCAAACTTATGAAGATCTCTACACGCCATCAAGTAGTTGCGTTGTAGTTCACTACGGTAAACTAGTCCAAACAGTTTGCTGATGAGAGTGTATTGTGGAAGATAGTTGATGTCAGGAAGTTCTAGCTGAGGTCTGGTGAAGTTGACACATGTCTGATACGATTCTACAGCAAGTTGTAAATTTTCTACACGTTCCTGGATCACTATGCTTCTGATGAAGATGAGCAAGGACTTGATGTATTCACGTTGAATTTCAGTCGAGAATTGTCTCATTCTTTCCTGTACCTTGGCAAGGTACAGATCTTCAATGTCGTTGAGAGACAAATTCTGAAAGTCCGCTTCATAGAAATCATAGTCTCTTTCGTCTTGTCTTTTGACCATAATATTCTTGAGGAAAGTGTAATCCCATTTAGACGATAGAGCTATATGCTTAACAGCAACGATCCCTTTATCACTGTACACTTCATGTTTAGACTTTCGAACCTGGCAGCTTTTGTAGTAGATTCGTCGGCGTTCCGGCCAATGATGAATCTCATACATTGCATCAATGTCATACTATTCCACACTGTTAGAAAACATGTGAGTAGCCTTTTCTTCGATGGCTATGCAGTTGGAGTATATGGATTCCGGGAACGGAAGTGTAAGTGGTGTAGCATATTTCTTTGAACCATCGCTACCGTGTAGAAGAAATTCCAAGTCATTGTTGAAGAAGTAGCGAAATGGAATCTTAGGTTGATCTGGTTGGCCAATCGGTGTAGTATGGAGCCTTGTCTCTTCTGGTGAAGTCGATGTTTGCTTCAGGGTTGAGCCAATCAATGTTGTTCGACATGGCTCGGGCTATGTTATCAAGATGGTATTCAACTTCAATAGCACTTTCCGAGCTGTCTTTGAGTAGTTGAAATGCTTCATTCTTGATTCGTTTCAACTTTGATTTCGTCATCTTCTTCACTCGGAACTTTTCTTGCAGTAACTTAGCATGCTCCAACGTACGACCTTCTACCATGTCTGGATCATCAGTTAAGGCGGGAGTAGCATCAACAAGTTTAGAAAACCAGTCATATTCGGTATCATCTTCGTCTAGCCATGATACGACGTCAGCCTTAGGCGTCTTCTTCTTCTTTTTCTTTGGCCTAGATGAGGATTCTGGTTTCTTAGTCGAAGCGGGAGAGGTGGGTTGTTTTTGGGGCTCAGTGACTTCCTCATCGTTACCACCAGTATATTCAAAGTGATCACCGGTTTTCTCTGTCTGTGGTGGTAACTCAGAGTCCTGAGGTTTGTCAGCAGAAGAGCGTGGAGGAGATCGCTGTTGAGATGGAGTCGTGTGGGGTGGAGGTGGCATGGAGGATGATTCTCCAGACTTCTTTGAACATTTAGGCTCGTTATCTTTATCCTTATCCTTATCTTCATCGTCTCTTGGACGTTTAGGCCTTTGAGCTTCTTCTCTGCATGCTGATTTGAGTTGGTATTCCAGCAATGCTTCAAACAATTTACCTTCGTAAGAAGTAAATGTTGCAGATCGTTTAGACATTTGAGTTACCAGCCTGGAAACCAATTCAGCATCGGAGAACACTATAGGATCAGTTGGGTTGATTGTTACGGTCATAGGTGTTGATCTTATAGTTTGCTTGGCCAAATGCATCAGATTCGGATAGAGCTGTCTGGAAAACATCTCCCTTGTAACTCCAGGAACAGTGTTGATAAGGAATTTTTGAGTGTATTCCTTGATCATCTCCTTCAATTCCCCTTGAAGATCACGTTGCATGAACTTCTGGACGTACTCCCTTTCATTAGACATCTTGTCTATCTCGTCATGAAGATGTTTGATGTTGTCAGCGAGTATATTTAACTTTTTATTGGTCACATCTTTCTTCCTGACCTGCTTGACAACTTTAACAATCCTTGACTTTGCCTGAGATATCCAAGAGTCAGTAGGTTTCTTCACTAACTTGGATGTGGATTTGGTTGTGCCTTTGGATGCTGGTAGAGAAGAGTGAGAAGACAAGTCCGATGATGAGGAGACGTGATGTGACTCAGGGTCCTTTGGTGGCTCAGAAGTTTCCTCCTTGGAGCGTGCGGGACTGTCTAGAAGATAAGTATCATAATCAAGATCTTCATCATGTCCAGACTTAGCCGTTTCATCAGTCTTAGTATCATCACCAGGAGTTGTCTCAGTCTTTTCCATGTCTGGTTCCTCTATGTCATAGTTGATGGAATCTTCAATCTGCCTTTGTTGTTGTTCGTGGGTGGTGGTGATACCAGTTCCCTTATCGGGTTGATTAACCGCATCAGAAACTGGTGTGGCTTGAGTACCACCACTTGATCCTCCAGGGCCACGAGTTTGATCTTTTACGAATTCATCAGCAAAGTATTTTTGTCTGAGGTTCTTCAACTTCTTTTGATATTCTCTTTCCTCATCAACTGGTTCTTCTTCAGAACTTTCCTTATCATGCTCGAGCACAGGAGTTTTCCCTTTTCCTTTATCAACTACTGGACTGGGAGGTTTAGCTACTATTGGAGTGACATCGGTTGAAGTTTCAGAGTAGGTGACCTCTTCGTCTGATTCGGTTTCCTCAGAGCTTTCATCCACTAGCTTTTGTTGCGGTTTAGGCTTGGGAATAGGAATGGCTTCCTTAGAGGGAATTTTCCTTTTGAGAGTATGTTTTATCGCAGGAAACTTTCTTTGGCTCTCAGTGCTTGTAACACTCCCTGCACTGCCTCTCCTGGTTTTCCTAGTCGGTGTACCGGAGGACTTTTCATCAAGAAAACCGACTTTGCCTTCATCAACTGCCACCAGATACCTTTTGTATGAATAAAGTTGTTTGACTTCATCAGTTAGAAGGTGATCTGGCAACACTGCACCCTGTTTCTTTGTTGTAGATTCCTTAAATCTGACTGTGAGTGTAGGCTCATACAACATGGAGTGATTGTTGGGGTCATTGAGTCTCTTGGGGATATCAGGATTATACCCTAGAGCTCTTTGGATCAACAGTTTTGTATATCTGATGTATGGGATCTTGGAGCCAAGCTTTTTGAGGAATGACATCATGTCGTCCCATATCAGAGCTTCAACTTCAATATGTTTCATTGTTGATCAAAGCCCAAAAGATATGTAGTTCCACGAGCTTGGGATGCTCGTAACTACTATCACGTCCAGAAACTGATTTGGTGATGATGATGTAGAGGGTTCTCTATGGCTGAGGAATATTCTTAAGATCCACGTATGAATGCTTTATGATTACTCCTGTAGCTTCGTCATAACCAATGTCGATCATGAATTGCAGAACAGCCTCTTCAGTTGGTGTGGCATTGTATTCGGTTGGCTCGATGACAGGAATGAGAAGAACAACCCTTAAGTCTGCTGGTGTGATGGTGACTTGTTTGTGGTTGAGCGTCACCGTCACAGCATTTTGACCTTTGATCTTTTGCATTGTATTACATAACTGGTGAATGTAGATCTCCGGCACTGTAGCAGAATTGGTGAGCATGTTCTGATAAGGGTGGTTCTTCAGAATGTCCACAACTATTAAGCAAGAAGACTCTGAGCAGGTGAGAGTATCAAAATCAACACGAATGTTATTCTTTCCTATCTTCATCGGATAACCATGAGGGAAGATATCTTCAACGGTGAGAATGTTTGGTGCTTCCACGTTTTGCATTTGAGCGTCCATGTCGTGATCTGAAAGATATTTAGCCAAAAGAACCAACATATCGAAAGACATTACGTTAGTCAACAGATGGTTTTATTGTCTAATTATTTGAATGTGATATGTTGATGATTGTTACGAGTCCAATGTCACTTGTTTGTCCAATAGTCCAATGATGTCGTGATAAGTTTCGTGAGTTGATTAACTTTAAGTTTTAAAGTCCATGTCTTCACTTATTTTTCACAACTTATTAAACGTTTAAGCTTATTAGTGACATTATTGGTTTCGTGGCATTATGATTTATTTATTTACAAGTTTGCACGCGTAACAATTCATAATTAAGGTTAGAACTAGGCTTAGGCATAGAAATGGCAAGCTTATGCGTAAACAGGAGTGGTATACGCGTAAGCATAAGCTTATGCGTAGGTTCTTAACTTTCGCGTAAGAAATATTACGCGTAGGAAAAGAGTGCCTTATGCGTAAAGCTTACGCGTAAGCGTATATGGAATCTTATGCGTAAGGCTTACTCGTAAGAGTCGACCTTATGCGTAGAGGTCACTGTTTACGCATATCCTTCACAGGATACACGTAGTCCCCAATGTAGAACCTTACGCGCAAACGTTACGCGCAAGATTTCTCTTACGCATAACATGCTACGCGTAAGGTGATCCTTATGCGTAGATGGAAAGTAACCTTGATTCTGAATTTTTCACGCGTAGAAAACCTGAAATAAGTTCATCATAACACCAATATTAACACATACTTTCAATCTTTATCAGATCAAACCATGAATACTCATTACACAGTTATGCGTAGAACACATGTTACGCGTAAACCTAAACTTTAAAGTTCATTTTCTACGAGTAAGTGTTCTAGCCATAGGAATTGCACCAAAGTTTTTCTGGTAAGCCTAAGAAGCTTAGAGAGTTGGTTTATACAAGTTATAACATCAAAATCTAAGCAAATAAAAAATACCCAATTCTTATGAACATAAACCCTAATTTCCAATTAATGAGCAATTAGTGTTTCTGGGTAAATTCCAAGCATAGATACAATCAATTAAACATATAAACAACATCTTTCAAGCAACCAATTAGCCAGAAGCATTCCCATATGAAAATACCCAATTTCACGCATAAACCTTAGTTTTCAATAATCATTCAATACGTGTATCTGGGTGTGTTTAAATGATAAAAATAGAATCATTGATGTTAGAGAAACGTTTTGACACAATCATTTTAACCACAAACACCCAAACTTGATTAGGTGTTCATACGCTTATGCGTAGAACACAAAATCACACATAGATGAAAATCTAACCGTTGGTTTTTGAAACGATTTAAAACCTTTGTTTGTTTTAACACAAATATTGATAAAACACTTACAGATTAGAGATCAAAAACACGGATTTGTTGGATGAATAATAAGCGTAGGATTGGGTGGTTGGGAAGTAAATGATGTGAAGTTAATGTGGAAGAGATATTTTGTTTAAAAAGTTTGAGCTTTTGATAGTTTTAGTCCCTCCACCTTAACCATTTACAACCAATACCCATAACTTCCATTTTGGTTATCAAACGAATGATATTTTGAAAAGAGACTTGACAACACTCCCCCTCGACTTAAGAAATAATGAAATTTTATAAATTTGAGTCCGAGGAGTGTCAGTAAACCAGAAATGTGACCACTATTATTAAAGAAACAACCGGGATAATATAACATGCAAGTACAAGGTTTTATGAAACCGAAAAATATTAGCTTTCTCCCCCTCAACACTTGATCGAAAAAATACTGAATTTTGAAAGATTTGAGTGTTGACGGAAGATTTGTACTTGCAATGTTAAAAGAAATATAGATAGAAGAATATTTTTGTTGTTTTAACTGATTTTATATTTTTGTATTTTGTTTTTGAAAAATATTTACAAAAGAGGTTTTGGTGTTTGACTTGTTTTAAGAATGTTTTAAGAGTTCATCCAGTTCCTCTTGAGTCAAACACCGCATACCAATACGGTGGACCAACTCATTAAACCTAGCAGGAGCTAAGGCTTTGGTGAGAAGATCTGCCAATTGGTATTCTGTACCCACAAAGTATAATTCAACAGTACCCTGTTCCACGTAGTCCTTGATGAAATGATATCGAAGATTGATGTTCTTTGATTTTGAATGTTGAACTGAGTTGCACGAGATCGCAATAGCACTCCAATTGTCGAAGTACATTGATATTCTGTCGAATACGTAACCATAGTCTTTGAGTTGTGTTCTCATCCAAATGACTTGAGCACAATACGCCGACATGGCTACATATTCTGCTTCGGTTGACGACAGCGATGTACAATCCTGCTTCTTCGAATTCCATGACACCAGTTGATCACCAAGAAATTGTAATGCTCCTGAAGTACTTTTCCGTGAATCTAAGCATCCTGCGTGATCAGCATCTGAAAATGCTATTAGTTCAAAACCAGAATCCTTCGGATACCAGATCCCCAAGTTAATGGTTCCCTTGATGTATCAAAGGATTATTTTAGCCTTAGAGAGGTGGGTTTCAGTTGGTCTCGACTGATAACGGGAGCAAAGATATACGGCAAACACAATATCAGGCCTGCTAGCTGTTAGATACATGAGAGACCCAATAATACTACGGTATTTGGTAGGGTCCACCAATTTCCCATGTAAATCAGCGTCTAGCTTCTTGGTATGAGCCATTGGTGTGGCATAGGTGTCACAATTTTGCATTCCAAATTTGTTTAACAGTTCAAGGGCATATTTGGACTGACTCAAGAAAATACCACGGGGTGATTGATGAACTTGCAGTCCTAGAAAGAACGTAAGTTCACCCATCATTGACATTTCAAAATGTTTCTTTATTAGTTTTGCAAAAGCGATTGAGTACTTTTTATGTGTTGACTCAAAAATGATGTCATCCACGTAAATTTGAACAATTAAAATATGTTCCCCGTGATATTGTATGAAAAGAGTTGGGTCGACCGAACCTTTGGTGAAATTATTGGCAATGAGGAAAGATGATAGCTTATCGTACCACGCCCGAGGAGCTTGTTTGAGACCATACAGAGCTTTGTTCAGTTTGTAGACATGGTTCGGAAACTCGGGATCAACGAATCCTTCTGGTTGACTGACATAAACCGTTTCTTTCAGTTGACCATTCAGAAAAGCAGTTTTGACGTCCATATGAAAGACCGTTATATTCATATGAGCCGCGAACGCGAGAAAGATCCGAACAACCTCAAGACGAGCAACCGGAGCGAATGATTCTTCAAAGTCAATACCCTCTTCCTGTCTATAACCCTTAGCCACCAGACGTGACTTGTTTCTGATTACGTTCCCTTCAACATCCAATTTGTTCTTCCAAATCCATTTGAGACCAATGACGTAGACTCCTGTTGGTCTTTCAACCGGTTTCCATACTTCAAGATGTTTGAATTGGTTGAGTTCTTCTTGCATGGATTCAATCCAGTTGTCTTTTGTCATTGCGTCTTTAATGTTTTTAGGCTCAGATTGGCAGACAGTGAGTGCATAAATGCAATGTTCACCATCTGTGTGAAGATGTTGTCTCCTTACGACTGGTTGATTTGGGTTACTAATAATGTTCTCAAGGGGATGGTCTTTTGTCCATCGATGTGTAAAGGGTTGATGTTGGTATACATTGTGCAGATTTTGAGGATTCAAATGGCTTGTAGATGATTCCGCAATATCAGGTGCAACAGTTTCATTAGCAAACGGGTTAAAGAACGCATTTGGATCAAAATATGCAGGTGGGGGTACTTCATTAAGAACATCATCAGCTGGTTCAGCGTCATTGGAAGCAGTTTGTTCAACTGTTGTTGTAGAGTCAACTGGTGGTGCTTTTTCAACAGTGGTTGTTGTAGCAGGTGTATCAGGTATAAGAATATGATCAGGTTGAGCAGCGGAAACAGCGGATACACCTGGAGTACGTTCATCAATGTCATCACTAAACAACGGAGCAAATAGCTTTTCCATTTGTTGACGAGTAAGCTGGGGGCTTGGTTCAGCTGATGATCAGGTTAGAGGGAAGTTTAAGCGGTTATGACCGGGTTTTAAGCTGTTATGCTCAGAAGCCATTTCTGTAAGCTCATCGAAATTTGCATGAATCGTTTCCATAACCTGCTTTGTACGACGATTCCAGATCCGGTAACCTTTAGAATTCTCACAGTATCTAATAAAGACTCCAATGTCAGCTTTGGCTTTGAGCTTTCCAAAGTCATCACGATCATTATTTGGGTAGCAAAGGGATCCAAATACATGAAATTGTTTGAGATTCGGTTTATGGTTGTGGATGAGCTCAAAAGGTGTTTTGTTGTGGCGTTTTGTAATCATTGAACGATTATGAGTATAGCATGCAGTTGATACAGCTTCTGCCCACAAGTAATTTGGAAGTTTAGCATTGATTAACATTGTTCTTGCAGCTTCCACTAACGTACGGTTTCGTCTTTCAACAACTCCGTTTTGTTCTGGTGTACGTGCAATAGATGTCTGATGCTCAATTCCCACTTTCTCATAAAATTCTCGAAGAGTTTGGTTCACAAATTTAGTTCCTTTGTCTGTTCTGATTTGGCGGACTGTGTTCCGGAGCTGAACTTGGATTTTCGTGAGAAAGGTGATGATCATCTGTGGAGCTTGATCTTTACTTCGAAGAAAGTAGACCCAAGTCCATCGTGAGTAGTCATCGACAATTACCAAGATGTAGCGTTTGCCATTAATTATTTGCACGCGCATCGGGCCACACAAATCCATGTGAAGAAGATGAAGCACATGCTGAGAGCTGTGTTCCACCTTTGAAGGAAAATGAGCACGAGTGCTTTTCCCTTGTTCACAAGCTGAGCACAGGTGATCTTTGGAATACCGGAATCTCGGAGACCTTCAACAAGTTTGTGTCGAGCAAGGTTGGTGATGGTTTGAAAGTTTAAATGTGAGAGACGACGGTGCCATAGCCAAGATTTTGTAGATGTAGCCTTTGAAAGTAGACAGATGGGAGATGAAGCAACCATGTCTTGTATTGAGATTGTGTACAGACTAGAATTGCGAGAGCCAGACATAAGATCGTTTCCTTGTAGATCACGAATGAAACAAGTTTTCTCCCGAAAAGCAACTTCCAAGTCTCCATCACAGAATTGACCGACAGAAAAGAGATTGTGACCGAGGCCTTCCACATAATAAACCCTGCTAATTTTGATATTGCCATTGATATAATCTCTGTAGCCCATGATAGCTGCGAAGTGATCATTCCCGAATCTGACAATGCCAATGAACTTTGCAATAAAGTTTGATAACAATTTAAGATTGCCTGTCATGTGTCGGGAACATCCGCTATCAACAATCCAAAGGATGATCTGTATCACCTGCATTACACACAGACGACACAGATGGAATAGAAGTAGATGTGGAACCCGAAGTGTTAGAGGGTTCCGAAGCAGTTATAGTAGATATACACACATCAATGATTTTAGGCATCCATTTAAATCCAAGTGTATTATGTAACCATTTCTGCCATCTCCAACTAGTATTTTCTTTAGTCTTAATGAACGCACTAGGTGGTACTACAGTCCTTGGAGGTGATACTGGAACTACAGGAATATCAATGCGTTTCTTAGAATCTAAGGAGGGCGGTTTACCAAGCACAGACTTAGAAGCATTAGTGGGCCTAGAGGTATTCCGAGTCTTAGGATTCCGTAAACGAGACAAGATAGATTTAGCAACACATTTGTCATGACAATCAGAACGCATAATTTTACGACAAATAACACAAGAAGCATCAGATTGAATATCAAAAGTACTTAAAGGTTCAGCATTCGTTACAACACTTTTTCTATTACATTTTTCAGACGCAATATCTAAAGTGGGTGCAACATGAGTCTTATTCAAAGTCCTAGTGTGTTCTTCTACTTCATCATTCTTTATTGTTCTTTTCTTAGGTCGCAACTTCCTATTCTTCCTTGTTTTGCTCCTAGGCTGTGAAGTGCGGACTTTGGGAAAAGAGGCAATTATTCCTGTTTCAGTAGAGGGAAGCACATTAGTATCTTGTGGTTTGTCAGTAGGCATTCTAGTGTCACTTTTCCGAAGTGTTACAGGTGCAATTTTCTTAAGGCTGCTAAGCTTAGCTTGTGCATACATTCCTAACTTTTCTTTTAACTCAATGATAGTGTGCAACAAATCTTGATTTTCAGAACGAAGATTTCCAGAAACATTCAGAACTTCTTTAGTGTGTGCAAGATAATGATCAAGTTCGTTTGATGCTTCATCACGAGTCTGTTTGAGTAAATCAAATATGACACCATATTCCTTTTTAACTTTTGCAAGTTCTTGTTCATATTTTGAGATTTGACATTTCAAAGACACGTTTTGATCATCCAGTTGCTCAATTTTAGGATTAAAAGGTTTGGAGCGCAACTGAGTGATTTTGTTTTGCAAAGCAAGTTCACGATTTTGAAAATCTTTTTGACACCATTGAAGACGATGTTTTGCGTTTGAAAGTTCTTTTAATAATCGTTCATTTTCAACTTTTAAAGACTCGATCTGAAGCACATTATCAGTATTCTCAACAATTACAACAGAATCACCAGAATCAGTAGAGAGATAATCAGATGCATATGGCAAAGAATGCAATAACACAGCATTGTGGATATCAACATAGATAACATCTTCCAAGAGTCGATCAACATCTTTTCATAACATTTTCTTTTTATGTTTTGTATTTGAAATAGATGTTTCTGTTTTCTCGAAAACGACTTTCATCAATCCAAGTTCCTTATGAAAATCCCTTTGCCAATACAATGCACAATTTTTCAAAATTTTAACATGGGGTAAAAGTCTTTTCTGAAAAATATCTCTTTTTTCTTGCGCTTGAGGCGATTGAAAATGTTCAACTTTAAATTCAGAATGAAATTCAATCTCACGTTCTAAAAGTTTGAGGTCAAAAGTGAAAATGTCAAAATATCTAAGAATTTGACGATTTTCGGGTTTTGATTTTACTTCACTGAGTGAAGGTAAAGGACCATAAATTTGTACATAATTTGGTTGGGGAGCAACTTTAGAAGACTCAGACGTTTTTGTGATAATCCTAGTTATGTTAGAAGAATCCTTTGATGGGACGAAAGTGATAGCTTTTGAATAGTTAAATGGTTTGTTATAAACAACATTTTCTAACTTTGATCGACTCTCGTCTTCTGCTTCTAATTCCTCTTGACGATGATATTCAACAACACTCATAACAAAATCATCAACTTTATATTCTGCACTGGAAACTTCAGGATTTGGTTTGAATGCTTTGGTTGAAAGCTTTGGTTTGTAATCAGCAAGATTCGGTCCATATCCATTTGGATTGGGTTTTAAAGTAAACTTTTGAATGGTTGTAATTGACTCACCATGTTTATAAACAACATTTCGAAACTCTTTAAGTTTGTTTTGAAGGCCGACAATTTCTTCAAGATGGTCATCTATTCATTTTGTTGAATGCTTTTTGTACGCAGAGAACTGTTTTTGACAAGTTAACAACTCAGCCTTGGCTTTTTGAGTTTCCAAAGTAAGAGCCTTAAGTTGCTTTTTATGTTCATGTTTCAGTTGTTCTATTTGAGACAACAAAGCATTCTTCGATGCGGCTAGATCACGAATCTGTCGTTATAAAGATTTTTCGTTTTAATGTGATTTAGCAAAAGCTGCTTCAAAACCTTTTTCACGTTTTTCTTGAGTTTTGAAAAAATTGAGTTGCCGTTTTAAGCATTCAATGTCCCTGGTTAACAGTGCATTTTTACTGTGTAATTTCTGATTTAATGCATAACATTCATCCATTTTGGATTGTTGGTCTTTGAGTAAGAGATCAATATCTGGACTAGGCAAAAGTTCAGCGTGTTCAACGTGAGTCACAACATGATCACTGTTCAGATCCTCAAGTATAACCACGGAGTCAATTTGAGTATCAATGGTAACCATAAGATCATTTTGATCGTCAAATGTAACTACGGGGTCTAGTTGAGAATCGTCAGAATGAGATGTGGACGACTCATTTTGAACATTCTGAGCCTTGCCGGATTCAGATGTTGGCTGAGACATTAGATCAGTGATGAATATGGTTTGTTCGGGTACCTGAGACAAGCCATCAGTGTCATACACTGGGCCTGTGTCACTCATGTGTAGAGCTTGAATTTGTGCCATCAACATCACTGCTGCATTAGCTTGCAAGTCCTCCATATCATCATCTGAGTCTGCATCTGCCATAAAGCTCTGTTCTTTGTTTGTGAGAGTTTCACCAGCTTCATCCTTAAGAGCCAAAAGTAAAGCTTCCTTGTGATAAGCACTGCCCCTATTCCTTGGTTTTGGGCATGCATTAGCCAGGTGTCCCTTCTCATTACAGTTGTAGCAGCGAAGACCATTAATCCCATTCTGAGCATTACCCTGTTCAACCACTTGAGCTCTCTGTTGTTGTGGAACACCCATGTTATTCCTTTCCATAGCATTAAACCCTTGACCACCTCCCATCTGACGACCATAACCACGATTCTGAACTTCAACACGTCCATTGTTCACAACAGCCTGATTCCTTGTGTTTGATGAGGAACGAATGCGATTGTTGGATTTGTTTGTATATCGGCCGAAGGCTTTAGCAATCATAACAAATCCTTGTTGCAATGCATCAAAAGCTTCGGAGTCCTCATTAGCTTCACTGTAAAGTGCTTGATCATTGTTGTTGTTGTATGGAACCAATTGAGTTTGTTGAGATTGTTGTTGTGATTGATCATATGGTGTAATTGATGCAGTTGGTTGAGGAGCGGGTTGAGGAGGATAACTAGTTTGAGCCCACAAAACAAGTTGTTGATTGTCCGGAAGTGATGGTGTAGCAGTTTGTCCACGGATAACCCTTTCTCTGTCAACTTCTTTTTGATGTGGTTTCAAATAGTCGTACAATAATCCGTAAGAAGCATGATGAAGATTCTTCGCTTGACGGATGAAAATGACATACTTCTCCCATTCAGGACCAAGACTACTTAGGAACTTTGTATTGACTGCAATTCTTGGCATGATGATGTTGTGTTTATCCAAATCATTGATGATGTCTGAGAATCGATGATGATAAGACTCTAGTGTCTCTCCAGGTTCAATCATGAAGTATTCATAAGCCAAGTAAATTTTGGATTCCATATCCTCTTGATTGAGTGCAGTACCTTCCATGAGAAGATGAATATGTTCCCACATTGCTTTTGCTGTCTTTTGAGCATCAACACTTTGAAGAATTGGGTTTGGTAATCCTAAAAGGATATATTGCATTGCTAGTTCATCAGCTTCGTAGTGTAGAAGTTCATCACCAGCAAGGTCAGCGATAGTTGCAATGTTTGTGAGATCATCTCTTGGTGGTACATCATTTGGATCTCCGAGTGTGACAACAATAGGCATCTGAAATGGACCTTCCAAGATAACCTTCTTTGAGAACTTTCCATGTGGCTTCTTTAGATCACAAAACCTAAAGAACCTAATCACCCATTGATCGTAGTTATCGGGAGTGAGCATTGGAGGTCTATCAAGTGATCCTGCCTCATGAATGGATTGCTAGCTACTTAAAGCTTCACACATCTTAGCAAACCAAGTCGGTTCCTTCATAGTATTCCTGGATGGATGTTGATTGTAATCATTTGTGTAAGGTTGTACTTGAAGACTAGGTGGTGGTTGAACCATTTGAGGTGGAATTGCTCCTTGTTGTGGATAATGTCGTTGATTAAATTGTTGTTGATAAATTTGTTGTTGTTGAATGAATTGTTGATGTTGTGGACTTAGTTGTTGTTGTTGTTGATTATAAGTGTAAGGAAAGTAGTTAGAGTATGGTGGTTGTGACATGTTGAAAACTTGTGTTGTTAAATGGATCTTTGTAGTCGAATGAAACGTTGTTGATGAAGTATCCTTAGGCGTAGAAACCAAGTGTAGGCAAAGTAAGACTTAAGCGTAAAAACACCAAACTTACGCGTAAAAGTGATATTTACGCGCAGGAGTAGCTTACGCGTAAGAATTGAGAAACACTTAAGTTATGCGTAAACTGAAAGTTAAGCGTAGAAAACTTAGGCGTAGGATTAGCTTATGCATAAGACAGAGCTTAGGGGTAAGAAAAATCTTATGTGTAATGAGTTCTACGCATAAGTTTGAGCTTATGCGTAAGATTAGGGTTTTGCCCAAAAGATCTTTTACACTATCACAGTGCAAAAGATATCCAAAGTCGAAGTGTTTTCAAGCTTATCCAAGCAAGAAAACACTGAGTAAACCACGAAAACTGAAGATCAAACCACAGATGACTTACGCGTAAGATTAGGGTTGTCTTACGCGTAGAAAGCAACCAAAACTGATTTCTGCCCAACGATGTTTCTAAACCAGATTTCTGTGATGAAACAGCTTCAATATCACCAAAATAACACAAAAGTGTGAAACTTGATGATCAAAAGCTACTAAACACCTTATGCGTAGAAATGAAACCACGTATAAAACCAAGCTTAAAAACAATGATCCACATGTAAAGTTTGAAACTTTTTGCTAAAAACAGATATTTTAACACCTTAAAACGTTGAAAGTACAAGAATCTTGGATTGAAAAGTATAAAAAATACGTTTTTAAGCATGACAAAGTATGAGACTGTTTTTATGCGTAAACCACAAAAACTTCAAAAAACAAAAGATGTTCACCCAAGTATTTGGCAAATGATACCACTGTTAGGTTCCCATATTAGTAACACAAGCATCAATAGAAGAAATAGATGAAGGAGAGATCGGTTGAACACTAAAC
Source organism: Chrysanthemum seticuspe (assembly GCA_019973895.1). Classification (NCBI taxonomy): domain Eukaryota; kingdom Viridiplantae; phylum Streptophyta; class Magnoliopsida; order Asterales; family Asteraceae; genus Chrysanthemum; species Chrysanthemum seticuspe. The sequence continues at coordinate 248,349,248 of BPTQ01000008.1, read as the reverse complement.
CAAACACACGAATGAATAAGAGAAAGGTTTAAGCAAAGAGTGAATTAGAAAAGTGAACAACCAACCCTCAAGTGAGGGTTATACAAGAGTATTTATAGGAGGGAACTAGGGCAACACTCCAAGTTCCCATCCTTTTACTTATAGGGCTTGGCCTAGGCTTATGGGCTTTCTACATAAGCCTAGCCTTGATTACTAACATAAAATCCATATTAAGCTAACTATTACATATGAATCACTAACACTTGAAATATAGTTTAGGAGTGATTCCAACACTCTAACTCACACTTCATTTTTTACTTGATCCCTCACATTTAGCCTTAGAAATCTTTCGATTATGGAAAAATTGATCATAAATCATCCTTACCTCAAAATTGATCAAAGTTGATCAAACTCTACTTTTTCCCATCTCAAAGCTTCTAGGATATTTTCCAAAACACTATCCTAAGTCACAACCTGATCTCTAGGATCATTTAGCTTCAATTGACACTCTAATCTTTAGTGTCATCCTTGCTCATCCATTGGTACTCTTGAAAGTTCCAAATCCTTCCATAAAAGACAATCATTAGCTACATCATTCATTACCTTCAAGTACTTAAGCACCCCTTCATTTAAGACACTTAGGAGGACTAAAACACTCAAGATATTATGGGTCTTAGATCTTAGAAACATCATTTCCACTCTTTTATAGCTGCTGAGAGCCGGATCCCTAGGATTAGCCTAGACGGATCCCTCTAAGGAGGGAACCGTGGGAACCGGATGACAGTTTATGACAAATCTTACTAAAACAATCATTTCTGTTAGGTCACTAGATTTACAATACAAGCTTACTAGAAAGAGATAGAGAAGAGAAGAGAGGCGAATGAACAATATTAAAGACACACACACACGATATACTTAGCCGGTTACGCGTAGGTGAGAGTGAAAGAGAAATATTGAACAACCAACCCTCAAGTGAGGGTTATACAAGAGTATTTATAGGCAAGGAGCTAGGGCAACACTCCTACTCCTTCCCTTTTCCTTATTGGACATGGGCCTAAGCTTATGGGCCTTCTACATAAGCTAGACCTTAAACAAACATAAAGGCCATAATAAGCTACCTATTACATATGAGTAACTAACACTTGAATTGAGGTTTAGGAGTGATTCCAACAATCTCCCCCTCAAGTGTTGGTGATGAAAAACGGTGAAGGCGTTGATGTAATAGTAGCTTTGACATCTTCTGACATTCTTCTTTCTTGTGAGAAGAATTGCCTTGATTCGAACAATCTCCCCAGTGTAGAGAGATAGTTTTCTTTGAACAGTTATGCTTTGACGTCATCTTTAACTTTGTTCTTTGATCATTGTTCTTTGTGATGAAAGTGATAGTATGTTGTTTTCTGCATCAAGTCTGCCTCAGGTCTGCTTCGCCGCTACAGTGTCTCCACGTCATTCTTCAACATGCTCACACGCTCTTTGACGTTTGGAATTCAGTACTGATGAAGTTCTTTAAGTCTTTAACTTTGTAGATTCTTTGATTTGACGAAGAATCATTCTGACTGTTGTGTTGCTTTTGGATAGAACTTCCATTAGTGATGATGTTGGCGTGAGCATGAGAAGAATCTGCACGATCATCCCGCTCCGGAGCTTCCATAAGAAGAAAACATTTAAAAGGGTTAGTAATAAGCGGATTCCGACACTTACAAGTTTGAACTTTGAGAGTGTTAACAGCATAGTGTGAAAACACAACTCTAATTCTCACAAAGGCCATTCCTGTACTGGAGTCCCACAAGTGAGATAACGCGATGTACCGAAGTACATCTACAGTTCAGATGAGTCGCTAAGGTACACCGAAGCATCACCTCACGACTGTAGACCGTTTGAGACACACTAAGCGTAATCCAAGGGGAGTTACCGAAGTGACCTGCTGTCAGGGCTGTTTGATGTTGACCCTGGCAGGAGTTTCCATTTAATCACTGAGGATCACAGTTGTGAACCTCTCATAAATGTTCTCGACAGATTGCTAAGATCTGTGAAGGACTTGATAATGTACCATTGATGTTCTTATTGTTGAAAATTAAGTGATGAAATGTCAAGTGTACCTAAGAGATCTTTTGATGAATCTCGTGGCTCTAGACTCAATAGTGCGTTTTGGTTTTCCTGAGCGGAGACTAGGGAGATGGTCTCCTTCTTCAATACCAGCGATCTCTAAGAGAAAGCCAATAGTTTACGTAGGGTTCCCTGTGAGAATGAAACAAGCTTCTTTTAAGAGAAACTTGAGTGGCTAAGAAGGTATAGTGCATGCGTCACTGGGTCCATGACGACTTTTAATCTTCAATACCGGCGTCAGTAAATGACAACCAGTAGCATATGAATTGAACCCGGTGTCTGCCCTAAGTTGAATAATTTGGAGGGCTATTTCTTTTCACCCTTTTCTTCGCATTTCTTTTTAATTCTTCAACTCCTTCTTTCTCCGATTCTCATTTTCTCCTTTTTATCATCGTACCTAAGGACTCCTAAGTACTAACTATTTGTGATGTCCTTGGGTAGATCCCTCCGGCTCTGGCGGATCATAGGACGGTTATTCCTAACTTTAGTCACCTTATCACTCCATGACTAACCTATGTTGCCATAAAACCAATTTTCAAGAAAATCTCTCAAAGGGGTTGTAAATGAAAAACATGTTTGAACTACTGTGAGAGTTTTATCTTTTAGCAGAAATACTCCCCCTCCACATGTGCTTTAGAGTTTTGACGGAAATATGCACTGTGTGGGAAGAGCGCGAACTTTTGAATTGATCAACTCAAGATAGATACTCCCCCGCGAGACACAGTTACGTTGCATAGTTAAAGAGTTACATTGTCAGCTTTTAGGTGACAACTAGCTCTAATAAATACCTTGAAGGTGTAGACAAGCCTCGAAAGGTTGTCATACCCGTCAGAGTTCATGTCTACCAAGAGTTTCTCGAATGGTACTTTCTACTTGGACAAGTCCTTTGCGAGACACGTTTACATTACTAGCGAAGTAGCTTGATATTATTACCCGTCCAGGACAAGTCTTTTCGAGTTACTAACAGTTTAGTACCGTCAATTCGTTGGTTAAGTCTATTACATAAAGATTCATTTTGCATTTACACAACATATTTCTTATCACATAATTTTCTCCCCCTCAAAAATGGCATATAAAATGTTATTTTTGAAAAGTTGAGAATAAATATGACCATTTCGAGTGTTGCGGGAAGATGACCACTATGAACAATTTGTGAACAAAGTTTTAATTCAAATACTCCCCCTCAACAAGTGATATAAATGGTTGAGGTTTTTTTTAAAACATACGGGGAAGTACATGTGATTTTGAGCAAAACCTTGAAATATGAAAGGTTTGATAGGTTTTACTCAAAAGTAAGAAGCTTTTGCTCCTTTTGTAAGGATTGTGGCACTGAAACGTACCACATGGTCCTTTCTTGACAATTACGGGTTGTACACTGTTATGTGTGCACAAGCCATAAACACATATAATCACACATCCAAATTTATAATGAAAGAAGCAGTTCAAGGGGTACCAGGAAGTGCAATGATGTTGCCAGGAGTGCGAACAGGGCGTTGATAGCCGGTGATGTTAATCCTGGGTCGACCACCAACAAAGCTTTCCAAAGTTCTGAACTGATCCCTTCTATACAACCTTTCATCAATCATTTTGATGATCCTCCTCACATCCCTTCGATCCTGAGAATTCCATCGCTTAGGAGACCCAATCTTTTGACGTATATCCTTCAACCTATAAGCCAATCCGTCCCTAACCATCTTCAAAGTGTGATCCCCAAACTTGTGAAGATCACTACACGCCATTAAGCAATTTCGTTGAAGTTCACTGCGGTAAACGACGCCGAATGGTTTGCTGATGAGTGTATATTGTGAGAGCTGGTTGATGTCGGGAAGATCAAGCTGAGGTGGAGTGAAGTTAACACGAGTCTGATATGATTCAACTGCAAGTTGGAGATCTTCTACACGTTCTTTGATGACTATGCGTCTGATGAAGATGAGCAGTAACTTGATGAATTCACGTTGTACTTCGGTTGAAAATTGCCTCATGCGACCCTGTACTTTGGCAAGCTACATGTCTTCAATGTCGTTGATAGACAAATTCTCAAAGTCAGCTTCAGAAAATGCATAATCCCGTTCATCTTGCCTTTTGACCACAATCTTCTTGAGAAAAGTGTAGTCCCATTTGGTCGAAATATCAACGTGTTTGATGGCAACGATATCCTTAGTACTGAACACTGCATGTTGAGACTTCTGAACCTGGCAGCTTCTGTAGTAGATTCTTCGGCGTTCCGGCCAATGATGAATCCTGTACATTGCATCTCGGTCGTATGCTTCCACTTTGTTGGAGAACAAGTGAGTAGATCTTTCCTCGATAGCTATGCAGTTTGAGTATATGGCTGCTGGGAATGGAAGTGTCAAAGATGTAGTGTATTTCCTTGATCCATCGCCACCGTGTAGAAGAAATTCCAAGTCTTTGTTGAAGAAATATCTGAATGGGATCCTAGGTTCATCTGGTTGGCCAATTGTTGGTAGAGGTTTAGACCAGTCGGTGTAGTATGAAGGGTTGTCCCGTTTGGTGAAGTCGATGTTTGCTTCTGGGTTGAGCCAATCCATGTTGTTAGACATAGCTCTAGCAATGTTTTCAAGGTGATATTCGACTTCGATGGCACTTTCTGAGCTATCTTTCCATAGTTGAAAAGCTTCATTCTTGATTCGCCTCAACTCGGATTTCGTCATCTTCTTCACATGGAACTTTTCTTGCATAATCTTAGCATGCTCCAATGTATTACCGTCTACCAGATCTTGACCTTCAGCAGGGTAGGGAGTTGAGTTAACAAGTGTAGAGAACCATTCAAATTCCTCTGTTTTATCGTCATCTAGCCATGATACGACGTCAACCATGGGCGCCTTCTTCTTCTTTTGTTTAGACCTAGATGAGGATTCTGGTTTCTGAACTTGTTTGGGAGAGGTGGGTTGATGTAGGGGCTCACGAACTTCCTCATCGTCACCACCCGTATACTCAAAGTGATCACCGGTTTTCTGAGTCTCGGGTGGTAATTCAGAAGAATCCTGAGGTTTATCAGTAGAAGAGCTAGGAGGAGTTCTTTGAGAAGCTGGAGTCCTTTGGGGAGGAGGTTGCATGGAATACTGAATAGAATATGATTCATCAGACTTCTTTGTGCGTTTGGGCTCTTTATCCTTATCCTGATCTTTGTCTTCATCATCTCTTGAACGTTTGGGCCTAACAGCTTCTTCTCGGAATGAGGACCTGAGTTGGTATTCCAATAGAGCTTCAAACAGTTTAGCTTCGTGTGAGGCAAACGTTGCAGAGCTATTCGACATTTGCGCTACTAGCTTGTTCACCAATTCATCATCTGAGAAGATTGTAGATTCAACAAGATTGATGCTTAAATTCATCGGAGTTGATTTCATGGCTTGTTTGGCTAGATGCAATAGATTTGGATACAATTGTCTGTTATACATCTCCTTTGTCAGTTTCGGAACGACCTCCATAAGGAACTGGTGAGTGTATCCTTTGATCATTTTGTCCATTTTCCCTTGAAGATCATCTTTCATGAGCTTCTGGACATACTCCCTTTCATCTTGCATCTTGTCGAGATCATCATGAATATACTGTATCTGATCAGCATAGAAATTCATCTTCCTGTGGAGGATGTCTTTCTTTCTGACTTGTTTGACAGCATTCCCAATTCTTTTATGAGCATCAGATATCCAAGATCGAGTTGGCTTCTTCACTGATTTGGATGTTGATTTGGTTGATCTTTTAGATGGTGGTGGTGAGGAGTGAGATGATGAATCTGATGAGGAGGAGACATGAGGAGGCTCAGGGTCCTTTGGAGGTGCAGAAGTATCCTCCTTGGAACGAGTTGGACTGTTGAGAAGATAATCCTCATAATTCTCTTCGTTATCTTGTCCAGATTTAGCCTTTTCTTCCGTCTGATCCTTAGCTTCTTCATCAGTCTTTTCTTTCTCAGTCTTATCCTTTTCTGGTTCCTTAATGTTATAATCAGTAGACTCCTCTACAAGCTTTTGCTGTTGGACAAGAGCGGTGGCACCAGTTCCCTTATCGGGTCGATTAACCGCATCAGGATCTGGTGAAGAGTGGACACCACCACTCGACCCTCCGGGGCCACCCATTTGTTCTTGTTCAAACTCTTTAGCCTTTTGAAGGTGTCTAACGATTTTAAACTTCTTCCTGTAGGATTTATCCAGTTGCTCTTCATCACTTTCTGAGCTTTCTTCATATGGCACAAGTACAGGAGTCTTCCCTTTTCCTAGGTCAGCTGGAGGACTAGGAGGTTTTGCTACTGAGGGAGGTGGTTTGGTTGCAGATTCAGAGTAGTGAACCTCCTCGTCTGATTGTGTATCTTCAGAGCTTTCGTCCAGTAGCTTTCTTGGTGGTTCAGGTGTAGGAATAGGAACAGCTTCCTGAGAGGGAACTTTCTTCTTAGGAGCAGGTTTCCTCTTTGGGACATTCCTTTGACTCTCTGTGCTTACTGCACTTCCAGCACTTCCTCTTCTAGTTCTCCGAGTAGGTGTTCCAGAAGGCTTTTCATCGAGATGACCAACTTTGCCTTCTCTTACTGCTACCCGATACCTTTTGTACGTTTCAAGCTTCTTGATTTCGTTAGTCAGTAGGTGATTAGGTAACACAGCACCCTGTTTCTTTGTTGACGATTCCTTGATTCTGACTGATAGGCTAGGCTCAGTCAACATATCGTGATTGTCTTGGTCATTGAGCCTTTGTGGAATATCGGGATGAAGTCCAAGTGCTCTCTGGATCAACAATTTTGTGTATCTGACATAGGGAATCTTTGAGCCAAGTTTCTTGTGAAATGACATCATGTCTTCCCATAACAGTGCTTCAATTTCGATGTCCTTTTTGTTGATTAATGACGAGAAGATTTGTAGTTCCATGAGCTTGGGATGCTCATAGCCACTATCACGACCAGAGACCGATTTGGTGATGATGATGTAGAGGGTTCTCCACGGTTGAGGAATGTTCTTAAGCTCCACATGAGAATGCTTAGAGATAATTCCTGAAGCTTCATCATAGCCAATATCAAGCAAGAATTGTAGAGCTGTCTCCTCAGTAGGTGTGGCAAAGAAGTCGGTTGGCTCGATTTCAGGAATGAGAAGAACAGCGTAAGTCTGCATGAGTGATGGTGACTTGTTTGTGATTGAGAGTTACAGTCACTGCACTTTGACCCTTGATCCTTTGCATAGAATTCCAGAATTGTTGCATGTAGATCTTCGGTACTGTAGCAGAGTGTGAGAGCATGTTCTGGTAGGGATGATTCTTTAGAATATCCACAGCAATAAGACAAGAAGATTCTGAGCATGTGAGGGGATCAAAGTCAACCCTAAGGTTGTTCTTTCCAATCTTTCTAGGATAGCCATTAGGGAAGATGTCAGCAATTGTGAGAACTTCTGGTGCATCCACATTCATTTGAGCAGCCATGTCGTGATCTGAAATAACATTAGCCAAAAGAACCAACATATCGAAAGACATAATGTTAGTCAACAGAAGGTTTTTATTGTCTAATTATTGAATGTACAGTGTTAATGATTGTTACGAGTCCTAAGTCACTTGTTTGTCCAAAAGTCCAATAACGTCGTGATAGGTTTCGTGAGTAAGTTAACTTTAAGTTTTAAAGTTTATTTTATCACTTATTTAACACAACATATTAAACGATTAAGTTTATTAGTGACATTATAGGTTTCGTGATGATATGATTAGTTTATTTACAAGTTTGTACAAGTGACAATTCATAATGAAGGTCTATCAAGGCTTAGGCGTAGATTTGGCAAAGTTACGCGTAAACAGGAGTGATATACGCGTAGACGAAAGCTTATGAGTAGGATCCTAACTTACGTGTAAGAAATGTTATGCGTAGGAAAAGGGGACCTTATGCGTAGAGCCTACGCGTAGGCGTATAAAGACCTTACGCGTAAGGCTTACTCGTAAGAGTAGACCTTATGCATAGAGGTCACTGTTTACGCATATCCTTCACAGGATACGCGTAGTCCCATTGTAGAACCTTACGCGTAGGATTTCTCTTACGCATAACTGTCTACGCGTAAGGTGATCCTTATGTGTAGAGTAACAATCGACCTTGATTCTGAATTTTATGCGTAGCAAGCCTGGAATAAGATCATCATATCATCAATCTTAACACATATATTCATTTTACAACAAATCATGGCATAAAAACATGTTAAACAGTTTACGCGTAGAAAGTCATACGCGTAGGTCAAAACCCTAGAGTTTAAGAATTACGCGTATGATTTCTAACCTTAGGATTTGCACCAAACGTTTTCTGGTAGGTCTTAGGTATTGTGAGAGTCTAATAACAAAGTTTTAACACCCTATTCTCAGTGAATCAAGAATACCCAAACTTAAGAACAGTAAACCCTAAATTCCAATTTTTATTCAGTTAGAGTTTCTGGGTTGTTATAGGGCATGGAAATCTTTAATTCAACATAATATGAACATCACACAATAACCCTTTTGACCAAAACCATTCACATTTTAAAATACCCAAATCCACGCATAAACCCTAATTTTCAAAATCACTCAATTCGAGTTTCTGGGTTCGTTTTGAGGATAGAAAAAATATCATTGATGTTATTAAAACATTTTGACACTATCTTTTTAACCACAAACACATAAACAAGATTATGTGTTCATACGCATACGCGTAGAACACAAAATCAACCATAGTTTAAAATCTAACCGTTAATTTTCAAAATGATTTAAAACCATTGTTTGTAATCTTGTTAGGAACACAAAGACACTTACAAATTGAAGATCTGAAGCACGGATTTCTTGAACATTTTTTAAGCGTAGGATGAGATGGGTTTTAGCAATAAATGTGAAGAGTTAAGTTAGGTGGGATCTTTTATTGAAAAATACTTTCAGTTTTTGACAATTTTAGTCCCTCTACCTTTTCCATTTACATCCAATGCCATTTAACTTCCGTTTTGGTTATCAAACAAAGATTTTTAAGAAAGAAACTTGACGACACTCCTCCTCGACTTAAGAAAATAATGAAAGGTTATAAATTTTAGTCCGAGGAGTGTCATTGAACCAGAAAATTTTTCCACCATTGATAAAAGAAACAGCCGGGATATGATAACATGCAAGTACACAGATGTTTTAAAACAGTTAAGTTATAATTTTCTCCCCCTCAACACTTGATCGGAAAAATACTGAATTTTGAAAGATTAAAGTGTTGACGAAAGAGATGTACTTGTCATGTTGACAGAAAAATAGATTAGAAGAATATTTTTGTTGTTTTATCAGGTTTTATATTCTTGTATTTTGTTTTTTGAAAAAAAATGTATTTACAAAAGATATTTTGGTGTTTGACAGGTTTTTAAGACTGTTTTAGGAGGTCATCCAATTCCTCTTGTGTCAAACACCTCATACCAATCGGGTGGACCAACTCATTAAACCTAGCGGGAGGCAAGGCTTTTGTGAGCAGATCTGCCAATTGGTATTCAGTACCCACGAAGTATAATTCAACTGTACCTTGTTCCACGTGGTCCTTGATGAAATGATAGCGAAGATCGGTGTGCTTTGATTTTGAGTGCTGAACTGAGTTGCACGAGATCGCAATAGCACTCCGATTGTCGCAGTACATCGGGATTCTGTCAAATACGTAACCATAGTCTTTGAGTTGTGTTCTCATCCAGATGACTTGAGCACAACACGCGGACACGGCTACATATTCTGCTTCGGTTGATGACAGCGATGTACAATCCTGCTTCTTTGATTGCCAGGACACCAGTTTATCACCAAAAAATTGTAGTGCTCCTGAAGTACTTTTCCTTGAGTCTAAGCATCCTGCGTGGTCAGCTTCTGAAAAAGCGATTAGTTCAAAACCAGAATCCTTCGGATACCAGATCCCCAAGTTAATGGTTCCCTTGATGTATCGGAGGATTCTTTTAGCCTCAGAGAGGTGGGTTTCAGTTGGTCGTGACTGATAACGGGAGCATAGATAAACAGCAAATACAATATCAGGTCTGCTAGCTGTTAGATACATGAGAGACCCAATAATACTTTGGTATTTGGTAGGGGCCACTAATTTCCCATGTAAATCAGCGTCTAGCTTCTTGGTATGAGTCATTGGTGTGGCATAAGTGTCACAGGTTTTCATTCCAAATTTGTTTAACAATTCAAGGGCATATTTGGACTGACTCAAGAAAATACCACGGGGTGATTGATGAACTTGTAATCCTAGAAAGAACGTAAGTTCACCCATCATGGACATTTCAAAATTTTTCTTCATTAGTTTTGCAAAAGCGATTGAAAACTTTTTATGTGTAAACCCAAAAATGATGTCATCCACGTAAATTTGAACAATTAAGATATGTGCCCCGTGATATTATATAAAAAGAGTTGGGTCAACCGAACCTTTGGTGAAATTATTAGCAATGAGGAAAGATGATAGCTTATCGTACCATGCCCGAGGGGCTTGTTTGAGACCATAAAGAGCTTTGTTCAGTTTGTAGACATGGTTCGGGAACTCTGGATCAACGAATCCTTCGGGTTGGCTGACACAAACCGTTTCTTTCAGTTGTCCGTTGAGAAACGCAGTTTTGACATCCATCTGAAAGACCGTCATATTCATATGAGCCGCGAACGCGAGAAATATCCGAACAGCCTCAAGACGAGCAACCGGAGCAAAAGATTCTTCAAAGTCTATTCCCTCTTCCTGACGATAACCCTTAGCAACTAGACGTGACTTGTTTCGGATGACGTTCCCTTCAGCATCCAATTTGTTTTTCCAAATCCATTTGAGACCAATGACGTAGACCCCTGTTGATCTTTCAACCAGTTCCCATACTTCAAGACGTTTGAATTGATTGAGTTCTTCTTGCATGGATTCAATCCAGTTGTCTTTTGTCATTGCGTCTTTAATGTTTTTAGGCTCAGATTGGCAGACAGTGAGTGCATAAATGCAATGTTCACCATCTGTGTGAAGACGTTGTCTCGTAACGACTGGTTGATTCGGGTTGCCAATAATATTTTCTAGAGGATGGTCTTTTGTTCATCGATGTGTAGAGGGTTGAGGTTGGTATACATTGTGCAGATTCTGAGGATTCAAATGGTTTGTTGATGATTCCGCGACATCAGGTGCATCAGTGTCATTAGCAAACGGGTTAAAGAACGCATTTAGATCAAAATCTGCAGGTGGGGGTACTTCATTCAGTATATCATCAGCCGGTTCATCATTGTTGGAAGCGGTTTGTTCAACTGTTGTGGTGGAGTCAACTGGTGGTGCTTCTTCAATAGTAGTTGTTGTAGCAGGTGTATCAGGTATAGGAATATTATCAGGTTGAGCAGCGGAAACAGCGGATACACCTGGAGCACGTTCATCAATATCGTCACTGAACAGCAGAGCAAATAACCTTTCCATTTGTTGATGAGTGAGCTGGGGGCTTTGTTCAGCTGATGATGAGGGTTGAGGGAAGTTTAAGCGGTTGTGACCGGGTTCTAAGCTGTTATACTCAGAAGCCATTTCCGTAAGTTCATCAAAATGAGCATGAGTCGTTTCCATCACCTGTTTTGTACGACGATTCCAGATCCGGTAACCATTAGAATTCTCACAATATCCAATAAAGACTCCAATGTCGGCTTTGGCTTTGAGCTTTCCAAAATCATCACGATCATTATTCGGATAGCAAAGGTATCCAAATACATGAAAGTGTTTGAGATTCGGTTTATGGTTGTGGACAAGCTCGAAAGGTGTTTTGTTGTGGCATTTTGTGATCATAGAACGGTTTTGAGTATAGCATGCAGTAGATACAGCTTCTGCCCACAAGTAATCTGGAAGTTTAGCATTGATTAACATTGTTCTTGCAGCTTCCAATAACGTTCGGTTTCATCTTTCAACAACTCCGTTTTGTTCAGGTGTACGTGCAATAGATGTTTGATGCTGAATTCCCACTTTCTCATAAAATGCACGAAGGGTTTGGTTAACAAATTCAGTTCTTTTGTCTGTTCTTATTTGGCGGACGGTGTTCTGGAGCTGAACTTGAATTTTCGTGAGAAAGGTGATGATCATTTGTGGAGCTTGGTCTTTGCTTCGAAGAAAGTAGACCCAAGTCCATCGTGAGTAGTCATCAACAATTACTAAGATGTAGCGTTTGCCATTGATCGTTTGCACGTGCATCGGGCCACACAAATCCATGTGAAGAAGATGAAGCACATGTTGAGAGCTGTGTTCCACCTTTGAAGGAAAATGAGCACGGGTGATTTTCCCTTGTTCACAGGCTGAGCAAAGGTGATCTTTTGAATACCGGAATCGTGGGAGACCTTCAACAAGTTTGTGTCGAGCAAGGTTGGTGATGGTTTAAAAGTTTAGATGTGAGAGACGACGGTGCCATAGCCAGGATTTTGTTGATGTTGCCTTTGAAAGTAAGCAGATGGGAGATGAAGCAACCATGTCTTGTATAGAGATAGTGTAAAGACTAGAATTACGCGAGCCAGACATAAGGTCATTTCCTTGTAGATCACGAATGAAACAAGTTTTCTCTCGGAAAGCAACCTCCAAATCTCCATCACAAAACTGACCTACTGAAAACAGATTGTGACCGAGGCCTTCCACATAGTAAACCCTGCTAATTTCGATGTTCCCATTGATATAGTCACCGTAGCCCATGATAGCTGCGAAGTGATCATTCCCGAATCTGACAGTGCCAATGAACTTTGCAATAAAGTTTGATAACAGTTTAAGGTTGCCTGTCATGTGTCGGGAACATCCGCTATCAACAATCCAGAGAATGATCTGTATCACCTGCATTACACACAGACGACACAGATGGAATAGAAGTAGATGTGGAACCCGAAATGTTAGAGGGTTCCGGAGAAGTGATAGTAGACATACACACATTAATAACTTTAGGCATCCATTTAAATCCTAATGTGTTATATATCCATTTCTGCCATCTATAGCTACTGTTTGCTTTAGTCTTTGTGAATGCACTAGGTGGTACTACATTCTTAGGAGGTGAAACTGGAGCTACAGGGACATCAATGCTTGCCTTAGAATATAAACAAGGCGGTCTACCAAGCACAGACTTAGAATAATTATTAGGCCTAGAGGTATTCCGATTCTTAGGATTCCGTAAACGAGAGATTATAGCTTTAGCAACACCTTTGTCATGACAATCAGAATTCATACTTTTATGACAAATAACACAAGGTGCTTCAGACTGAATATCAAAAGTACTTAAAGGTTTAGCATTCGTTACATCACTATTTCTATTACATTTTCCAGACGCAATATCTATAGTGGAAGCAACGTGAGTCTTATTCATAGTCCTAGGGTGTTCTTCTACTTTAGCATTCCTTATTGATCTTTTCTTAGGTCGCAACTTCCTATTCTTCGATTGAGTGCTCCTAGGCTGTGAAGTGCGGACGTTTGGAAAAGACGCAACTATTCCTGTTTCAGTAGAAGGAAGCACGTTAGCAACTTGTGATTTGGCAGTAGGGATTCTAGGTGCACGATTACTAAGTGTTAATGGTGCTAATCTCTTAATGATGGTTGGCGGAAGTTGTTCATACTTTCCTAACATTTCTCTTAACTTAGAGATAGTGTGAATCAAATCTTGATTTTCAGAACGAATATTACCAGCAAAATTCATGACTTCTCTAGTGTGAGCAAGATAGTGATCAAGTTCGTTTGATGCTTCATGACGAGTCTTATTTAGTAAATCAAATATGACACCATATTCCTGTTTAACGTTTACAAGTTCTTGTTCATATTTTGAGATTTGACTTTTCAAAGACACGTTTTGATCATCCAGTTCCTCAAGTTTAGGATCAGAAGATGTTGCACGCAACTGAGCGATTTTCTTTTGAAAACCAAGTTGTTGATTGTGAATATCTTTTTCACACCAATTAAGACGATGTTTTGCATTGTAAAGTTCGTTAAGTAATCATTTATTGTCAGCTTTTAAAGACTCGATCTGAAGCACATTATCAGTATTCTCAACAGTTACCACAGAGTCAACATCATCAGCAGAGATATAATCAGATGCATGTGACAAAGAATAGAATAACACAACATTATGGATATCAGCACAGATAACATCTTTCAAGAGTCGATCAACATCTTTTCTCAACATTTTCTTTTTTCGTTTAGTATTAGAAATACATGTTTCTGTTTTCTCAAAAACGACCTTCATCACTCCAAGTTCCTTATGAAAGTCCCGTTCCCAAGACAATGCACAATTTTTCAAATTCTTAACATTTGGTAAAAGATTTTTCTGAAAAATGTCTCTTTGTTCTCGCGCCAGAGGCGATTGAAAATGTTGAACTTTGATTTCAGAATGATATTCTATCTCATGTTGTAAAGTTTTGAGGTCAGCCATGAAAATGTCAAAATATATGAGAATTTTGCGATTTTCAGGTTTTGAGTTTACTTCACTGATGGAAGGTAAAGGACCATAAATTTGTGCATAATCTGGTTGGGGATTAACATTAGAAGACTCAGGTGTTTTGATGATAACCCTTGGTGTGTTAGAAGAATCCGTTGGTGTGACAAAAGTGACCGGTTTTGAATAATTAAAAGGTTTGTTGTAAACAACAGTTTTTAATTTTGATCGACTCTCGTCTTCTGCATCTAATTCCTCTTGAAGATGATATTCAATAACACTCATAATAGAATTATCAATTTTATATTCTGCACTGGAAACTTCAGGATTTGGTTTGAATGTTTTGGTTGAAAGCTTAGGTTTGTAATCAGCAAGATTTGGTCCATATCCTTTTGGATCGGGTTTTAAGGTAAACTTTTCAATAGCAGTTACTGACTCACCATGTTTATAAACAACAGTTTTAAACTCTTTAAGTTTGCGTTGCAAGCCGATAATTTCTTCACAATGATTATCTATTTGGTTCGTGGAATGCTTTTTGTATGCAGAGAACTGTTTTTGACAATTTAACAACTCAGCCTTAGCTTTTTGATTTTCCAAGGTGAGAGCGTTAATTTGCTTTTTATGTTCATGTTTCAGTTGTTCTATCTCAGACAATAAAGCATTATTCGAAGCGGCTAGATCACGCATCTGTCTCTCTAAACATTTTTCGTTTTGATGAGATTTAGTAATGGCTGCTTCAAAACCTTTTTCACGTTTTTCTTGAGTTTTGAAAAAGTTGAGTTGCTTTTGTAAACATTCAAAATCCTTAGTTAACAGTGCATTTTTACTTTTTAAGGTTTTATTTAATGCACAACATTCTTCAATTTGGGATTGCTGGTCTGTAAGTAAGAGAGCAAGATCTGGATGAGGCAAAAGTTCGGCTTGTTCAACAGAAGTCACAACATGATCATTATTTAGATCCTCAAGTATAACCACGGAGTCAATTTGATTATCAAAGGAAACCATAAGGTCATCTTGATCGTCAAATGTAACTACAGGGTCTATTTGAAAATCGTCGAAATGAGATGTAAATGACTCATTCTGAACATTCTGAGCCTTGCCGGATTCAGATGTTGGCGGAGATATTAGATCAGAGATAAATATGGTTTGTTCGGGTACCTGAGACAAGCCATCAGTGTCATACACTGGGCCTGTGTCACTCATGTGTAACTCATGCATATTAGCCATCAACATAACTGCTGCATTGGCCTGCAAGTCCTCCATATCATCATCTGAGTCTGCATTTGCCATAAAGCTCTGTTCTTTGTCTGTGAGAGATCCACCAACTTCATCCTTAAGAGCCAAAAGAAGAGCCTCTTTGAAATAAGCACTGCCCCTAGTCCTCGACTTTGGGCATGCATTAGCCAGGTGTCCCTTCTCATTGCAGTTGTAGCATCGAAGACCATTCAACCCATTCTGAGCATTTCCCTGTTCCACCACTGGAGCTCTGTTGGTATTCCGACCCACAGCATTAAACCCTTAACCATCGCCCATCTGACGACCATAACCACGATTCTAAACTTCAACTCGTCCATTGTTTACAACAGCCTGATTTCGTGTGTTAGATGAGGAACGAATACGATTATTGGATTTGTTGGTATAACGGCCAAAAGCATTAGCAATCATAACAAATCCTTGTTGCAATGCTTCGAACGGATCGATGTCCTCATTAGCTTCACTGACAATTGGTTGAGCATTGTTGTTGTTGTATGGAACCAGTTGATTTTGTTGAGATTGTTGCTGTGAATGATCGTTTTGTGTGACAGAGGCAGTTGGTTGAGTTGCTTGTTGAGGAGGATAACTTTGTTGAGCATATAAGGCAAGTTGTTGATTTTCCGGATGTGTAGGTGGAGCAATTTGAGCACGGAGAATCCTTTCACGATCAACTTCCTTTTCATGAGGCTTCAAGTAATCGTACAACAATCCATATGTAGAATGATGCATATTCTTCGCTTGACGGAGAAAAATTGCATACTTCTCCCATTCAGGACCAAGACTACTCAGGAACTTAGTATTCACTGCAATTCTTGGCATGATGATGTTGTGTTTATCCAAATCATTGATGATGTCTGAAAATCGATGATGATAAGACTCTAGTGTCTCTCCAGGTTCAATCATGAAGTGTTCATAAGCCAAGTAAATTTTGGATTCCAAATCCTCCTGATTGAGTACAGATCCTTCCATAAGAAGATGAGTATGTTCCCACATTTCCTTTGTAGTCTTTTGAGCATCAACACTTCGAAGAATTGGGTTAGGTAATCCTAAAAGGATATATTGCATTGCAAGCTCATCAGCTTCATAGTGTAGAAGTTCTGTTTGATTTAAATCTGCAACAGTAGCAATGTTCGTTTGTTCATCTCTTGGTGGATTTGCATTAGGATCTCCCGATACAATAACAGTAGGCATCTCAAATGGACCTTCCAAGATAACCTTCTTTAAGAACTTTCCATGTGGCTTCTTCAGATCACAAAACCTAAAGAACCTAATCACCCATTGATCGTAGTTTCCTGGAGTGAGCATTGGAGGTCTATCAAGTGATCCAGCCTCATGAATTGATTGTTGGCTGCTTAAAGCTTCACACATCTTTGCAAACCAAGTTGGTTCCTTCATAGTG